>OV702300.1:39042156-39225661 GCA_916181665.1 Avena sativa | reverse complement strand
GGCATACTACGGCAATTTAAAATGACCTTAAGACCCGATACATGTTTGAGGGCATGACCAAAAACTCGTCGTTTTCGTGTTTTATGATCGTTTTCATGAGCTATACCCCATAGTTTTTGCGTTCTAGGGAAATTTACATGTTTCAGAGTTATGACCAAAAACTTGTCATTTTTACGTTTATGGCCATTTTCATGAGTTATTGCCCCTAATTTTAGGGTTCTAGGGTGATTTACAATGACCGTTAGAACCTGATATATGTTTGAGGCCATGACCAAAAACTCGTCGTTTTCGTGTTTTATGGACGTTTTGATGAGCTATTGCCCATAGTTGTGGGGTACTAGGGTGATTTACATTTTTGAGTGGTATGACCAAAAACTCGTCGATTTTGCGTTTTGTGGATGTTTTCATGAGTAATAGCCTATATTTATAGGCTTCCAGGCCCATTTCATTTTTTGGGAGTTACGACCCAAACCTCGTCCTTTTTGTGTTTTATGGACGTTTAATGAGTTATTGCCCATAGTTTTTGGGTTCCGGGGTAATTTATAACGACCGTAATACGCAAAACTGTTTGAGGGCATGAAAAAGAAGTCGTCGCTTTCGTGTTTTATGCCCTTTTTCATGATCTATTGCCCACATTTTTGGTGTTACAGGAGGATTTGCATGTCCCGTAAGACCCGATACATCTTTGAGACTTATGAGCAAAAACTCATCGTTTTCGCGTCTTATTGTCGTTTTCATGAATTATGCCCACAGATTTGGCATACTAGGGCAATTTACAATGACCTTATGACCCGATACATGTTTGAGGGCATGACCAAAAACTCGTCGTTTTCGTGTTTTATGACCGTTTTCATGAGCTATACCCCACTGTTTTTGCGTTCCAGGGAGATTTACATGTTTGAGAGTTATGAACAAAAACTTGTCATTTTTACGTTTATGGCCATTTTCATGAGTTATTGCCCCATAGTTTTGGGGTTCTAGGGTGATTTACAATGACCGTTAGAACCTGATAGATGTTTGAGGCCATGACCAAAAACTCGTCGTTTTCGTGTTTTATGGCCGTTTTGATGAGCTATTGCCCATATTTGTGGGGTACTAGGGTGATTTACATTTTTGAGTGGTATGACCAAAAACTAGTCTATTTTGCGTTTTTTGGATGTTTTCATGAGCTATAGTTCATAGTTTAGGGCTACCAGGCCCATTTCATTTTTTGGGAGTTACGACCAAAACCACGTCCTTTTTGTGTTTTATGACCGTTTTCATGAGCTATACCCCACAGTTTTTCGTTCTAAGGAGATTTACATGTTTCAGAGTTATGACCAAAAACTTGTCATTTTTACGTTATCGCCATTTTCGTGAGTTATTGTCCCATAGTTTTGGGGTTCTAAGCTGATTTACAATGACCGTTAGAACCTGATATATGTTTGAGGCCATGACCAAAAACCCGTCGTTTTCGTGTTTTATTGTGGTTTTGATGAGCTATTGCCCATAGTTGTGGGGTACTAGGGTGATTTACATTTTTGACTGGTATGAGCAAAAACTCGTCGATTTTGCGTTTTGTGGATGTTTTCATGAGCTATAGCCTATAGTTTTGGGCTTCCAGGCCCATTTCATTTTTGGGAGTTACGACCGAAACCTCGTCCTTTTTGTTATTGTCGCATAGTTATTGTCCCATAGTTTTTGGGTATGAGCAAAAACTCATCGATTTTGCGTTTTGTGGATGTTTTCAGGAGCTATAGCCTATAGTTTTGGGCTTCCAGGCCCATTTCATTTTTGGGAGTTACAACCGAAACCTCGTACTTTTTGTGTTTTATGAACGTTTTCATGAGTTATTGCCCACAGTTTTTGGGTTCCGGGTAATTTATAACGACCGTAATACCCAAAAATGTTTGAGGGCATGACAAAGAAGTCGTCGTTTTCGTGTTTTCTGCCCTTTTTCATGAGCTATTGCCCACACTTTTGGTGTTATAGGAGGATTTGCATGGCCCGTAATACTCGATACATCTTTGAGACTTATGAGCAAAAACTCATCGTTTTCGCGTCTTATTATCGTTTTCATGAATTATGCCCACAGATTTGGCGTACTAGGGCAATTTACAATGACCTTAAGACCCGATACATGTTTGAGGGCATGACCAAAAACTCGTCGTTTTCGTGTTTTATGATCGTTTTCATGAGCTATACCCCATAGTTTTTGCGTTCTAGGGAAATTTACATGTTTCAGAGTTATCACAAAAAAACTTGTCATTTTTACGTTTATGGACATTTTCATGAGTTATTGCCCCATATTTTAGGGTTCTAGGGTGATTTACAATGACCGTTAGAACCTGATATATGTTTGAGGCCATGACCAAAAACTCGTCGTTTTCGTGTTTTATGGACGTTTTGATGAGCTATTGCCCATAGTTGTGGGGTACTAGGGTGATTTACATTTTTGAGTGGTATGACCAAAAACTCGTCGATTTTGCGTTTTGTGGATGTTTTCATGAGTAATAGCCTATATTTATAGGCTTCCAGGCCCATTTCATTTTTTGGGAGTTACGACCCAAACCTCGTCCTTTTTGTGTTTTATGGACGTTTAATGAGTTATTGCCCATAGTTTTTGGGTTCCGGGGTAATTTATAACGACCGTAATACGCAAAACTGTTTGAGGGCATGAAAAAGAAGTCGTCGCTTTCGTGTTTTATGCCCTTTTTCATGATCTATTGCCCACATTTTTGGTGTTACAGGAGGATTTGCATGTCCCGTAAGACCCGATACATCTTTGAGACTTATGAGCAAAAACTCATCGTTTTCGCGTCTTATTGTCGTTTTCATGAATTATGCCCACAGATTTGGCATACTAGGGCAATTTACAATGACCTTATGACCCGATACATGTTTGAGGGCATGACCAAAAACTCGTCGTTTTCGTGTTTTATGACCGTTTTCATGAGCTATACCCCACTGTTTTTGCGTTCCAGGGAGATTTACATGTTTGAGAGTTATGAACAAAAACTTGTCATTTTTACGTTTATGGCCATTTTCATGAGTTATTGCCCCATAGTTTTGGGGTTCTAGGGTGATTTACAATGACCGTTAGAACCTGATAGATGTTTGAGGCCATGACCAAAAACTCGTCGTTTTCGTGTTTTATGGCCGTTTTGATGAGCTATTGCCCATATTTGTGGGGTACTAGGGTGATTTACATTTTTGAGTGGTATGACCAAAAACTAGTCTATTTTGCGTTTTTTGGATGTTTTCATGAGCTATAGTTCATAGTTTAGGGCTACCAGGCCCATTTCATTTTTTGGGAGTTACGACCAAAACCACGTCCTTTTTGTGTTTTATGACCGTTTTCATGAGCTATACCCCACAGTTTTTCGTTCTAAGGAGATTTACATGTTTCAGAGTTATGACCAAAAACTTGTCATTTTTACGTTATCGCCATTTTCGTGAGTTATTGTCCCATAGTTTTGGGGTTCTAAGCTGATTTACAATGACCGTTAGAACCTGATATATGTTTGAGGCCATGACCAAAAACCCGTCGTTTTCGTGTTTTATTGTGGTTTTGATGAGCTATTGCCCATAGTTGTGGGGTACTAGGGTGATTTACATTTTTGACTGGTATGAGCAAAAACTCGTCGATTTTGCGTTTTGTGGATGTTTTCATGAGCTATAGCCTATAGTTTTGGGCTTCCAGGCCCATTTCATTTTTGGGAGTTACGACCGAAACCTCGTCCTTTTTGTTATTGTCGCATAGTTATTGTCCCATAGTTTTTGGGTATGAGCAAAAACTCATCGATTTTGCGTTTTGTGGATGTTTTCAGGAGCTATAGCCTATAGTTTTGGGCTTCCAGGCCCATTTCATTTTTGGGAGTTACAACCGAAACCTCGTACTTTTTGTGTTTTATGAACGTTTTCATGAGTTATTGCCCACAGTTTTTGGGTTCCGGGTAATTTATAACGACCGTAATACCCAAAAATGTTTGAGGGCATGACAAAGAAGTCGTCGTTTTCGTGTTTTCTGCCCTTTTTCATGAGCTATTGCCCACACTTTTGGTGTTATAGGAGGATTTGCATGGCCCGTAATACTCGATACATCTTTGAGACTTATGAGCAAAAACTCATCGTTTTCGCGTCTTATTATCGTTTTCATGAATTATGCCCACAGATTTGGCGTACTAGGGCAATTTACAATGACCTTAAGACCCGATACATGTTTGAGGGCATGACCAAAAACTCGTCGTTTTCGTGTTTTATGATCGTTTTCATGAGCTATACCCCATAGTTTTTGCGTTCTAGGGAAATTTACATGTTTCAGAGTTATCACAAAAAAACTTGTCATTTTTACGTTTATGGCCATTTTCATGAGTTATTGCCCCATATTTTAGGGTTCTAGGGTGATTTACAATGACCGTTAGAACCTGATATATGTTTGAGGCCATGACCAAAAACTCGTCGTTTTCGTGTTTTATGGACGTTTTGATGAGCTATTGCCCATAGTTGTGGGGTACTAGGGTGATTTACATTTTTGAGTGGTATGACCAAAAACTCGTCGATTTTGCGTTTTGTGGATGTTTTCATGAGTAATAGCCTATATTTATAGGCTTCCAGGCCCATTTCATTTTTTGGGAGTTACGACCCAAACCTCGTCCTTTTTGTGTTTTATGGACGTTTAATGAGTTATTGCCCATAGTTTTTGGGTTCCGGGGTAATTTATAACGACCGTAATACGCAAAACTGTTTGAGGGCATGACAAAGAAGTCGTCGCTTTCGTGTTTTATGCCCTTTTTCATGATCTATTGCCCACATTTTTGGTGTTACAGGAGGATTTGCATGTCCCGTAAGACCCGATACATGTTTGAGACTTATGAGCAAAAACTCATCGTTTTCGCGTCTTATTGTCGTTTTCATGAATTATGCCCACAGATTTGGCATACTAGGGCAATTTACAATGACCTTATGACCCGATACATGTTTGAGGGCATGACCAAAAACTCGTCGTTTTCGTGTTTTATGACCGTTTTCATGAGCTATACCCCACTGTTTTTGCGTTCCAGGGAGATTTACATGTTTGAGAGTTATGAACAAAAACTTGTCATTTTTACGTTTATGGCCATTTTCATGAGTTATTGCCCCATAGTTTTGGGGTTCTAGGGTGATTTACAATGACCGTTAGAACCTGATAGATGTTTGAGGCCATGACCAAAAACTCGTCGTTTTCGTGTTTTATGGCCGTTTTGATGAGCTATTGCCCATATTTGTGGGGTACTAGGGTGATTTACATTTTTGAGTGGTATGACCAAAAACTAGTCTATTTTGCGTTTTTTGGATGTTTTCATGAGCTATAGTTCATAGTTTAGGGCTACCAGGCCCATTTCATTTTTTGGGAGTTACGACCAAAACCACGTCCTTTTTGTGTTTTATGACCGTTTTCATGAGCTATACCCCACAGTTTTTCGTTCTAAGGAGATTTACATGTTTCAGAGTTATGACCAAAAACTTGTCATTTTTACGTTATCGCCATTTTCGTGAGTTATTGTCCCATAGTTTTGGGGTTCTAAGCTGATTTACAATGACCGTTAGAACCTGATATATGTTTGAGGCCATGACCAAAAACCCGTCGTTTTCGTGTTTTATTGTGGTTTTGATGAGCTATTGCCCATAGTTGTGGGGTACTAGGGTGATTTACATTTTTGACTGGTATGAGCAAAAACTCGTCGATTTTGCGTTTTGTGGATGTTTTCATGAGCTATAGCCTATAGTTTTGGGCTTCCAGGCCCATTTCATTTTTGGGAGTTACGACCGAAACCTCGTCCTTTTTGTTATTGTCGCATAGTTATTGTCCCATAGTTTTTGGGTATGAGCAAAAACTCATCGATTTTGCGTTTTGTGGATGTTTTCAGGAGCTATAGCCTATAGTTTTGGGCTTCCAGGCCCATTTCATTTTTGGGAGTTACAACCGAAACCTCGTACTTTTTGTGTTTTATGAACGTTTTCATGAGTTATTGCCCACAGTTTTTGGGTTCCGGGTAATTTATAACGACCGTAATACCCAAAAATGTTTGAGGGCATGACAAAGAAGTCGTCCTTTTCGTGTTTTCTGCCCTTTTTCATGAGCTATTGCCCACACTTTTGGTGTTATAGGAGGATTTGCATGGCCCGTAAGACTCGATACATCTTTGAGACTTATGAGCAAAAACTCATCGTTTTCGCGTCTTATTATCGTTTTCATGAATTATGCCCACAGATTTGGCGTACTAGGGCAATTTACAATGACCTTAAGACCCGATACATGTTTGAGGGCATGACCAAAAACTCGTCGTTTTCGTGTTTTATGACCGTTTTCATGAGCTATACCCCACAGTTTTTACTTCTAGGGAGATTTACATGTTTGAGAGTTATCACAAAAAAACTTGTCATTTTTACGTTTATGGCCATTTTCATGAGTTATTGCCCCATAGATTTGGGGTTCTAGGGTGATTTACAATGACCGTTAGAACCTGATATATGTTTGAGGCCATGACCAAAAACTCGTCGTTTTCGTGTTTTATGGACGTTTTGATGAGCTATTGCCCATAGTTGTGGGGTACTAGGTTGATTTACATTTTTGAGTGGTATGACCAAAAACTCGTCGATTTTGCGTTTTGTGGATGTTTTCATGAGCTATAGCCTATAGTTTTGGGCTTCCAGGCTCATTTCATTTTTTGGGAGTTATGACCAAAACCTCGTCCTTTTTTTTGTTTTATGGACGTTTTCATGAGTTATTGCCCATAGTTTTTGGGTTCCGGGTAATTTATAACAACCGTAATACCCAAAAATGTTTGAGGGAATGACAAAGAAGTCGTCGTTTTCCTGTATTATGCCCTTTTTCATAAGCTATTGCCCACATTTTTGGTGTTACAGGAGGATTTGCATGGCCCGTAAGACCCGATACATGTTTGAGACTTATGAGCAAAAACTCATCGTTTTCGCGTCTTATTTTCGTTTTCATGAATTATTTCCCACGTGTTTGGCGTTCCAGGGAAATTTACGATGACCTTAACACCCGATACATGTTTGAGGGCCTAACCAAAAACTCGTCGTTTTCGTGTTTTATGGCCGTTTTCATGAGCTATAGCCCACCGTTTTCGCGTTCTAGGGATATTTACATGTTTGAGAGTTATGACCAAAAAAACATTATTTTTACCTTTATGGCCATTTTCATGATTTATTGCCCCACAGTTTTGGGGTTCCAGGGTAATTTACATCAACCGTTAGGACCTGATAGATGTTTGAGGCCATGACCAAAAACTCGTCGTTTTCGTGTTTTATGGCCGTTTTGATGAGCTATTGCCTATAGTTGGGGGTACTAGGGTGATTTACATTTTTGAGTGATATGACAAAAAATTCGTCGATTTTGCGTTTTGTGGATGTTTTCATGAGCTATAGCCCATAGTTTTGGGCTTCCAGGCCCATTTCATTTTTTGGGAGTTACGACCAAAACCTCGTCCTTTTTGTGTTTTATGGACGTTTTCATAAGTTGTTGCCCACAGTTTTTGGGTTCCGGGGTAATTTATAACGACCGTAATACCCAAAAATGTTTAAGGGCCTGAAAAAGAAGTCGTCGTTTTCGTGTTTTATGCCCTTTTTCATGAGCTATTGCCCACATTTTGGTGTTACAAGAGGGTTTCCATGGCCCGTACGACCCGATACATGTTTGAGACTTATGAGAAAAAACTCATCGTTTTCGCGTCTTATTGTCGTTTTCATGAATTATTATCCATGTGTTTGGCATTCCAGGGAAATTTACGATGACCTTAAAACCCGATACATGTTTGAGGGCCTGACCAAAAACTCGTCGTCTTCGTGTTTTATGGCCGTTTTCATGAGCTATAGCCCACTGTTTTCGCGTTCTAGGGAAATTTATATGTTTGAGATTTATAACAAAAAAAAATATTTTTACCTTTATGGCCATTTTCATGATTTATTGCCCCACAGTTTTGGGGTTCCACGGTGATTTACATCAACCGTTAGGACCTGATAGATGTTTGAGGCCATGACCAAAAACTCGTCGTTTTCGTGTTTTATGGCCGTTTTGATGAGCTATTGCCCATAGTTGTGGGGTACTAGGGTGATTTACATTTTTGAGTGGTATGACCAAAAACTTGTTGATTTTGCGTTTTGTGGATGTTTTCATGAGCTATAGCCCATAGTTTTGGGCTTCCAGGCCCATTTCATTTTTTGGGAGTTATTACCAAAACCTCATCCTTTTTGTGTTTTATGGACGTTTTCATGAGTCATTGCCCACGGTTTTTTGGTTCTCGGGTATTTTATAACGACCGTAATGCCCAAAAATGTTTGAGGGCACGACAACGAAGTCGTCCTTTTCATGATTTATGTCATTTTTTATGAGCTATTGCCCACATTTTTGGTGTTACAGGAGGATTTGCATGGCCCGTAAGACCCGATACATGTTTGAGACTTATGAGCAAAAAGTCATTGTTTTCGCGTCTTATTGTCGTTTTCATGAATTATTCCCCACAGATTTGGCATACTAGGGAAATTTACAATGACATTAAGACCCGATACATGTTTGAGGGTATGACCAAAAACTCGTAGTTTTCGTGTTTTATGACCGTTTTCATGAGCTATACCCCACAGTTTTTGCGTTCTAGGGAGTTTTACCTGTTTGAGAGTTATGGCCAAAAACTTGTCATTTTTACGTTTATGGCCATTTTCATCAGTTATTGCCCCATAATTTTAGGGTTCTAGAGTGATTTACAATGACTGTTAAAACCTGATAGATGTTTGAGGCCATGACCAAAAAATCGATCTGTGCACACAAAAAAGAAAAAAATCCCACGGAAGGTTCCCTTGCATATAGATATATCCGGTCCGGTGCAAGTATGCAAGGCAATACTCATTTCTTATTTCTACCCGTCTGAGATAACAGGCCGACATAGCCCTGCATTAAAAAAAATTGAAAACCACACCCGTTTAAACTACTCCCTTCATTCCGGATTATAGGGCAAATACGTATTTTGAGAAATAATTTGATCGTAAATTTGGTTAACAATATATAAATTATATGTCAAAAAAAATTATACCATCAAAACGTATTTTAAATATGAATCTAATGGTATAATTTTTATTAAATATAATTTGCATTTTGTTGACCAAATTTATAGTCAAACTATTTTCTCGAAGTACGTATTTGCCTTATAAACCGGAATGGAGGTAGTACTCCACGAAGCATATTTTCATGGCAAATTAGCCTGTTCAATTCTATACAATTTCTTTGTCTAACACACATATGTATTGCAAATTAATTAAGAGTTCTTAGATTGTCAAGATTAAAATGTATAGGAGTTAAATTCATTTTTTTGAGAAAAGACTTAAATTCTTCAAAATTGTATAGGAAAGTTAATTTTTCAAACCGTGTCGGCAGTAAATCGTTACCAAAAAATATACCAACAACCCTATGTAACAAATAGGGCCTAAGAGAAAAATAACAAATTAGGTATGCCATAGGATAAGAGAAAACCACATGATTATATGATTAGCAGATAATGAAGATTATAAAAACACAACCTTCTGTAGAAAAAAGACATTACATATGCCCAAACTACTTTTTCCATATCCGATCGTGTGGGCATCCGAGTTAGTTCTAAAAGCTAATATGAATTATGTATTCAAGTAGCAACCGTAAATGGGTATTTGAAATTTAATTTCTAGACAATTTTTTGGTTAAGTCAAGACGGTGGTCTACACCAATCAAATGTACTCCCTCTGTTCAGAAATATAAGACATTTTATCTTTGTGAATTAAATGTATCTAGACGTATTTCAGTGTATAGGTTTAGTCGAGACGTATTTTAGTGAATTACAATGGTTTGAAGTGTCATAGAATTTTCATTTATGGAAAAACAATTAATGCTTATGTTAGCAATAATTCCTTATGGATGTCTAAACTGTTTGTAGCTCTAATCCAGCATGTATTAAATACGACGTTTGGAAGTGACACAGAAGTCAAGTAATATCTAATATTAAAATAGTGTGTGACATAAAAATGCATCTTGGTTATTCTTTTTATGTCACATCAATGCATCTTCTTACCAATCAATGCCAGCTACCCAGTTATTGTTGGATTGAAAATTTGTGTCATATATTTTGTGAGCATTGGAAATATTACCCATTTAGTCTACCTTAGACTCCCATATTTCATCTGACATGAAAATCAAGGCTCATGTAGTTGATGTTTTACTCACAGTAAAGTTTCAAGATATAAATCAGGATATATGAGTGCTACTACCCTAGAACATAGTGGTATATAAAAAAAGGAAATTGTGGCAAGAAAAACATTGTAGATGCTCCAAAAACGAACTACATATGTCTATAGGACTGTCTATGAAAACTAAAAGTAATAAAAATGTAGCACTTAAAGGTTGAATTAATCACACAAGTTAACAAATATGATATAAGAAGTACAATTTGAATATTATGAACCTAAGTTCAAAAAACACATAGTTGCGAAGGACAGACCGCTCACAAGACGTATGTCAAAGTTTCCGTGTTTGCCAAATTGGCACGGAAAACGAGATGAGCCATGGAAAACCACTAGCTCAGCGTTATTGCGCGATAAATGTGCCATACAAAAAGATCAATATCTAAACAGAGCCAATATCCCTTCATTCTATATAGCACAATCTCAGTCACTAGGATCTATATTGTTGCGAATATCACACGAAGCTAACATAGCTAAACTACATCCTGGATATTTGTTTGAAAGTAGGTTCAATGCGAGGGGAATTCCATAGTCAAAGAAGCAACTAGGCTCATTATGAAAACATAAAAACTTACACACTAACATAAGAAGGAATAGCACACTTACAAACTCAAATGGTAATCCAAACTCCTAAAATTATATTAATCTTATATCAAGAACCAATCATAATACTACTCACCATGATATTCTAATAGAAATCAATAAAAAAGCGTACATAATCTACCGCTGTATATAGATTTGTACATTAATCAATTACTCACTAAAAGGAAAATATAATATAATTGTAAGATACACTTACTACTTAATCGTCCTATCTAGCATATATTAGTCTTTACTTCATTCAGCAATACTATTTCATATTCCATCAGAATGATCCAAACAATAAATTCATTGCTCAAGTTGCCCCTAATTAAGTGACAATCTAATTGCTAAACTTACAAACCAGATAAAAAATCTAATTTTTTTACTTATATATAAAATATAATGTCATGGCAAAATGACATACCGATCAATCTACTATCCTAATAATCGTGGACCAACAAAGATGAATAGATGTTTTCTATGTAGGGGATATATATATCTATAATTATATTATTTTCCACCAAATAATGTAAATGCGCATAAAATAAATAAATATATTTACCAGTTAATTTTGACATGAAAAGAACAATGCTCAACTTTCTAAAAAACAAAGACGATGCCCTCCCAATTTTGAGAGCCACCATGCTAGTTAATCTATAAAGGTCGGAGGTGGTCAGGGCATCTGAACAAGCGAACCATGCATACATCAAGTCGAATAATTGCAGAATCTCGAGAAGCAGTTGAGAATTAATCTATGAATTAACCATTGTAAAAATGAAGCTGAAAAGTTATATCCGAAAATTAACCATTGAGTAGTTGGAAAAATAAGGTAAAAAATTACTATCGTAGGCTAACTAACCTGGAAAAATTACGAACCGAAATGTGTGCCATAAAATTACCGTCAAATAGTTGGAAAAATATTACCATGCGTAGACTAACAACTGTCAGAAATTAAAATAACGACAGAAAAGTGTGTCGAAAAATTATTATAGGATAACTTTTATCGAGAGGATACGGCCAGAAAGTTGTGCCGGAACCACCATCTAAAACTTGCGGCCGAAAAGGCACGTTGTAAATAAAAAAATGAAAAAGGCCCGAAAAGTTAAAAAATAGCTAAAGCAATTGGCATAGACATAGCTTAACTACCATCGAAAAATGACGACGGGAAAGTGAGCTAAAGAATTACCATCGGGCGGTAAAAATTACTATAGTGGGCCGGGCGTTGTAGCAGGGAGTTCGTCTATTTTTTTTTCGCTGAATTTAATGGTCAAAACAATATGAGGCACTGTTCATGACCCGTAACACTGTTCATGTGAACAGTGCAGCTGAGCAGGCTGGAATCCCACGTCATTTAATATATAGTGGTATATGTTTTTTCACTGGATCGAAATATGATGGTCAAAACAATATCAGAACTGTTCATGCCCGTGACACTGTTCATGTGAACAGTGCCGCTCAGCAGGCTGGAATCCCACGCCCTTTAATATATACTCCTCAGTTCGCAAATAAATGTAAATCTAGTTTTTGTCTAAGTCAAAATAACTACATTTGACCAATTTTATAATATAGGATATATATTATATCAATTTGATATATTATAAAACTAGATTTAAAAATAAATGTAAAGGTAACAATTTAGTTTTATAAATGTTGGTACATTGTCTTAAAAAGTTAGTCAAACATAGTAAAATTTAACTTAGAAGAAGACTAGAAATACATTTATTCGTGGACAGAGCAAGTAGGTATATAATTGCCAAATCTCGAGAAGAGTTCCAAATTAAACTAGTATGAAGGTGGGAGGGGGCACTGAAAGCAGCTACAATAGTCGGTCGGTCTGCAAAATAACATGCGAGAGTAGCACGACATGCCCTGGTTAAGCGAGAAATTAGTCGAATGTCGAATGCCTATCAAAGCCGGTTTTCGGCCCCACAATGGCGCCTAGAAAGTTTAACCCGGTCATGTATGTAGGATTAAATCAAAGAGTTTCAGACGTACTGTAGCGGAAAACAGGATGAAACGCTGCAATATAATATACTGGAAGAAACATATAAACAAAACAAACAAATGACAAGTTTTATTATGCTGATAGTGCATGACAATTTTGAAGAGTAGAAAACATCATTCATTCATTCATTCTAGAGAAAACATGCATGTGATGCGCGATTGAATTAAGAGGACCGGGCCGGCCTCCGGGAGGTTGTTTCTTATTTATTACGTCTGTCTGTCATCCTGCAGATGGATGGAGTGATTAATTACTGCTTCATGTCCCTTGGGATGATGCGAGCACGGAGGGGGTGCTTCATGTTGATGGCCACAGCTAGCTCCTCAGTCATGTCGACGGTGACTCGTGGTGGCGGCAGCCACTGGAACTCCCTGACGAGGCTGCCGATGAAGTACTCAGCATGCAGTGTGGCGAGCACGTAGCCTGGGCACATCCTTCGGCCGGCACCAAAAGGAGCCATCTTGATCTCCTTGCTTCCCGTGATGTCCACCTCCTCGTGGTCGTCCAAGAACCGCTCAGGCCTGTACTCCCGCGCCGCCGGCCACACGGTGTCATCAAGCCCAAGGTCGCCGATCAAGAAGTTGATGTCGGCGCCCTTGGGCACCGTGTATCCACCCAGCTCTGCGTCGTTCTGCACGCCATGAAAGAACACTAGGTGGGCCACAGGGTGCATCCGCAGCCCCTCCATCACGATGGCTTTGAGGTATGGCATCGGAGTCCCGCCGCCGCGCAAGACGTCGTCGGTGAGCTCAGGCTTGCCCCTCACCTCCTCGTATACCTTGGCTTGGACCTCGGGGTGGTTTACCATGTCCGCCATGATCCACTCGAACAAGGCCAGCGAGGTGTCCATGGAGGCGATCATGAACTCGGAGCACAGGCCTACCATCTCCTCCTCCGTCAGAGGCCGGTCACCTTCTTCTGGGACGCGCAGCTCCAGGAGGGAGTCGGCGTAGCATCGGAGTACACCCTGATCGCCCTGGACGCGGGGCGCTCGGATCAGCGGTAGCATCAGCTCCTTTTGCCTCTCCCGTAGCGCCAACCACCTCCTTCGCCATAGCCACTTGGCCATGTCATAGAAGAAGATGCCCTCCAAGACGGGGAACCTGCTGACAGCGTCAGAAATCTGGAGCTGCATCTGGAACAGATCGTCCAGTGCATCCTGGCCAAGCCTCACGCCGAAGCACATGCACGTCAGCACATCGAACATACAGCGCCCCAACAATGGCCTCACCGTAACAATGCCCTCACCGTCACGCTGGCGGCGCAGCGAGCCAACCAACGCGGCGCACACGCGCTGCCTCTCCGACGCGAAGAGCCTGACGCGGGATGGGTGCAGCGCCTGCGAGTGCAGGTTGCGGCGGACCAGACGGAAGTAGGCACCAAGGGGAGAGGCCGCCATAGAGCCCCCTAGAAACAGCTGAAACATGTCGCTCGGCGGTGGCCGGCTGTCGAAGTTGCCGCCGCCCTTAATCAGGGCGCTATGCGCCAGCCGGCGGTCGGCCACGAAGACGAAGGTTCGTCCGAGACTGACGGAGATGATGGGGCCGTACCGGGCATGCAAGCTGCGAAGTATTGATCCAAAATGATAGATCGGTCCCCTCTGCAGCAGCATCTTGGCCATGAACAGCAGGGCCGGCGGACCAGGTGGGTGATTCTTGCGCCCATGGCGGTTGAGCGAAACGATGATGAGAGGAATGGAGAGGGCGATACACAAGAGGATGGTGAGCCCCTCCATTATCTCTCAACTTTGCTTGCAGAGTTGGCTAGCTATGTGACCATCATCTTTTATGCCCACTATATATAGTACTATTGTGAGTGCCATTTTACAAAACAAGCCTCGCATTTTTGTATCATCAACTTGCAGTCCACAATCTAGTTCTGAGTTTCCTCCCCCTCACTCATACATGGGGCCCACTTACTTGTACCGTGCTCATTTTGGGGAATTGTAGGGTTTCATAAAAAGAGCACGCTACTAGTAAGGCTTTTGACAATGGGATTTGTTAGCGCGTTATCCTACATATTTTGCTTATATGGCATGCTATTTAAAAAAGAGAGAAGGAGTGTTGTATCTTAGCTAAGATACGGCCTTTGCATGCAACCTTAGGCAAAAATACTTGGATTGTCTAATTACATCCATGCATGAGGCTAAAATCATTTATTGCAACCTCCCTAAGGCCTTTCACGATGGGGGTTTCTTAGCTCCATATTCTAGGCACTTTGCTTAGACACTATAGTTAATGAGGAAAGAGAGTGAGGTTGTATCTTAGCTAAGACACACCACTTGCACAAAACCATAGGCAAAAAACATTGCTAGACCAATCACATGCATACATGCCCTCTAAATCATTAAATGTAGAGACCCCACTTAAGAAACAATGCACTGTATTGTTTCTTCAGTTTTAGCTGTTCATATGAAAACGTGCTAAGATACAGCCCATTGTGAAAGGCCTAAGAAACCACCTCTAAAAAACAATGCATTGTACTCCCTCCGTTAGGGATTAAAAGGTCCAAGAGCTTTTTTAAAATGTTAGAAATTATAAATCCTCTCTCATTTATTAGCCTCTCTCATCGAATGCATATTCTCTTTTTTCTCTATCTTCTCTCATGCATGTGTAACTATTGGTGCATGTAGTAATCAAGAGGGTAAGTTATTGATTTTCTTAATTCTATCAAAGTGGTCCATAGGCCTTATAATCCCTAACAGATGGAGTACTACTCATTGTTTAAAAAGAACATGACAAAGAAGTCAAACACGACAAAGACTACAAGAGCACACGGCATAGGTTTTATCACGAAAACAAGGTAGAACCTATGGACCCATAGGTGCACCGGCTCGGGAGGAGCCGACGGCTGCAGACGATGGGATCTTTGCTTTGTGCCTTCGTCGTCGGCCACACGGCAAAAAGCAGCCTTTATCGTGTGTATTCGCTAGTATACACGGCAAAGCCCTGTTTTTTCTTATTTTCCTTTAATTAATTAGCAAAAGGCTTATATATATTACATATATGTTAGGTAGTGTTATTTCATAGGATCATAAGCACACACATATAAATAGGTTGTTGTGGTCTGACATTGTCCCGTTTGCATGGCCGCCTTATGAAATGGTTCTTGTTGCGTGGCCTTAAATCTTCAATCTACGCCGTAGATATTTTTCGGACAGGGGTAGTCCAATAGAATTTTATCTTGCGTTATATATCATTAGTTCATAGGATGATCTCAACCCATGTTGGGTCACAAACTGTAATAAGATCCTACCCAGTCTCACCGAAAGCGGGAGTTCCCCCTTATACTAAGTTGATGACCTATATGTGACGCCCCGTGGACTTTTATGTTGGTTTATTCTCGTTTAGGACAGAGGGTAATTAGAAATCATGTTTGGGCACAAGTTGTAACCAGATCTAACCCGGTTTCACCGAAATGGGGAGTTCAGATCCCTCTAATAATTAAATTTTAGACACTAGGCACACATGCTCTTTGCCGTGTGAGCAAAAGACACGGCAAAGGCCTTTCGGAACATGGCAAAGTCTTTGCCGTGTGTAGACCCTTTGCCCGTGTGTTTTTTAAATAAGACACGGCAAAAACTTTGCCATGTGTTTTACGCATAGACACGGCAAAGTAAAGTAAGATGATGGTTCCCGCGGAGAGGACGGTGTCTATTCTTTGCCGTGTGTCTTCTCGAACAGTACATGACAAAGAAGCTGTCTTTGCCGTGTGTCTCCTCAAAAAGTACACGACAAAGAAGTTGTCTTTACCGTGTGTCTCGTGGAAAAAGTACGCGGCAAAGACGCTGCCTTTAAAAAAAATCAATTTTATTTCAAACTTTTTGAATATTATTTACTTAATAATATCATATAGGATATTTTAACATATTAGGTCAAATTGCACTCATAATCAAACTTCCCCTTTGGTCACCCATCCTAACACTACTCTCTAGCACGCTTAACTTCTTTGTTCCTTCCGAATGAGCTTCCGAGAAAGAAATTATACCTTGTTGATAATACTTTCATATCAATCCTATTAACTCTTGGACCATGATGACACACATCTCAGTTTTAGATTTCAGAAAATTATTTAACTAAACAATATTGAATAAGTAATAATAATCTTGAATCCAAATAAAAATAAAATGATTTTATTTTATTTCCTTTTTCTATTTAATATGGAATAATTCATATATTTAAATACGTAAATCGGAATTCGACAAATAAATGATCAGAAAAATATGCGGAATCCAAATATGACATCCATATAATCTTGTGCAAATGGGGTGGTAGAATTTTGAATTAGTCATTTGGTGGTTGCCTTATAAAATCCCTCGTTTTTTACACTCAGAAAATGGAAAATGGCTTTTTGGTGCGATGAAAAGGAAAACTTCCTCCTACAACATTGTTCACCATTCGATGATGCACATGAATGCACAATATGGGCATATTATCACAAACTATACCTTGATTCTAGCCATAACATTGGTCATTTGACCCGAAAGCCAGGAAACCTCGAATGAGATAGGTCATTTTGTGAAGGTTTTGGTTTTTAGACATATTCAATATAACAAGTTTGATATTTTTCCTTGCAACCATGTCACATAATATGACACCACGTGAAGGTTTTGCATTGTTTCGATCGTTTTTGAATTTTTTATGACTCTTTTAAACTATCGACAAACTTTGTCGAACGACGGGTATGAAGATTCTTAGCTCGGAGCTGAGCCTCTCTAAACTTTCATTGGATCTCTGATGAAATAGCATATTGTGAAACTAAAAAGATTTTTATAAAAAATCATGCCCATCAGATCCTATACATGTAGTTCATATTAGACCCACTTCCTACCGATTTGACATGAATTTGTCTTTTTCACCTAGAGTGGACGGAAAGGTTTGAGATCCCCCTGGTGGGACATTGTCCATTTAAGGTGGTCTAGTATTTTTGAAAAATATGGTGGTAGCATTTTGAATTAGCCATTTGGTGGTTGCTTTATAAAATCCCCCGTTTTTTACGCTCGGAAAATGGAAAATGTCTTTTTGGTGCGACGAAAAGGAAAACTTTCTCCTGCAACATTGTTCGCCATTCCATGATGCACATGCATGCACAATATAGGCACATTATCACAAACTAAGCCTTGATTCTATCCATAACATTTGTCATTTGACCCGAAAGCCAAGAAATCTCGAATGGTATAGGTCATTTTGTAAAGGGTTTTTTTGAGACATATTCAATATAACAAGTTTGATATTTTTCCTTGCAACCATGTCACATAATATGACATCACGTGAAGGTTTTGCATTGTTTCGATTGTTTTTGAATTTTTTATGACTCTTTAAACTATCGACAGACTTTGTCGAACGACGGGTATGAAGATTCTTAGCTCGGAGCTAAACCTCTCTAAACTTTCATTGTATCTCTGATGAAATAGCATATTGTGAACCTAAAAATGATTTTTGTAAAAAATCATGCCCATCATATCATGTACCTGTAGTTCATAGCTGACCCACTTCCTACCGATTCGGCAGGAATTTGTCTTTTTCACCTGGAGTGGACGGAAAGGTTTGAGATACCCCCTGTTGGGACATTGTCCATTTTAGGTGGTCTACTAATTTTTAAAAATGGCGTGGTAGCATTTTGAATTAGCCATTTGGTGGTTGCTTCATAAAATCCCCCGTTTTTACGCTCGGAAAATGGAAAATGGATTTTTGGTGTGATGAAAAGGAAAACTTCCTCCTGCAACATTATTCGCCATTCCATGATGCACATGAAGGCACAATATGGGCATATTATAACAAACTATGCCTTGACACTGGTGGAAAACAGGGCTGTAGTCCCGGGCCGCAACGGGCTCTAGTCCCGGTTTTGGGCCCGGGACTGCGAAAACGGGACTACAGGCCCCCCTCTAGTCCCGGCTCGCAACGGCCCGTGACTGATAACAGCCACGTGGTTGTTTCAGCGCCGCGGGGGGAAGAAACCCTCTAGTCCCGAGCTGTAACACCACCTGGGACTAAAAGGTTTCCTGCCGCGGCAGAGAAACACACATTTCTCTGCCGCGGCAGAGATTGTGTATTTCCTTTTTTTGCCATTTTGTTCCTTTTTCGTTTTGTGTTTCACTATAATTCGAACATATATTTCAGTATACATATTTTACGCTACTACATACACACTACACATTGATGCATTTATATAATTAATTGATCCCTTGCAAGCATACGTATAATCAATCATATCAAAAGGAAGAATTTTTTTGAAATTACATGGCCATTGATGAATATATATATCATATCAGCTACATGAAGATGACTAAGGCAAATCGAGTTCCACGTCATCCGCATAATGCTCTCCATGTACATCAAGGACTTCCTTCATCATAAATCCCGCCAGCTCCTCTTGAATTGCTCTTATGCGCTGGTCTGGCTTTAGTCTCTCCCGCAAATCATAAATATAATGTGAGTCAACTTTCCGCTCACTGGTCAACTCACGGATGTACTCGCAGACGTAGTATCCACATAAATGAGTTCCCGGTGGCTGCTGTAAACTCTTCACCATTTTATAAGTTAACTCCTCTTTGAATGGACCTGGTATTTTCTGTCTGAACCGTGTCCAACACCTGCTCGGCAAAGAAAATGAACAAAGGAGTTATTAGTTACTTGATATCAGGAAATGAATGAAACATGACGATATAATGCGATAATGATTGAAATTACTTATGGAGCATGGCTTTCATGTCGCTCCACTGCTCTTGGTCCCAACTTAATGAGTCGTGGACTTCAACTAGGGAGTTGTCAACTTGAATGTTTAGCAAGATCTAGTGGAATCTGCGGAGATTTACATAAGCATACATGCATAGCTCATCCAGTAAGCAAAAATAAAATATGTACAAGATATAAACACTCACTTGAAGTTGTAAGGAAATAGTATTTCCTTAACAAAATTATGCTCGGTTAAGAACCTGCACAGGTCTTCCTCAACGTCTTTGGGGTGATTATTTAACGTATATTCATTAATGATATATGGGTCAATGAACCCAACGTCGTATCTTCTAGATCTTTTTCATTCAAGCATCTTCATTCTGCGGAATATAATATCATCATACAAAAGGATATATAGTTAGGATAATATAGACAGTAGCAAACTTAATTAATGATAATATAGTTAGGATAATATCATCATACGAGCTGAGCTACAAACTTAATTATAGAAATAAATAACTTACAGACAGTAGCAACCAATGATAGATTTGTCGAGGGCGCGCTGGTTGTATAACTGAAACAGTTCGGTCATTTGAACCTGTATCGAGTATGGTTTGAAGTGATGCTCCTTTCTAACGTCCACCGGAAACCAATCTTTCTGATGCTTTTTTTCTGCTTGCGACATGTACCATTCGTGCAGATTTCGCATATGTGGGGATAGACGCGCGAGCTCCTCATTACTGACTAGAGGCTCCCCTTGGACATACTGCCGTACTATCTGACCCACTTGCGTATCTTCATAGCCTAAATATTGACCAAGAGACATATTTGCTTCGTTAGCAAGTGCTTTGGCCTGCGATACAGTGATTCCCATAAGTGCAGCATTATTATGGGCTCTAGGGTCCATTATTTGCATGTCCATATCCATTTCAGCTCTGAAGGCCTTGTCGAGGTCTGAAATGACTTTGAGCGGGGCGACCGATTGATTCTTCTGTTCTCCGAGCTGGGCAACTTGCTTCCCGCTTTTTGCACTTGTGATTTTTTTCTTCTATGCTTGCTTAATAATCTCTCGGTCATAGTCTGATTCCAGATTCATCGATATCTGGGATGGTTGCTAAAGAAAGGACTTAGCTCACTTTTTGGTTTTTTCATTACTTAGCCACGCTGCTTCTCCGTTGGCTAAGATCCAATGCAGGATCATCAGACCGCAGGTGAGTTGACGACGGCGTCCTTTGGCTAATTTCATGCATGAGGTTCTTCAGATCAGCTAGGTCCTGCTCTACCCTGGAGATCCGGTCTGCCTCCCGGTCCTTCTTTCTCTGACGGCTTCTGTAACTAGCATCGTACTGAGGAAACCCTTTCTTCCACGAGACACCGGCACCTTTGCCTCGTGTTCGTCCTCCCTTTTCAGGATTCCCTAGGTCGTGTGTCAGCTCGTCGTTCTCTCTCTCGGGACAGAACAATCCCAATTGAGCATCGTTCATTGCTTTAATAAGGTCTTGGGAGGGTTTTAGAATTTTCTCATGAAATAATGTCTACCCTGTTTCTTGGTCCAAGGATCCCCGTGCCTGTACCACCAGTGCTTTGACCTCTCGGGCCATCCATCTGTACCAGGAGTGACGCCTCTAGCCCTTATTTCCTTCTCAATAGTTTCCCACTTAGGGACGACACTCTTGTAGCCACATGTCCCCATTTTATGATGGTATTTATTGTTGGCAGCATTTAACGCGTTTTTTGCCGACTTTGCCTTTGCTTTATCAGATTGCTTGTACTGTACAAAATCGGGCCACTATTGTATCAACTTCTCATTTACTCCTTTGAACTCTGGAGTTTTCTTTTTCGCGACATATTTCGCGTATAAACTTTTCTTGTGGTTCCGGTACAGTTCAGCCATCTTGCTCAGTGCCCACTCGTTGACTTTCGCTCTATTTTCAAGCCCACCCGGCCTTGGGGTAATACCATCTACATCAAATTCCTCATACTCTGGAGGTAGTATGAAATGCACTATGAGCTTCTGCCAAAGGTCATCTTTGGCATCATCGGTGACATAGCTGTTGGATTCTTCACCGGGTTTCTTTGACTTATTCCATTCTTAGATGGTGATCGGCAGGTTGTCCCTAACAACACCCCGCATTGATTTATAAACATCCTCCGGTGCTTCTCTGGAGCAATCGGTTCACCATCATCATCTATTTCTTCGATGGTGAACCTCTGATTACCATCCAATTTTTTGTTCGGCCCTCGTTTCGTTCGTGCTGTCGATTGCTTAGATCCGGTGGGCTAAAAGAAGAAGAGAGAGTGATTAATATATATCTAGATCAGTTAATGAATAGAGGTAACACGAGACTTTATATATATATATATGTACCTCACAGGATCCTGTCGAGGGGCCATCATTATTGTTGTTATTTGTTTGCCCTTCGTCCATC
Organism: Avena sativa; assembly: GCA_916181665.1. Lineage (NCBI taxonomy): Eukaryota > Viridiplantae > Streptophyta > Magnoliopsida > Poales > Poaceae > Avena > Avena sativa. The sequence continues at coordinate 39,203,723 of OV702300.1, read as the reverse complement.
TGGTCTTCCCCTTGGTACATTAGGTTTTCCTCTAGTCCATCACCGGATGGATTCAGATATGAGGATATCTCTTCCTCGAGCAAAATATCTTCGGCGCCGGTAGTAATATTAAGAGGAATTTCACCTCTTATCATGCCCTGAAGAAAACCTTCACCGATGCGACCAGGATCTTCAGATGGATCCATGACTTAATTATCTATAACAAAAAGAGAGTTAAACAGGTTAGAAAAAACAATAATCCTAATAACTAAAACAATATAATCCTAATTATAATAATCCTAATATTATTTGTGCTAAAACAATAATCATAATAACTAAAACAAAAAAAATAACCCTAATCCTAATCCTAATTCTAATCTTAATAAATAAAACAAAAAAATCACTAAACCAATAATCCTAATCCTAATTCTAATATTTTAATTAAAACAATAATCCTAATACTAAAACAAAAAACCCTAATATAAAAAAAACTATAAAAAACTATAGAAAAAAACTATAACAAAAAACCCTAATAAACCTAATTATAATAATCCTAATTATAATAATCCTAATACTAATCCTAAAAACTAAAACAATAACTAATCCTAAAAACTATAAAAAACTATAGAAAAAAATATAACAAGAAACTATAAAAAAACTAACATTTCCTAATAATTTAATAATAATATAAATACTAACATTTCCTAAACATTTATACAAAACCTAAGTATTACTACTACTAATATTAATAATAATAAATATTACTACAAAAACCTAACTATAACATTTCCTAGACTAAATATACTACTAATTACTACTAGACTAATTATAATCAAAACCTAAATACTAACATTTCCTAACATTTATACTACTAATCAAAACCTAAATGCAAAAACCTAACTATAAAATTAAATAACCACCTCTGGCGAGGTGGTGTGGCGCGGCGCGGCACGGCGGCGCGGCGAGGCGGTGCGGCACGGCGGGGCGGCGACACGGCGGGGCGGCAGGCACAGTGGCACGGCGCGCGCGACACGTACGGTGGGCGGCGCGGCGTGCGGCGGCTCTACGGTACGAAGACGAGGGCGGCGGCGGCGCGGGAATCGGCCGGCGGGCAGCACCTCCCCTTCTATGCGTCGATGGCGCCTCGTCTTCGTCTTGTCTTCGTCGCGTGCTATGTGCTGGCTCGGCGCGCCAGGGGCGAGCGCGCGTATATAAAGGGTCAACCCTTTCGTCCCGGGCTAAGCCCCGGGATGAGACTAAAGAGTCTTTAGTCCCGGGCCGTGGCTTAACCCGCGACTAAAGACCCCGGGTCTTTAGTCGCGGGTATAAGCCACGGCCCGAGACTAAAGTGTTTTTTCGGCCGCTTCGGTTTCGCGCGCGCAGGCACCCTTTAGTCCCGGGTTCAACCACGACAGGCGACTAATTGTTTTTTTTGTAAATTTTCTTTTTTTAAGTCAAATCAAATATAAAAACTTTGGAAAATCATATCTTTTATTGTAATAATCCAAATAAAACAAATAATATGTCTATTATTATCAGAAAAATATAAAGAATCCTAATATAATATCCATTTATCTGTTTGCATCATTTATAAATTATTTCATTTGTAAATTTTATTTTTTTAATTCAAATCAAATATAAAAACTTTGGAAAATCATATCTTTTATTGTAATAATCCAAATAAAACAAATCATATGTCTATTATAATTAGATAAATATAAAGAATCTTAATATAATATCCATTTATCTGTTTGCATCATTTATAAATTATTTCATTTTAAATTTTCTTTTTTTAATTCAAATCAAATATAAAAACTTTGGAAAATCATATCTTTTATTTTAATAATCCAAATAAAACAAATAATATGTCTATTATTATTATAAAAATATAAAGAATCTTAATATAATATCCATTTATCTTTTTGCATCACTTATAAATTATTTCATTTGTAAATTTTCTTTTTTAATTCAAATCAAATATAAAAACTTTAAAAAATAAAATCCTTCAAAAAATTAAATCCTTTCATATTTAGGTAGGTAATGTGGTATAGCTTCTAGTAAAATTAACAAACATGAGTTTCGACTTTATTTGCACAAAAAGTCATGCCCCGGTAAAAAGGCCATAACTTTTGCATACGATATCGAAAAAAATCGTATAATATACCAAAATGACGAGAACGAGATTTCGCATCTGCTCGCAACGACCTCCGATCGTGTAGCGATTTTTTAGATTTTCAAAATTCGAAAATAGTAAAAAGTTACGGTCAAAAGATTGTTTTTCCCTGCAGAAAAAAATAGAGGGTGACTTACCCGTAGCGCACTACCACCTAGTGCGTCACGGATAAGCTTGGGCGGGATTCAAATTTCGAATCCTCACCCCGCCCACCTACCTTTCCCTTCCCCCTTTTCCCTCCCCCTTTTCCCTCTTCCTTTTCCTTTCCCTTCTCCTTCTTCCTTCTCCCTTCTCCTTCTTCCTTCTCCTTCTCCTTCTCCCTTCTTCTTTCTCCTCCTTCCCCTTCTCATCTCCTTACAGTGAAGGCGCGACGACGGCCTCCTCCTCTCCTTGCAGTGACGGTGGCGCGGCGGCGGCACAACGGCGGCCTCCTTCTCTCCTTGCAGTGACGGCGGTGTCCGACCTCCCTTCCTCCCTCTCTTCCTCCATCTCTTCCTTCCTTCCTTCCTCTCTTCCTCCCTCTCTTACTCCATCTCTTCCTTCCTCCCTCTCTTCCTCCATCTCTTCCTTCCTCCCTCTCTTCCTCCCTCTCTTCCTCCCTCTCTTTCTCCATCTCTTCCTACCTTCCTTTCTCCGACCACACCCTTCCTACCACCTCGACACCGGCGAGGACTAGAGCGGCCACGACCCCTCCCGCACCTCCCTGCCACGGCCATGCTCCGGTGAGGTGACACGACTGCGGCGGCGATGCACGAACCCTATTGCTTTTGCAATTCAAAACGAGGGTGTTTTTTGCATTTCTTTTTTGAAAACACAACTGTGGCGTACCCTGTACCCCTACCCGTGGCGCACCTGGTAGTGCGCCACGCCTATCTCGATATAACTGTGGCGCACTAGGGGTGTGCCACAGATGCTGTTTACAGGTGCGCCACGAACATGCGTTTTCCTAGTAGTGTCTCGATTATTTATCATGTCTAAAATAAAATTTGTTCCATTAATATCTACAATGATTGTTTTGTGGTTATTTCATGGAAGTAATTTGGTGGTTTTTGCTCGATATATAAGCCCAAACCCTAAACAAATAGAAAATTATGTTTGAAATTTGAACTTGACAATGGAATGAGGAGTGAAAAAAAGGAAGAAGTAGAAAACATGACACTAGTACCGGTTTGTAAGAGGCTTTAGTCCCGGATTGCAATCCAGGACTAACGTAATGGGACTAAAGGGTTAGGCCTTTAGTTCCGGTTCGTAACATGAACCGGGACTAAAATTCTACTACCGCGATAGCGTTTTGCACCAAACTGCTGCCGCGGCAGAAGGTGGGGTTTTAGGGTTTTAGAGGTTTCTTTTTTGTGTTTGATTATTTTTCATTTTGTGTTTTCATATATATATTATTCTACGCTACTATATGTTGTATGCATTGATGCATATATAATATAATTTCTCTCACGATTACATAAATACATATAAATATATACACAACCGAGACTAGAGCTCGTCTAATTGATTTACACGAAGATCATTGAATTACACGGATACTGTCCTTTTGTATCTATCCATGATTACACGAAGGTCTATCCACGTTGTACTCTCCTTTTCAGTTGATGATGTCCCTGAGCAAAAATCCTGAAAAATCCTCTTGAATTGCTAGTAGGCATTCATGTGGTAGGAGCTTATCCCGCATCGCATCCAACTATATATAAAAAAGTAGATCATTATTATGAATGGAACTCAACAAAAACTATGGTATAGAATAAATTGTGAATATATTTTTTACGTACTCGAAGAAAGTTTGTGTCCTGCTCCATACACCTACGAATGAACTCGCATACGTAATATCCACATAAATTTGTCCCCTGTGGCTGCATCGCACACTTTTCGATCGAGAATATAATTCAATCAAATAATAATCAAGCATGATAATTGTATGGAGACTAGAATTGAAGAGATGCGAGTACCTAGCTTTCGTACTACTTATCAGGACCGTACGAAAAGTGAGCTCCTCACGCCATTCACCCTGAACCTCCTTTGTGAACCTTTTCCAAACCCTGTCCGGCAAAAAAGAAATGAATGAGTTATTAATTAGTTTACATCTCAGAGAATGAACGAAAGAGACAGATATAGTGCGATAATTAGTGAATTTACTTTTGGAGGCAATCAATTATGCTGCGGTGGTCTTCCATCGACTTCTTTAACGAGTCCGAGATTTCAACTTTTGCACGGTCAACGTCAATGTTTAGAAGAATCCAGTGATAGCTACGCACGTTTATATACACTTAACATCGAGTAAACAAAAATTGAATGTGTACAAGACAGTAAGAATCTCACCCATAGTTGTAAGGAAATAGTATTTGTGTCTTGTAATGTTGCTCCATTAAAAATATTAGCAAGTTATCCTCCGTTTTCTCGAGGTGAATTATTAGAGTATGTCCATTAACTTGGTTTGGGTCAACGAACCCAATATTGTAGATTGACTCTCTTCTACATTCTTGAATCTTTATTCTGCATATATAATAGCATACATAAGGACATATAGTAAGGATAATGATACATCCAAAACATATCTACTTTCTCGAACACTTTGCTATTGTTTCTCCTGTAAACTTGTGTGATTTTGGATACAACTAACACGGACTGACGCTGTTTTCAGCAGAATTACCTTGGTGTCTTGTTTTTGTGCAGAAAATGAACTATCAGGAAAAATCCCGGAAAATATGCCAAAAATTATATTTCACCAGAAGATCCACGGAGCCAGAAGGGGAGACAAAGGGGAGGCCTGGGGGGCCCAGACCCACCCCAGGCGCGGGCCCACTGACCCCGCACCTAGGGGAGGTTTGGCCACCACAGGCAGCTTCTCGGTCTCCCTCCGCGCCTATAAGTTGCCTTCTGACCTAAAAACTTAGGGGGTTTCGATATTTTTACAAAAAGAGTTCCGCTCCGCCTCCACCACTAGAAACCAAGATTCGGATCCAGAAACTCCGCTCTGGCACCCTGCCGGGACGGGGAATTTGGAGAGGGTCATCGCCATCGTCATCACCAACACATCTCCAATGTTTCCTCATCCATGAGTGAGTAATCCCCCGCTGTAGGCTTGGGGATGGTAGGGATTGGATGAGTTCTATCATGTAATCGAATAAGATCTGTTAGGGGCATAGTGCCTAGTATCTCTATTAGTGCTATTTGACTTTGTTGCAACTTGTTGTGCTTAATGATTGTCACTAGGGCCCGAGTGCCATGATCTCAGATCTGAACTTATTATTGAATCATTATGATAGTATTGTTTGTGGTCTTATCTGCAAGTTGTGTACACATATCATTGTCCGAATCCAAAGGCCCTAGAGTGACAATAATTGGGATAACCGGAGGGGATGGCTGTGGTGTGAGGATCACATGTGTTCACGGAGTGTTAATTCTTTGCTCCGGTTCTCTATTAAAAGGAGCACCTAAATTGCCAGTAGTTCCCTAGAGGACCCGCTGCCACGGGTTGGCTGGACAAAAGATGTTGTGCAAGTTCTCATTGCGAGTGAGTATGACTATATTTGGAGCACATGCCTAGGATTGTTTAGTACTTGGATGCTTGTTATTATTTATCTGCAATGCCCTAGATCTTGAGGTTACATATTTAGACTCGTCCATGCAACGCCCGTCCATCCATCCCTATGCCTACCGCACTCGAATTCTACTGTTACCGTTACTGTTACTATTGCTCATGTTTCACTGTTGCTGTTGCTACTACAAACTGTTGCTACTGATAAACTTCTGTGAGAAAGAACTATTTCTAGGAGCAGCTGAAATGACAACTCAGTTGTTAAGGCTTGCAAATATTCTTTGTCTCCCCTTGTGTCGAATCAATAAATTGGGTAATACTACCCGCGAAGACTGTTGCACTTGTGGGTCATCAAGACTATTTTCTGGTGCGGTTGCCGGGGAGCATAGCTTTATTTGTAAGTTCACTTGGATCTATTATTGTTCACTGCTAGTCCTTTCATCATGGGGAAGTCTCGTGATGGAAAGTTCCCTATTTTACCATCCATTACAAGAAGAGGTACACTCCTAAACACCTTTGTTTCTCTTGATTCACCGTCTGTTATAAGTAAGCTTGTCACATCACCACCACATGCTCATGCTACACACACTGCTACTACTGCTGAATCTGAAACTGCTTTTGATACTCATGATGTTACTTCTACTATGCTTGATGCGAGTGGTTCATTAGGTCCTTTTCTAGATGCTACTATGGATAGTCTAGGAAATACCAAAACTCCTAGTGCATACACTGTTACACATGTTAGCTCACTTGAATCTAGTGAGAGTTTTGATATTAATGATGATTACATAGAGCTCACTGATGAATTTGTTGAAGAGTGCCGAAACACACATGGTGCTAGTGCTATTAAGAGTCTCCTTGCTAGACATACTATTATACCCAATAAGTCCTATGATCCTAAGTTTGCAACCTCTCCCATAGATATTAAAGATAAAGATTATGATTTCTCTCTTGATTTATCTTATTTAGATATTGTTGAGAAAGAACCTTTTTGTGGTACTGAAAATGAGATTGTTGTGGCTCATATGAATGAGCTTTCCACTATGAGTGCTTTGTTCGCTGATGATTTTAAGATGCGCAAGTACTTTGTTGCTAAGATCTTCCCTTTTTCACTAAAAGGAGAAGCTAGGGCTTGGTTTAATAGATTACATCATGGTTCCATTGATAGCCCTGATTGCTTGATTGCTTCTTTCTTCCATAATTTTTTTCCTCCCAGTGCTAGACATGTTGCTTTGCAGAGACTTTTTATTTTAAAAAGGAAGAAGAAGAGAAATTGCCCGAGTCATGGAAAATATTATGTTCCTTGATTCATGCATATCCTGGATGTCCATTACCTAAGAATGAGTTGCTTGATATTTATTATAATGGACTAACTGATGATTATAGGACCTACCTAGATAGCTTTGTTGATTTTGTTTTCAGGAAAAGAACTCCTACAGATGCTGAAGAATTAATGAACAAGATAAGCAAGAGTTATGATGATTAGACTTCAACTGAGCTGAATACACCTGAGCCTATTACTCCTGAACCAACTGTTCCTGATCCAGTTCCAACACCAACAACAAAGAGGAGGGGAGTTATTGCATTAAATGATGAAGTGAGGAAGGAAGCTAAAAAGTGTCTAAAGGAGAAAGGTATTAGATCTGAAGATGTGAAGAATCTACCTCCTATAGAAGAATTATGTAAGCCAATTCCCCACTCATCTACTATTGAGGTACACTCTCTCCAATTTAATGAAGGTGATATTCCTTATGGTAAGCCTCCTGATCAATGCTTAGAAGAACTTGACACATTTATTGTTAAACAAGGTAATTTTAATAAACAAGTTCAGAATCATTTATTGGAAAACTCTAGAGCTAACCATGAGTTGAAAGATATTGTGGAAAGAACTTCTAATGATATTAAAATGCTTTGTAAACACTTTCAAATGGTTCAAACCCAACTTGATCAACTTGCCATGGTGCAAAAGGATATGCTAGTTAATGCTTCAGGAGATAAACATGCGTATGGAATCAGAACTAGGAGTGGTGCAGCTACTCAAGATCCTTTATATTCTGAAGGACACCCTAAAAGAATAGAGCAGGATTCCCAACAAGGTGAGGATAGTGGTAGTCCTCGTAAGAGAAAGAAAAAGAAACATAAGATAGTTGAGGAATCACTTGAATCTGCCGTAGATCCTAATAGTATATCTGTCTCTGATGCTGAAACTGAGAGTGGTAATAATGAAAATGATGCTCCTGATAAGGAGGAAGTTGAGGAAGAACCTAAAAAAGACACTAAGAACACTAGGTACACTAAGGAAGATTTTGTTGCTAATAAACATGGTAAAGAGAGAGAACCTTGGGTGCAGAAACCTATGCCTTTTCTAGGTAAGAAACACAAGTCAAAGGAGGAAGAACACTACAAAAAGTTTTGTGAATGGATGAACCCTTTATTCTTGCAAATTCCTTTGACTGATGCTATTAAGTTGCCTCCTTATTCAAAGTATATGAAGGATATTGTCTCTAATAAAAGGAAGATTCCTAATGAGGAGATTTCTATTCTGCTTGTTAATTACTCCTTCAATGGTAAGGTTCCAAAGAAACTCGGTGATCCAGGTATACCAACTATTCCTTGCTTCATTAAGAATAATTATGTTAGAACTGCTTTATGTGATTTGGGAGCTGGAGTTAGTGTTATGCCTTTTTCTCTCTACAAGAGGCTCTAGCTAGAAAAGTTGATACCAACTGATATATCTTTGCAAATGGCTGATAAGTCAACTACTATACCTGTTGGTATATGTGAGGATGTTCCTGTTCAAGTATCTCATAATTGCATGGTCTTAACTGATTTTATTTGCTTGAAATGCCTGAAGATGATAATATGTCCATTATTCTTGGGAGACCTTTTCTTAATACTGTAGGTGTTGTCATCAATTGAAATGAAGGAAAAGTAACATTCAATATTAATGACAAAGAGCACACTGTCTATTTCCCCAAGAAGGTTGTTAGAAGTTATTGCCTAAATTCTATTGAAAATATTGAAGGCATCAAGGATGGAGAAATATATTGTACCATTCCACAAGAAAATATTGAAACTATTATGATTGGGACCATTGCTATCAAGTATGAGGTAACATAATCACCTTGTGGAATGCAAAGTTTTGTCTCATTTAAGATTGTTTTGGTAACAAGACTTGATCAACCTTGTTAACAAAAGGATTTTTATGAACAAAATAATGTTTCCACTGTAATTATACTTGCTTTCTCTTTCCTTTCTCCCTCCTAGTCTTTGCTTTAGCTTTAGTTTTTCTAGTTGTTTGCTTGTTTGAGTTTCTTAGAGCTCCTGTAGTTTGGCTTTTGGTTTGCTTTTGCTTCTTCTGAAAAATCTGTTTCTGTGAGAAAATCAATTTTCATACCCTGAAAATTGGCCAAAAATAAAGTTTCCCGAAAATCCCAGAAAATTCAAAATAAATTTTTCCTCGAAAAAAGGGGTAGAGTGGCACCTGAGATGACCCAGGGGGGCACCCCTAGGCCCCACAACCATGGTAGGCGCGACCTATCTAGTGGTGGCGCCTAGGGGAGTCTGGCCGACCTGAGCCCCTCCAGGCTGCCTCCTCAAAGCCACCTTCTTTCTCTCTCCCGAAAAACACTGGAATATTTGCTCAAGCTCGAGTTCTTGTTGTTCTTGCTCGTGATTTTGGATCTCCTTGTTCAGCCCATCTCAAGTGCTGATTTTTGGAGGGATTTTTCCTTGGTATGTGCCTCCTCCACTTGTCCAATTAGATTTGTGATTGGTAGATTGTATTTTGAGTATTTCGCTACTGTAGGTGACAGGTTGTTTCAGCTTTCTTGCTTGTTCTATGCTTAGAAACTTTGTTTTGATGCATGTGTAGTCCTCTAGCAAGTTCCTATAGTAGTTGCTCATCATTTATCAACTTAGAAATCACTTGGTTTGACGGTTGTTTAAAATTTCAGCAAAGGGAAGTCATGGACCACCATACCTTTTGTGACATATATGAGAGTGATGCACCTAGAAGTGAAAGGCTCCCAAGGTCATCTACCAGCTCCAGACCCTCATACAATGAGGATATCAACACTCTACGGTTTGGTGACGAGGGAGATGAAGGGGATGCTCACCTCTCCACCTTTCTTTGTCAAACTTTCTTGCGAGCTGCTGGGATCCTTAATGATTTCATGGATTTGATTGAGAGGGCTGGTCTAACATGTTTCATGCAGGATGAGAGTGCACAATATGCTTCACTTACTAAAACATTTGTGGATAATTTCTCCTTCACCAAAAGTTTGTTCAATTCTTCTGTGTCTTTAGACTTTATGGCAGGGCTCATTCTATGACATTGAAGAATTTTTGCAAGGACTTGGGACTTGGTACAAAGGGGTCATCAAAGAAGATTACAACTCTTCCCGCTGATTTGCTAGAACTATACCGAGGAATAACCAATGATGATGACCGCAGAGCTCAGCAAGGGAAGATAAAGAACATTCAACTCCCAGCCATCAGGTACTTAACCTACTATCTTACCACCAGTGTTCTTGGTAGGGAGAAAACTAGTAATATATCCAACTATCAATTGGCCTTCTTATGTGTTGCGCAGTACGGTGAGGAGAAGTATAATCTTGGTTCCCTCATTGCTCGTCGTTTAGCTTCTAGGGGACCTATTTATGGGGGAATTATTGCTACTCGTATTGTTGCTGCCTTGGGCATTGCTGTTGATCCACAAGATACAGTTTTGTCTCCTCAGAGACTTGATCTTGCTGCCATGAAGGCGGACCACTTTGTCACCTCTAGCTCTACTCTTGAGAACTTGGTTTATAGAATGCTGTTTACTGACGGGGAAGAGAGAGACATACCTCTACCGCAAACCACTTTGTTCAGTATTTCTCAGGGACCTTGGTCACGCACGAAGGCGGAGATGGATGACAAGATGCGTTTTCTCAACTTCCACGGGCACTACCAAGGGGGAGCGTCCGCATATGATCCCGCTATACACTACACAGGGGAGACCTCGAGCTCATACCAGGACGAGGGAGCTTCCTCGGCATACTACAGAGGTGCATCTACTTGGGCACCATGGGATTGAGCCCCACTTAGGCCAAAAGCCTAAGCTTGGGGGGAGGTACACCGACATCACACTCATATATATATATATCATGTTCGGTCGGTTCTTTGTTTATCCATTGTTTTCATTTTGTTTTTGGTTCTTGTTGCTTCTTTCTCAAAAACTCAAAAATACCAAAAATATTTTTGTTGTTTCTCTTGGTTTGTTTCTTTGGTTCTTTGCTTTGGTTTTCCTCAAAAGAAAAAAAATCCAAAAAGATTTTGCTTTGTTTTGTTTGCTTCTAGTTTGCTTGGTTTTTCTTTGTTTGCTTGTTTCTAAAAAAATCGAAAACACCAAAAATATTTGTTTTTATTCTTTGGTTTTGTGAGTTCTTCGCAGGGTTCAGCCGTCCTCAGTTGATATTGGTTTTCATGTTATCATTCAAGTCACACAAGTGAAGAGCAATAATGAAGATTAAGAAAACTCGAGGAGTGGCAAGAGGCTGGTAACGAACTCTATTTTTTTTCATTTTTGTACATACACTCATCATTGTGAGCATGCTTAGCCTATTTGTGTAAGGTGTATGTCATTATGGATGCTTAGTAGTTTTTGCTTGTCTATGATTAGCTCTATCTTGCTAATAGTTTGTAGCATGTCATATGAATGTTTGCTTGCATTGTTTTATTCATACTTTGGTATGATATTGTGGTATCCTCCTCTGGCTGATCGTGTGAATCGACTTGGCACATGCTCATGCATGCATATGACTAATAAATATATAATAAGCCTCAATGATTTATTTTGCCTCAGAGTTCTACTTGTATCACTTTCATGCCATAATTAGTCTTTTTTTTGTTGCAAGCATGATTATGACAGCTATTTCTCTCTCGTTTGTCGCTCCCTCTCTATTGCTAGCTTTCACTTGCAGAGTATGTGCTCTACATGTGCTTCCAACTCCCCAAAAACCAATATTGCCAGCTGTGTCCACCATACCTACCTATTAGCATTATTTGCTACTTCAGTGCATATTCTATATGCCTTGTTTTCTTCCAAAATAAAATGTTTGTCTGTGTTGAGAAACCAAGTTAGTAAAGCTCTCACGAACTTGATGGCAGACTTTATTATGTGCACTTAATAATCCTGAACCATTGTGACTAGTCCATGAAAGTTATATGCTTGCAAATTATATGCTGGGAGTCAGCAGAACCGTGCTGTCACGGGGAACGCTTTCAACACCTTTTAGATACATTTATATCTAGTTGATACCTTTCTCTTTTGTTTGCGGATGTCAACGATGCAAAATTAAAGGGGGACTTGTGAGTCCATGGAGTTTGTATTCTGTATTAGAGAAACGCCTGGGCCGCTAGCCTAAGCCATGCCTAATCATGGTGGAAACTTGCAGCATCACCATAGTAAGTCATCTATGAAGAATCCTTAATAAAAAACTATGAATATAGTAAATAAAAAGATTGCTAAGATGCTCATTGTATGCTTGCCTTGTCATTTTGGTTATGGGAAAGCTCATGTACCATGTGCAAGGGGTACCCCGTTGGCGGTTCTCGATGATATGCAAATACTTACAATGACAAGAACTTGCCTGGACCCAAAGTTGAGTAGTATGCGGAGTGGACCTCGCACTCAAGGGACTCGGGATTTTCAGTATATGGTTTGTCAAGCATATAATTCATAGTGGACCTCACTTTCACCTTTACCACATAAAGATGCTTATGATAGGGGCAATTAGAGCTCAAAGCTAATGAGTACCTTCCTTTCAGTATTTGGAAGCCTTTCAAACCTTTCAAAACCGTTTTCACAACCTTGTTGAGTCACCACTTATTCTATGAGCACCTTCTTGAGAGCATAGTTGTCATTCTTGTGTTTGTCTCAAAGCTTAGTTAATTATGTCATTACTGTGATGCTTGTATCTCTGATATCTTTATCTCTAGTCTTCATGTGAACTTCAGAGGTGCCTTGGCATTTATATTGTGCTCTTCAAACAAAGGCAAGCGAGATACCACTCTATCATACCTTATTATCAGCATTGCAATGTTCGTTATGTTTATGTTTCATGCTACTTATTATTATTTGAGTTGGTTTCTCTTCCTAGCTTGCAATGACTATTGAGTGGACTTAGTTGCATACTTCTTATTATGAATTTTCTAGGCATCTACTCCTGTGATGAGAATATTTAAATCATATGAAGCAATGTGTTTGTGAAAGTTCTTTTATCGCACTCAGTTTTCAACTGAATTGCTTGAGGACAAGCAATAAGCTAACCTTGGGGGGAGTTTATACGTCCAAAACGTATCTACTTTCTCGAACACTTTGCTATTGTTTCTCCTCTAAACTTGTGTGCTTTGGATATAACTAACACGGACAGACGCTGTTTTCAGAAGAATTACCTTGGTGTCTTGTTTTTGTGCAGAAAATGAACTATCAGGAAAAATCCCGGAAAATATGCCAAAAATTATATTTCACCAGAAGATCCACGGAGCCAGAAGGGGAGACAGAGGGGAGGCTCGGGGGCCCCAGACCCATCCTAGGAGCGGGCCCACTGACCCCGTGCCTAGGGGAGGTTTAGCCACCCCAGGCAGCTTCTTGGCCTCCCTCCGCGCCTATAAGTTTCCTTCTGACCTAAAAACTCAGGGGATTTCGATAGTTTTCCAGAAAGAGTTTCGCTCCGCCACCGCCACCAGAAACCAAGATTCGGATCCAGAAACCCCGTTCTGGCACCCTACCGGGACGGGGAATTTGGAGAGGATCATCACCATCGTCATCGCCAATTCATCTCCATCAACCACCATTGTTTCCCTCATCCATGAGTGAGTAATCCCCTGTTGTAGGCTTGGGGATGGTAGGGATTGGATGATTTCTATCATGTAATCAAATAAGATCTGTTAGGTGCATAGTGCCTAGTATCTCTATTAGTGCTATTTGACTTTGTTGCAACTTGTTGTGCTTAATGCTTGTCACTAGGGCCCGAGTGCCATGATCTCATATCTAAACTTATTATTGAATCATGATGATAGTATTGTTTATGGTCTTATCTGCAAGTTGTGTACACATATCATTATCTGGATCCAAAGGCCCCAAAGTGACAATAATTGGGATAACCGGAGGGGATGGCTATGTTGTGAGGATCACATGTGTTCACGGAGTGTTAATGCTTTGCTCCGGTGCTCTATTAATAGGAGTACCTTAATTTCCAGTAGTTCCCTAGAGGCCCCTCTACCACAGGCTGGCTGGACAGAAGATGTTGTGCAAGTTCTCATTGCGAGCATGTATGACTATATTTAGAGCACATGCCTAGGATTGTTTAGTACTTGGATGCTTGTTATTATTTATCTGCAATGCCCTACATCTTGAGGTTACATCTTTAGACTCGTCCATGCAACGCCTGTCCATCCATCCCTATGCCTACCGCACTCAAATCCTACTATTACCGTTACTGTTACTATTGCTCCTATTTCACTGTTGTTGTTACTACTGCTGCTGATTTGTTGTTGCTACTACAAACTGTTGCTACTGATAAACTTCTCTGAGCAAGAAATATTTCCAGGTGCAGCTGAACTGACAAATCAGTTGTTAAGGCTTGCAAGTATTCTTTGTCTCCCCTTCTATCAAATTAATAAATTTGGTAATACTACCCGCAAAGACTGTTGCGATCCCTACACATGTGGGTCATCAAGACTATTATCTGGCGCCGTTTCCAGGGAGCATCACTTTAATAGTAAGTTCAATTGGATCTATTATTGTTCACTGCTACTCCTTTCATCATGGGGAAGTCTCGTGATGGAAAATTCCCTATTTTACCATCCACTACAAAAAGAGGTATAGTCCTAAACACCTTTGTTGCTCTTGATTCACCGTCTGTTATAAGTAAGCTTGTCACACCACCACCACATGTTCATCCTACACACACTGCTACTACTGCTAAATCTGAAACTGCTTTTGATACTCATGATGTTACTTCTACTATGCTTGATGCGAGTGGTTCATTGGGTCCTTTTCTAGATGCTACTATGGCTAGTCTAGGAAATACCGAAACTCCTAGTGAATACACTATTACACATGTTAGCTCACTTGAATCTAGTGAGAGTTTTGATATTAATGATGGTTACATAGAGCTCACTGATGAATTTGTTGAATAGTGCCGAAACACACATGGTTCTAGTGCTATTAAGAGTCTCCTTGCTAGACATACTATTATACGCAAGACGTCCTATGATCCTAAGTTTGCCACCTCTCCCATAGATATTAAAGATAAAGATTATTATTTCTCTCTTGATTTATCTTATTTAGATATTGTTGAGAAAGAACCTTTTTGTGGTACTGAAAATGAGAGTGCTGTGGCTCATATGAATGAGCTTTCCACTATGAGTGCTTTGTTCTCTGATGATTTTAAGATGAGCAAGTACTTTGTTTCTAAGATCTTCCCTTTTCACTAAAAGGAGAAGCTAGGTCTTGGTTTAATAGATTACCTTATGGTTCCATTGATAGCCCTGATTGCTTCTTTCTTCCATAAATATTTTCCTCCTAGTGCTAGACATGCTGCTTTGGAGAGATTTTTCATTTTAAACAGGAAGAAAAAGAGAAATTTCCTGAGTCATGGAAAAGATTTTGTTCCTTGATTCATGCATATCCTGGATGTCCATTACCTAAGAATGAGTTGCTTGATATTTATTATAATGGACTAATTGATGATTCTAGGACCTACCTATATAGCTTTGTTGATTGTGTTTTCAGGAAAAGAACTCCTACAGATGCTGAAGAATTAATGAAAAAGATAAGCAAGAATTATGATGATTGGACTTCAACTGAGCTGAATACACCTGAGCCTATTACTCCTGAACCAACTGTTCCTGAACTAGTTCCACCACCAACAACAAAGAAGAGGGGAGTTATTGCATTAAATGATGAAGTGATGAAGGAAGCTAAAAAGTGTCTAAAGGAGAAAGGTATTAGATCTGAAGATGTGAAGAATCTACCTCCTATAGAAGAATTATGTAAGCCAATTCCCCACTCATCTACTATTGAGGTACACTCTCTCCAATTTAATGAAGGTGATATTCCTTATGGTAAGCCTCCTGATCAATGCTTAGAGGAACTTGACACATTTATAGTTAAACAAGGTAATTTTAATAAACAAGTTCAGAATCATTTATTGGAAAACTCTAGAGCTATCCATGATTTGAAAGATATTTTGGAAAGAACTTCTAATGATATTAAAATGCTTTGTAAACACTTTCAAATGGTTCAAATCCAACTTGATCAACTTGCTAAGGTGCAAATGAATATGCTAGTTAATGCTTCAGGAGATAAACATGCTTATGGAATCAAAACTAGGAGTGGTGCAGCTACTCAAGATCCTTTATATCCTGAAGGACACCCTAAAAGAATAGAGCAGGATTCCCAACAAGGTGAGGATAGTGATAGTCCTCATAAGAGAAATAAAAAGAAACATAAGATAGTTGAGGAACCACTTGAATATTCTGTAGATCCTAATAGTATATCTGTCTCTGATGCTGAAACTAAGAGTGGTAATAATGAAAATGATGCTCCTGATAAGGAGGAAGTTGAGGAAGAACCTAAAAAACACACTAAGAACACTAGGTACACTAAGGAAGATTTTGTTGCTAATAAATATGGTAAAGAGAGAGAACCTTGGGTGCATAAACCTATGCCTTTTCTAGGTAAGAAACACAAGTCAAAGGAGGAAGAACACTACAACAAGTTTTGTGAATGGATGAAGCCTTTATTCTAGCCAATTCGTTTGACTGATGCTATTAAGTTGCCTCCTTATTCAAAGTATGTGAAGGATATTGTCTCTAATAAAAGGAAGATTCCTAATGAGGAGAATTCTACTTTGCTTGCTAATTACTCCTTCAATGGTAATGACGAGGTTTAATCTCGTCAATGCCCATTGTTATGGACTTGGGTTTTGGAGAAGATGGGGATGCTGGAGATCGTAGAACGGTTAGCAAACAAGCAACATGGGGACACGAGGATTACCCAGGTTCAGGTCCCCGGAGAGAAAACCCTACTCCTGCTTCTCTGCTCTGATTATGGTGGAACCAAAGGTTACAGGGGTGCGCATCTGCAATCTGGCGTGGAGGTCTGTATGCCGTGGTGTGCGAGAGATTGTAAGAGAGCCTCCTCGTCGTGCCCTCCCGGCCTTTATATAGAGGCAGGAAGGTCCCAGGCACAGATCGAGTGGGTTACAGGTTTTAGGGTTTACCCCTTTGAATTTTCTATCTACTCTAGTCTTGCTCTCCAAGGATCCGAAGGCGTCATGGGCCCTGGACACCCGAAAATCTTCATGGGCTGACGTATATTTGTCATGGGCCTTCCTTGGGCCGGACCAGGTATGCTAAGGTCGTGTACCCGTAGGGTATAACTATGTCAGTAGCCCCCAAGTGTTTAGTCAAATCGTAGATTCGGCTGAGGACTCCTTATTCTTTCGGGTGCGGCCATCTCTGTTTGCTAGAGAATGATTTGAGTGTGTATGGATTGTTGATGCGTGTGCCTGACTCTCCCGACGGATCAGGGTCAGTTAACTGTCTTAGGACAAAGCAGCACGATCTTCTTCAGATTCGAGTCCCTCGACTCGAATCCGGAACATATGCTGGCGCAATTCGACTCAGGCCACGGAGGACTTACAGGAGTGGAATTACAGTAAATTTAAATGATGTACCCAATGCGTCCGTTGGGATTTTCATCGCGCCTGCTGGCACGGGTTCTCACTAGCAGAGCGCGATCGTGTGCGTTGCCAGGCCATCAGATGATATCTGTAGGTCTTATCTTTGTGTCGTAGACGCAACATCCGAAATTTTATCACCGCGGAGGTGTTTCGGGTGGACAAGGAGGATGTTTTACTCACTTAGCGTTGGCTGGGGTAGAGTTGCCGAAAAGTTTTTGCGTGCTGATCCGAAGGATCGCAGTCGAAGATTCATAGGGTGCGCGACCAGCGCTCCCTATGGGAGTAGCCCCCGAGTGTCTGTTCGAGTCGTGGACTCGAGCAGAGACTTTAATTCGATCGTTTTTGACTTTTAGGTCCGTAGGACACAAATTTTTTGGATGCTTGAATCCATCCTCCCTATGGGAGTAGCCCCCGAGTCCGAAGTGGAGTCGCAGACTCGACGTAGGACTCGAAGAATAGCTTTGAAGTGTGATATCTTGATTATACTTCGGGTGTGCAGCCAGCACTCCTGATAGGAGTAGCCCCCAAGTAGTTAGTCGAATCGTAGATTCGAGTAAGTACTTTTAGCTATGTATCCGAAGAATTGTAACCGTTGCTAGTATAGCTTTTGATGACGTCAGTGCTGACGATTGGTGACCTCAAGCGTCTGCGGCGCCAGAGATGACTTGACTGGACGAACATGGGTCCCACCTTCTGACTTTGAGTTGACTGGTCATGCACGACGTGGAGACAATTACGGCGTCGCCTCGATTTCCGTGCATAGTGGACGGCGTGTGAGTGACGGTTCACTACTGTGCTGACATGTGGACGGCCAGATCTTGATGTTGGCTCTAGGTCTTCCTGATCGACGGTCGTCGTGCATCATCCTCGTCCTTATAATCATTGGGGAAAAGGTGGATTTGTTTTCACCGCAGCCATTCTTGTTTCACTGCTCCCATCTTCTCTGAGTGTTCTCACTGTGCACTGGAATTTCCTTGAGCCTTTCCTACCTTGATTCTGCGTTCTCAACGTCGTCACTGCCACGCGGCAATGGAGAAGCCCAAGAAGTCCTCCTCTGTAGTTGGCACCAGCGCCGCCGCTGATGGCAAGAAGGGTTTCGCCGCCACCCGTGTCACCGATGGTGGTTGGCGGCGGTCGAAGACGCGTGAAAGTGATCTCCGCAAGCTCCATGAGCGGGGCCTGATCCCGCAGGATAGGGAGGCCGTCAAACTTCCCGGCAATGAGGTAATCCCCGTCCTCCGTTGGGTTTCGGGTTATGTTCCTCGCCTTTGTCCTTCGGGGCTTTTGCTTCCCAGTCCACAATTTCCTTAGTGGATTGCTTTTTCTTTATGGTATCCAGCTGCATCATCTTTCTCCCAACTCTCTTCTTCATGTCGCTTGTTTTGTCACTTTCTGCGAGTGCTGGCTCGGTATCGAGCCGCACTTTGGCCTCTTCCGGAAACTCTATTCCGTGAAGAGGAAATCTGGCTCTGATGGTGTTTATCCCATTGGGGGTTGGATCATTTCCCTTCGATCCAATTTTCTTTTCTTTTACTTCTCTATGTCCGAATCTGTCCAGTACCGGCGGAGGCAATGGTTTTACATCCGCGACTCTACGGTGGCTGGGCAGGATTTTGGTCTTGCTCCTTTCGACCCCTCCCAAAAAATCGAGCCGAAGAGGTCCTGGAAGAACCAGATCTTGGATGGCGAGGTGGCAGAGATAGAGGGGCTCTATCGTCGGGTGGAGGATCTCCAGCTGATTCTGGAGAAAGAGGTGAACAGTATCGATATCATCCGCACCTTTCTCAAACGTCGGGTGCAGCCGCTCCAGGCTAGGGCGTACCCGATGTTTCTTTATTTGGGTCATCGCGATCCGACCAGGGTTTCGGCTAAGGAGTTCTCCAAGGGGGATCTCGATGGGATCCTTCGCCCGTTGCTGAAATTCAAGGCTGGAGAGGATATCTCGGGGAAGTCGATGACTCCCCCGTTCTCCTCTTCTCGTCCGGTTCCGCAGGTGTATATCTGGGACGTGCGTGTTGCGCTATTTTTTGACTGCGTTGTCCTTGCATCTTTTGGTGCTAAAATTTTGTTTTCTTCTTGCGCAGGAATTCAAGGTGCCAGGCATGTCGCCTCCATTGCCCGAAGTGTTCCCGGATGCACCGTACAACGAGGTAGTGGACTCCATGTCTGAACTTCCGTCGGCGCGATCGCCGACTGAGGAGGCCAACGAGTCGAGCGAGGATCACACTCGTAAGCGGACGCGGAGCTCCAGCGAATCGCGGATGCCTCGACTCCGCCGTCCCCTACGAATCCGCTATGCCTTGAGCGTCATAGTGGGGGTCATGGGGGCTCTTCCTCTCCTCTTCCGGCCGTGCCTGTGCGGGCTGTGGCACCGCACCCGCCGGAGAAGCGGAAGCAGGAAGAGAAGAAGGAAGAAAAGAAGGAAGAGAAGAAGGGCAGGAAAACCCCTCCTATATTCGACTTGAGCGATCTCGACTCGTAAGTTTCCTCAGTTCCTTTTTTGCTCTCTCTCGATTTCACTTGATTGTTCTTGTTTGATGTTTTCTGTTATAGTCACTCTTCCGACATCTCCTCCAGCGATGGCGCTCGGGAGATGGTGGGGGAGTCGAAGATTTCTTCTCCTCCTCCTCAGACGGTGTCCACCTCTGAGGGTGCTACTATGAGGTCTTCTCCACAGGAGGCTCGGGTGGTTGTCCCTTAGAAGACCGCA
The DNA here is from genome assembly GCA_916181665.1 of Avena sativa. Lineage (NCBI taxonomy): Eukaryota > Viridiplantae > Streptophyta > Magnoliopsida > Poales > Poaceae > Avena > Avena sativa. The sequence goes on along the minus strand of OV702300.1, from coordinate 39,183,576 downwards.
GGCGAACCTTCGGAGTCGCCGTCTATCCCTTTAAGTGTTTATGTTTTCTGCCGCAGGGGGAGCCCCCGAGCCTCTTCAGATGATCTGCTGGTCGTTGTTTCTTCCGGACTCGGGGGGAGCCCCCGAGCATCTTTAGAATGATCTGTTGTGCGTTTTTTCTTCAAGTCTCGGGGGGGAGCCCCCGAGCATTTTTCTTATGTGTAACTTGTTTTTCTCATTCTTTGGGTGTAGCCCCCGAGCCGTTCTTTTGACGAGTAGTGCCTTTTGCAGCCTTTTGTGCAAGGCTCCAATCAGCTGGTGCAGCAGCACCTGGCATTGGAGGCCAGTTGCAAACAGCTTCAAGGCATGTTCACGAGTTGATCTTTTTGTTGCTCTTTGTACTTCTTTTCCCTGTGATCTGATAGGTGTTCTGCTGCTTGCAGAGGACAACAATACCACCCTCTGTGAGCTTGATGCTCTCAAAAATAGCCTTGGGCGAGCGGAGAAGAAAGCTGAGGATGCCGTTGGTGCCAAGAAGCGTCTTGAGCTGGAGCTAGCCAACGCAGCTGCGGCCAAGGAGCGCCTGCAGCAGGAGGCTACGGATCGCGAGGAGCAACTTGCCAACACCGCGGCTTCGTGTGAGAAGGAGATGTACAACAAGCTGATGGCGGCTGCCAAGGCTATTTCGGGTGAGTTGCTTCGTCTTTCTTTTTTAGGCTTCCCTGTCTTTTCTTGCTATGCTTTTATTTATGTTGTCCCTTCTCTTTCTTTAGATGCCGCTGGCATCGAGTTTGACCGCAGTGTCCTGTAGCACGGAAGTGCTCTGGATGATGCCACTGCGGCGGGCGAAGACCGTTGTGGTACCATGGTTGGCTCGCTTGCCAAGGCCAAGGAGGTTCTTGGGCGCTTCTATAAGGAGCTCATCCCCAAGGGCGTCGCCCTCGAAGATGTCGATGCCTTGGCGGAGGCATTGTTAGCCGAAGCACCGGCGGCGTACAAGCGCAAGCAGAAAGGCATTGGTGCGTCCATCAGGCTGGCGATGGCCCTGGCTTCTGGAGCGAAGCTGGATCTTCATCAGGTCACCTCTCAGATGCCAACGGCTGCTGACGGATCCGAGGTAGCCTTCGCCATCTATGTTGCTCGCTGTAAGCATTATGGGCCGAAGTTGATTGACTTGCTGGCTGAGTACGCGTTGAAGCAGCAGGGAGAGGCCAAGGGGAGACAGTCCGGCTCCGAGGCTACTCAGGATGCAGCTTCTTAGGTCTTGTAGTCGTAGGATAGCTTTTGTTTCCAGCTCTTGTAATTATGTCTATGAACAGTCCTTGCGCCACGCAGTGGCTTTTTGCTGTACATAATGAATTTCCGAGTTCTGTGTTCATTCGTCTTCTTGTTCATATCCTTGTCTTATTTTACTCTATGATCCTTCGGGTGATGATCCCGTTGACACTTTGTCTGCACCATAGCTGCGGCCATCCTTGGATGGTGCATCGTAGCTTGTGTTTCTTCGAGACCACATCCGTAGTCTTGAGAAGGAATTGCTTGGAGTGCGTGGCGACGCTGATGTTTGGAAGTCGAAGGTGGAGCGAGGCGCTGCCCGAGAGGAATATTTGATGGGGGAGTTGCATCGTCTGGCCGAATAGCTTGAATATGAGTTTTTTGAGCTGTTGCTCATTGTTTCGGATGCGCCTGTTGGCCTTGCATCTTACTTTTGCAAGTATTGCAGGTGCTAACCTTGCTCCAAAGGAGGAGAAGGAGCGTGTTGCTGTTCGGATTAACTACTTGACCCAGCAGGACATGGAGGCCGGCGGGTTCTTCTGGGTGGACCGTGATCGTGCCATGGTCCTTGCGACGGTGCAGGATCGTGTCCACCAAGTATCGCGTGTGCTTCGTCAGGTGCAGTCTTTGTTGGCGTCAGTTCTATATGTGATGTTTCCGCTAGATGGGGCGCCGTAGACTCTCTCTGGCCTGCTGACGAAGTTTCGGAATGTTCACCGTGTCAAGGAAATGGTGTGACATCAGCTTGTTGCGGGGGTGAAGGCTGTGCTTTCCCTTGTCCGGTTGCATCGTCCCGATGTAGATCTGTCTGATGTGGCGGATGGGCCACCTCTTCGTCTGGATGGTGGTGAGTGGGATATGCGTCCACATTATGTGGCTGTAAGGCAGTATGCCGAACAGATTGTAGATCTGTCTAAGCAGCGTGCATAGGCTATTTTGCAGAATAGGTAGATCCTGTAAAAAATATAGATGTAAAATTTGTATATTCGACTGGGCGTGTTGTGCCCCTTATTGTAAAGGTTTATTTTTAGCACGTCGTCCTTTGATTGCATACGTCTCCATTTCGTTAGCCTGACGTGGTCAGCTACTCAGGTGTACACGCTTTATCCTCAGTCGACGAAGTCGTGAGGTGAGGGGAGCCCTCGAGTGTATTGTAACAAGGAGTAAAATGCAGACAATAGGTGAAATGTTTGGGGAAAGACACTTAGCTTTATTCATATCGTAAGGAGGAGTTACATTGTTCGGCTGAGTAGCCTTGGCTGAATAGCCTTATTGAAAGTAAAAGAGGGAGATAGCTAGGGGTAGAAGCGTCGCAGCTGTGCGACGTTCCATGGGTTGGAGTATGCGACTCCGGACTCCACGTGCTTGAGGCGATAGGCGCCACCTGGGATGACTTCAGTGACGATGTAGGGTCCTTCCCACAGTGACTCGAATTTCTTCGGTCGCTCTTGCTTGAGTCGCAAGACTAGGTCTCCTTCGACGAGGACCTTGGGTGTAGCCGTCGGCTATGGTAGTTGCGGAGACTCTGTTGGTACACCGCTGACCGAGCTGCTGCTATATCGCGCGCCTCATCGAGTGTGTCGATGGCCTCTTCGAGTGCGGCCATTGATTTGACTTTGCTGTAAGCGACGACCCGTGGGGCCTTGTGGCGTACCTCTGCTGGTAGCACGGCTTCGGCTCCGTGCACCATGAAGAAAGGCGTGTAGCCAGTTGAGCTATTTGGCGTTGTGCGCAGGCTCCATAGGACCGAGGGTTGCTCTTGTGTCCAGGCTCCTGCGAGTCGCTCGAGTGGGCTCATTAGACGCTTGTTGATGCCAGCACCGACGAGGCCGTTGGCCTTCTCGACCTGCCCGTTCGTTTGAGGGTGCGCCATGGAGGCGTACGTGATGTTGATTCCGAGGTCTTCGCAGAAGTCCTGGAATTCTTTGGAGATGAAGTTCGACCCATTGTCGGTGATGATGCTATGCGGCACGCCGAACCTGTAGACAATGGATTCAAAGAACTTGACTGCAGTTTTGCCCTTTTGGATAGTGACGGGCATGGCCTCAATCCACTTGGTGAATTTGTCGACTGGGACCAGGAGGTAGACGTGACCTCCTTTCGAGGACCTTGGCAGTTTTCCTATCATGTCGAGGCCCCATTGGGCGAAGGGCCAGGGAAAAGGTATGGGCCTGAGCTCTGATCCGGGTGCGTGCGGTATATATGCGAACCATTGGCACCCGTTGCATCTTCGTACGATGTCTTTCGCGTCGTTCATGGCCGTTGGCCAGTAGAATCCAGCTCATAGAGCTTCGGCGACAAGGGCGCGACTGCCCGCATGATGGCCGCAGATGCCCTCGTGGATGTCTTGGAGGATGGTTTTGTCGTCATCGATGTTAGCGCACCTTTGGAGTACACCCGAAATGCTGCGCTTGTACAGCTCGCCATTGATGATGGTGAAGGACTTTGATCGGCGAGATATGCGCCGGGCATCTGTCGGGCTATCAGGCAGCTCGTCGTCTATCAGGTACCTGAGGTATGGCCGTGTCCAAGTTTCCTCTACTGCCATGACCTGCGTTAGGTTGACCGCTGCGACCTCTGTGTCTAGCTTTTCGGGTCCTTCCTGCCCTTCGGGTAGCGCAACCCCCGAGTGTTATGCTTCTTCGGGTGATCCCTTTGGGAATCTCCGTTTGATGGATGGCACGCAGATCTGTTCGAGGAACACGCCTGGTGGCACCCGTGCACAGGTGGAGCCGATGTTGGAAAGTCTGTCGGCCTCCTCGTTGCTTTCTCTCCCAACATGCCGAAGCTCGCAGCCGTCAAAGTCTCCTTCGAGTGAGTTGTACAGTGCATGGTTCGCGATCATGTTGGCGGCGTGTGCATCGCACTCGTTCATCGTCTGCTGGACGACGAGGTTCGAGTCTCCGTAGATTACTAGGCGCGTTGCGCTGCAGATCTTTGCCATCCTCATGCCATGTATGAGGGATTCATATTCGGCCTCGTTGTTGGAAGCTCGAAATTTCATCCGGAGGACGTACTTCATCTTGTCGCCCTGCGGGGAGGTCAGTATGACCCCGGCTCCCGCTCCCGCTTCGCGCTTGGAGCCGTCGAAGTGCATCGTCCATGACTGTGTCATGTCCGGCGTGTCTGGTAGCTGCAGTTCCATCCAATGGACAAGGAAGTCTGGGAGTACCTGAGACTTGATTGCATGGCGCTTCTCGTAGACGATGTCTAGGGGTGACTGATCGATGCCCCACAGGGCCACGCGTCCTGTGGTCTCTGGGTTGTTCAGGATGCTGTTTAGGGGTGCCTCGTTGACGACCATCACCTGATGCTCCTGGAAGTAGTGGCTCAGCCGACGAGCCGTCATGAACACGCCGTAGGCGAGTTTCTGGTAGTGAGGGTACCTCTGCTTTGTCGGTGTCAATACCTCAGAGGTAGTAGATTGGGCGTTGGACCCCATGGGTCTTGCCTTCTTTGGGTCGCTCGACCACCAGTACGGTGCTTACCACCTGCTGTGTAGCTGCTATGTATAGCAGTAAAGGCTCACGCTCCTTTGGTGTAACCAAGACGGGCGAGGTAGAGAGCAGCCGCTTTAGATCTTTGAATGCATCGTCCGCCTCAGGCGTCCACTCGAATTTGTTTGCCTTGCGCAGCAGCTAATAGAATGGCAGGGCTTTTTCGCCCATGCGGCTGACGAACCTACTCAATGCCGCGATTCGCCCAGTGAGTTGCTGGACTCCCTTGAGGTTCTTCGACTTCTCCATGGCTATTATGGCCCGGATTTTCTTCGGTTTCGCCTCGATCCCTCACTGGGAGATGAAGTAGCCTAGCATCTGACCAGGTGGGACGCCGAAGGCGCATTTTTCTGGGTTTAACTTGATCTTGTATCGATCAAGATTATCGAACGTCTCGCGGAGATCGTCGATAAGCGTCTTGGCCTCCCTTGTTTTGATGACTATGTCGTCGACATAGACTTGTATGTTGCGGCTGATCTGGTCCTTCAGGTAGTCTTGCATGCACCGTTGGTATGTGGCGCCTCCGTTCTTCAGCCTGAAGGGAATCGTGTTGTAACAAAACACTCCGAACGGCATGATGAATGTCGTTTTCTCCTGATCTTCGACCTTCAGTCGAATCTGGTTGTAGCCTGAGTAGGCATCGAGGAAGGAGAGTTTTCGCACCCTGCAGTCGAATCGATGATCTGATCGATCCGAGGGAGCGGAAAGTTATCCTTCGGGCAGTGCTTGTTCAGCGATGAGAAGTCCACGCACATCCGCAGGATGTCCGTGTCCTTTTTGGGGACCATTAAGGTGTTGGCGAGCCAATCGCTCTCCTTGATCTCCCTGATGAAGTTTGCGTCGAGTAGTCTGTTGACTTCGACTCCGATTGCTTCTGCTCGTGGTTCGGACAGTCGCCGGATGGACTGTTTGACGGGCTTGGCGTCTGGAAAGACATTGAGTGCGTGCTTGGCGAATTCCCTGGGAACTCCTGGCATGTCCGCAGGACACCAGGCGAAGATTTCCCAGCGCTCACGATGGAATTCGACGAGCGCGCTTTCCTATGTGGAGCTGAGGTCGTTGGCGATCAGCGCCGTCTTTGAGGCATCCGTCTGATGGACCTGCACCTTCTTTGTGTTGACGGTGGAGTCGAAGGACATATCTGGTGCGTTCTGTCGTGCGACTGCGGGTGCCCCGTTGTCCGTCACCTCGCGGAGCCTTACGAGCTCCTCCTCACGGATTCTGTTGAAGTCCCTATCGCAGTGGTCCGATCGGGTGAAGCTCCCGTGGACCGCGATGACTCCCTTGGGTCCTGGCATCTTGACTAGCAGGTACGCATAGTGTGGTACTGCCAGGAATCGTGCGAATGCTACACGTCCAAGGATGGCGTGGTATTGTGATGGACAGTCCACCACTTCGAACTCGAGTCACTCGCATCGGAAGTTGCCGGGCTTGCCGAAGATGACGTCGAGCCATATTTTTCCCAGGGGGAATATGCCCTTCCCTGGGATGATGCCGTGGAACGTTGTGTCGGATTGTTCCAGGCTTCACAGCGAGATCCGCATTGGTGCTAAGGTACTAGCGAACATCAGATTGATGCTGCTGCCGCCGTCCATGAAGACGCGGCTCATGTCGAACCCTCCGATCTGAGCCTCAAGCACCAGGGCAGCATGACCTGGGCGAGGGAGTTGGCAAGGGTGGTCCGAGCGGCTGAACGTGATGCAGGACTCCGATCCGCTGAGGTACTCAGGGATGGCGGGTGGAGCGGTCACAGCCAGGTTGATCTGACGGGTGATTTTTTTCTGCACCCTATTCGTTGGGCGCCCTTTTTGGATCATCAGTGATCCTTTGGGCGGGGGGTACCTGTGCCCACATTTATTCTGCGCGGGTGCGATTGGGTTGTTCGGAGGTCCCGCGGGTGGTTGTGGAGAAGCTCCATGTGCGATCTCGATCGCCTGGTGCGGGTGCGTTCCCGTATCCAGGGTTCGGGGCTTGCTGCCTCATCTGAGCCATGCTCTCGCTGAGTTTCTAGAACTCGCGGCAGTCTTTGAGCATGTGACTTGCCTTCTTCTTGCCATCATGTTTGTCGATATAGAACTGGATGGTGCATGGACCCGATAGTTTTTCGTATGCTGAGGGTCCGTCGTCATGGCCACGGCGTTGCCATGACTGCGTTGGGCGTCCTCCGTCGCGGAAGTTGCTTCCACGATATCCACCGTTGCTGCTGTTGCCATCGCTGCGGCGGTCGGCTTAGCCAGCCACGACCATGTCTGGTCCATCGCGATCGTCATAGACGCGCGATCTTCTCTTGCTACGGCGTTCACGTCGCCGGCCATAGTCGTATTCCTCCTCCGAGTGCGCTCGGTGGACAAACTTGACTTCGACTCCGATTGCTACTGCCCGTTGTTCGGACAGTCGCCGGATGGACTGTTTGACGGGCTTGGCGTCTGGAAAGACATTGAGTGCGTGCTTGGTGAATTCCCTGGGAACTCCTGGCATGTCCGCAGGACACCAGGCGAAGATTTCCCAGCGCTCACGGTGGAATTCGACGAGCGCGCTTTCCTATGCGGAGCTGAGGTCGTTGGCGATCAGCGCAGTATTTGTGTTGACGGTGGAGTCGAAGGACATATCTGGTGCGTTCTGTCGTGCGACTGCGGGTGCCCCGTTGTTCGTCACCTCGCGGAGCCTTACGAGCTCCTCCTCGCGGATTCTGTTGAAGTCCCTGTCGCAGTGGTCCGATCGGGTGAAGCTCCCGTGGACCGTGATGACTCCCTTGGGTCCTGGTATCTTGACTAGCAGGTACGCATAGTGTGGTACTGCCAGGAATCGTGCGAATGCTACACGTCCAAGGATGGCGTGGTATTGTGATGGACAGTCCACCACTTCGAACTCGAGTCACTCGCATCGAAAGTTGCCGGGCTTGCCGAAGATGACGTCGAGCCATATTTTTCCCAGGGGGAATATGCCCTTCCCTGGGACGATGTCGTGGAACGTTGTGTCGGATTGTTCCAGGCTTCACAGCGAGATCCGCATTGGTGCTAAGGTACTAGCGAACATCAGATTGATGCTGCTGCCGCCGTCCATGAAGACGCGGCTCATGTCGAACCCTCCGATCTGAGCCTCAAGCACCAGGGCAGCATGACCTGGGCGAGGGAGTTGGCAAGGGTGGTCCGAGCGGCTGAACGTGATGCAGGACTCCGATCCGCTGAGGTACTCAGGGATGGCGGGTGGAGCGGTCACAGCCAGGTTGATCTGACGGGTGATTTTCTTCTGCACCCTATTCGTTGGGCGCCCTTTTTGGATCATCAGTGATCCTTTGGGCGGGGGGTACCTGTGCCCACCGTTATTCTGCGCGGGTGCAACTGGGTGGTTTGGAGGTCCCGCGGGTGGTGGTGGAGAAGCTCCATGTGCGATCTCGCCTGGTGCGGGTGCGTTCCCGTATCCAGGGTTCGGGGCTTGCTGCCTCATCTGAGCCATGCTCTCGCTGAGTTTCTGGAACTCGCGGCAGTCTTTGAGCATGTGGCTTGCCTTCTTCTTGCCATCATGTTTGTCGATATAGAACTGGATGGTGCATGGACCCGATAGTTTTTCGTATGCTGAGGGTCCATCGTCATGGCCACGGCGTTGCCATGACTGCGTTGGGCGTCCTCCGTCGCGGAAGTTGCTTCCACGGTATCCACCGTTGCTGCTTTTGCCATCGCTGCGGCAGTCGGCGAAGCCAGCCACGACCATGTCTGGTCCATCGCGATCGTCATAGACGCGCGATCTTCTCTTGCTACGGTGTTCACGTCACCGGCCGTAGTCGTATTCCTCCTCCGAGTGCGCTCGGTGGACGGAGTCCTCGCCATCGGCCCACCTATTGGCGATGTCCATGATGTGGCCGAGTGTATTGGGCTTGACGCGCCCAAGCTCTTCTTTGAAGTCCTGGCATTTGACGCCGTCCTCGAAGGCATCTATAGCTCTCTCCTCGGAGATGTGCGCTGTGGAGTTCTTGGTGTTGGACCAGCGCAGTATGTACGAGCGAATGGATTCGCCCGTTCGTTGGGTGTAGGCCTGCAGCTCCTCGATCGAAGCAGGCCTCTTGCTGGTGTCCTTGAAGTTTCGGACGAAACTGTACGCCAGTTCCTCCCAGCTTCGGATAGATCCCGAGGATAGGCTGCTGAGACAGATCCGGGCTGCGCCTGTCAGCTACAGCTGAAGGAGGTTTCCTTGTTCCCGCCATGTAGCTTGACGGACGATAGGTGGTCGCTGAGCCATGCCTTGGGGTCCTGTGTACCATCGAACTTCGGAGTGTCCGAAGGAAGCTTGAAGTTCCACGGCATACGCGTCCGCCGAACGGATCTGGTGAAGCATCGGGCTCCGCAGAGTTCTCCTTCGTCGTCATCCTCTTCATATTCGGACGAGCATACGCGCTTGGCATGCGCTTTGTCGATCTTGCGCTGCGTTAGCTCATTTCGAGCGTCGTAGTCGTGGCTGCGACGTCGCGAGCTCTTATGCCTTCGAGGAAGGTCGTGCTCTTCGTCCTCGGATGAGGGCGTGGGGCCGGCTGCGGTTGAACCTGACCGCAGCCGTCTTCTTTTGCTCCGTAGGAGCTTCTCCGTGGAGCGCGGCTCCAACGAGTCCGAGTCCAGTGAGCGCAGACTTGTGCATGGCCCTTTTCGGGTCCCCCTCTGGAGGTAGATGGGACGCGAGGTACGCAGTGGCTGCCATGATCGCAGCTTGAGGCGTCTTCGGGATGACGTTGCCGTCGGCATCCATCTCCATGAAGGACGCATTGAGGGCTCTAGTCACCTCGCAGCGTGCCTTGGGATCCATGTTCTCCGTGCGATAACGGTGCTTGTTGCCATGCTTCCCATGCGAGCTGGAGCCGATGCCCATGGCAGAGAGCGTAGCTCGCCGTGCACTGGACTCCGAGGCTGCTTGCTTGCGCTTGTCAAGCACCTCTTGCATCCTCACTTGCTTCTTGTGCTCCTCGATGAGGAGTGTGTGGTATGCCATCAGCAGGTCCCGTGAGGCATCTGCGGGCAGGATCTTGTTGCCTACTACAACTTCATGTGCTTGAGCCCATGCCTTCTCACTGAGGTGGATGACCCGATCAGTGTTGTCCCCGTTGGGTGGGGGGACTGGCTTCTTCTGTTCCCACCGTTTCTACCCTGCGGGTTGGGTGGTGGGTTGTGCTCCTGATCCACATCACTCTGGATGACTGCGGCGCACTGGTAGCGCTCGTAGATCGGATTGCTGCTGCCGCAGCTTTCGGATCTAGAACCGTAGGTCCCTTCATCCGATGGTGGATCACACAGATCTGAGTTGCAGCTGCTGCTGTCATAGGACTCATCTGTCGATGGTGAGGTGTGTAGCACGGGGTGTGGAGCCCACGAAGCAGGCCTGATCGATGGCAGAGGCACCCGCTCTGGGAGGCGGAGAGTGCCGGTCTGCCCCACTTGGAAGCAGAAGCTCCCAAACAGGATCTCGAGTCCGTCGCCAACGGGCTCGAAGTCCTTCAGGGTGGCCGGCGAGTGGGCGGTGAAGTCGAAGGCGCCGAAGAGGAGATGACTCTCCATCGCAGCGGAATTGTAGATCGCTTTGGTTGGTACCGTCACGATCACACAATAAGCGCCCCCAGTTCCCACAGATGGCGCCAATTGACGAGGTTTAATCTTGTCAATGCCCATTGTTATGGACTTGGGTTTTGGAGAAGATGGGGGTGCTGGAGATCGCGGAACGGTTAGTAAACAAGCAACACGGGGACACGAGGTTTAACCAGGTTCAGGTCCCCAGAGGGAAAACCCTACTCCTGCTTGTCTGCTCTGATTATGGTGGAACCGAAGGTTACAGGGGTGCGCAGATGCAATCTGGCGTGGAGGTGTGTACGCGGTGGTGTGCGAGAGATTGTAAGAGAGCCTCCTCGTCGTGCCCTCCTGGCCTTTATATAGAGGCATGCAGGTCCCAGGCACAGATCGAGTTGGTTATATGTTTTAGGGTTTACCCCTTTGAATTTTCTATCTACTCTAGTCTTGCACTCTAAGGATCCGAAGGCGTCATGGGCCCTGGCCACCCGAAATCTTCATGGGCCAACGTATATTTGTCATGGGCCTTCCTTGGGCTAGACCAGGTATGCTAAGGTCGTGTACCCGTAGGGTATAACCATGTCAGGTAAGGTTCCAAAGAAACTTGGTGATCCAGGTATACCAACTATTCCTTGCTCCATTAAGAATAATTATGTCAAAACTGCTTTATGTGATTTGGGAGCTAGAGTTAGTGTTATGCCTTTTTCTCTCTACAAGAGGCTCCAGCTAGAAAAGTTGATACCAACTGATCTATCTTTGCAAATGGCTGATAAGTCAACTACTATACCTGTTGGTATATGTGAGGATGTTCATGTTCAAGTAGCTCATAATTGCATGGTCTTAACTGATTTTGTTGTGCTTGAAATTCCTGAAGGTGATAATATGTCCATTATTCTTGGGAGACCTTTTCTTAATACTGCAGGTGCTGTCATCAATTGTAATCAAGGAAAAGTAAAATTCAATATTAATGACAAAGAGCACACTGTCTATTTCCCCAAGAAGGTTGTTAGAAGTTATTGCCTGAATTCTATTGAAAATATTGAAGGCATCAAGGTTGGAGAAATATATTGTCCCATTCCACAAGAAAATATTGAAACTATTATGATTGGGACCATTGCTATCAAGTATGAGGTAACATAATCACCTTGTGGAATGCAAAGTTTTGTCTCATTTAAGATTGTTTTGGTAACCAAACTTGATTAACCTTGTTAACAAAAGGATTTTTATGAACAAAATAATGTTTCCACTGTGGTTATACTTGCTTTATTTTTCCTTTCTCCCTCCTAGTCTTTGTTTTAGCTTTAGTTTTGCTAGTTGTTTGCTTGTTTGAGTTTCTTAGAGCTCGTGTAGTTTGGATTTTGGTTTGCTTTTGCTTCTTTTGAAAAAACTGTTTCTGCGAGAAAATCAATTTTCATACCCTGAAAATTGGCCAAAAATAAAGTTTCGCGAAAAATTCCAGAAAGTTCAAATAAATTTTTCCTCGAAAAAAGGGGTAGAGTGGCAGATGAGATGGCACAGGGGGCCACCCCTAGGCCCAACACCCATGGTAGGCGCGACCTACCTAGTGGTGGCGCCTAGGGGAGGGGGGTGCGGCCCACCTAGGCTCCTCCAGGCTGCCTCCTCAAAGCCACCTTCTTTCTCTCTCCCGAAAAACACTAGAAAACTTGCTCAAGCTTGAGTTCTTGCTGTTCTTGCTCGCGATTGTCGATCTCCTTGTTCAGCCCATCTCAAGTGCTGATTTTGGAGGGATTGTTCCTTGGTATGTGCCTCCTCCACTTGTCCAAATAGATTTGTGATTGGTAGATTGTATTTTGATTATTTTGCTACTGTAGGTGACAGGTTGTTTGAGCTTGCATGCTTGTTCTATGCTTAGAAAATTTGTTTTGATGCATGTGTAGTCTTCTAGCAAGTTCCTATAGTAGTTTCTTATCATTTATCAACTTAGAAATCACTTGGTTTGATGGTTGTTTAAAATTTCAGCAAAGGGAAGTCATGGACCACCATACCTTTTGGTGACATATTTGAGAGTGATGCACATAGAAGGGCAAGGCTCCCAAAGTCATCTACCAGCTCCAGACCCTCATACAATGAGAATCTCATAACTCTGCGGTTTGGTGACGAGGGAGATGAAGGGGATGCTCAACCCTCCACCTTTCCTTGTCAAACTTTCTTGCGAGCTGCTGGGATCCTTAATGATTTCATGGCTTTGATTGAGAGGGCTGGTCTAACAAGTTTCATGCAGGATGAGAGTGCACAATATGCTTCACTTACTAAAACATTTGTAGAGAATTTCTCCTCCACCAACAGTTTGTTCAATTCTTCTGTGTCTTTTAGACTTTATGGCAGGGCTCATTCTGTGACATTGAAGAATTTTTGCAAGGCCTTGGGACTTGGTACAAAGGGGTCATCAAAGAATATTACAGCTCTTCCCGCTGATTTGCTGGAACTATACCGAGGAATAACCAATGATGATGACCGTGGAGCTCAGCGAGGGAAGATAAAGAACAATCAACTCCCAGCTATCAGGTACTTCACCTACTATCTTACCACAAGTGTTCTTGGTAGGTATAAAACTAGTAATATATCCAACTATCAATTGGCCTTCTTAGATACTGCGCTCTGCGGTGAGGAGAAGTATAATCTTGGTTGCCTCATTGTTCGTCGTTTAGCTGCTAGGGGACCTATTTATGGGGGAATTATTGCTACTCGTATTGCTGCTGCCTTGGGCATTGCTGTTGATCCACATGATACATTTTTGGCTCCTGAGAGACTTGATCTTGCTGCCATGAAGGCGCACCACTTTGTCACCTCTAGCTCTACTCTTGAGAACTTGGTTTATAGAATGTTGTTTACTGACGGGGAAGAGAGAGAGATACCTCTACCCCAAACCACTTTGTTCAGTATTTCGCAGGGACCTTGGTCACGCACGAAGGCGGAGATGGATGACAAGCTGCGTTTTCTCAACTTCCACGGTCACTACCAAGGGGGAGAGTTCGCATATGACCCCGATGTACACTACACAGGGGAGGCCTCGAGCTCATACCAGGACGAGGGAGCTTTCTCGACATACTACAGAGGTGCATCTACTTGGGCACCATGGGATTGAGCCCCACTTAGGCCAAAAGCCTAATCTTGGGGGGAGGTACACCGACATCACACTCATATATATATCATGTTCGGTCGGTTCTTTGTTATCCATTGTTTTCTTTTTCTTTTTGGTTCTTGTTGCTTCTTTCTCAAAAACACAAAAATACCAAAAATATTTTCGTTGTTTCTCTTGGTTTGTTTCTTTGCTTTGGTTTGCGTTAAAAGAAAAAAATCCAAAAAGATTTTGCTTTGTTTTGTTTGCTTGGTTTATCTTTGTTTGCTTGTTTCTAAAAAATTTAGAACACCAAAAATATTTGTTGTTCTTCTTTGGTTTTGTGAGTTCTTCGCAGGGTTCAGTCGTCCTCAGTGGATATTGGTTTTCATGTTATCATTCAAGTCACACAAGTGAAGAGCAATAATGAAGATTAAGACAACTCGAGGAGTGGTAAGAGGCTGGTAATGAACTCTATTTGTTTTCATTTTTGTACATACACTCATCAGTGTGAGCATGCTTTGCCTGTTTGTGTAAGGTGTATGTCATTATGGATGCTTAGTAGTTTTTTCTTGTCTATGATTAGCTCCAGCTTGCTAATAGTTTGTAGCATGTCATATGAATGTTTGCTTGCATTGTTTTATTCATACTTCGGTATGATATTGTGGTATCCTCCTCTGACTGCTCATGTGAATCGACTTGGCACATGCTCATGCATGCATATGACTAATCAATAGTCAATAAGCCTCGATGATTTATTTTGCCTCAGAGTTCTTGTATCACTTTCATGCCATAATTAGTCTTTTTCGTTGCAAGCATGATTATGATAGCTATTGCTCTCTCGTTTGTCGCTCCCTCTCTATTGCTAGCCTTCACTTGCACTGAGTATGTGCTCTACCTGTGCTTCCAACTCTCCAAAAACCAATATTGCCAGCTGTGTCCACCATACCTACCTATTAGCATCATTTGGTACTTCAGTGCATATTCTATATGCCTTGTTTTCTTCCAAAATAAAATGTTTGTTTGTGTTGAGAAAGTTAGTTAGTAAAGCTCTCACGAACTTGATGGCACACTTTATTCTGTGCACTTAATAATCCTGAACCATTGTGACTAGTCCATGAAAGTTGTATGCTTACAAATTATATGTTGGGAGTCAGCAGAACCGTGCTGTCACGGGGAACGCTTTCAACACCTTCTAGATACATTTATATCTAGTTGATACCTTGCTCTTTTGTTTGCAGATGTCAACAATGCGAAATGAAAAGGGGGACTTGTGAGTCCATGAAGTTTGTATTCTGTGTTATAGAAACGCCTGGGCCGCTAGCCTAAGCCATGCGTAATCATGGTGGAAACTTGCAGCATCACCATAGTGAGTCATCTATGAAGCATCCTCAATAAAAAACTATGCATATAGTAAATAAAAAGATATTTTTCATGAGCATAGTCCAAACCATATTATTCATGAGCATAATCCAAACCATATTTTTGCATCTATAGTCGACATAACTAACTCCACCCTCCTTTGGCTTATTCCATTCTCGTATGGTGATCGGGACGATGTCCCTCATAAAAACTCCACATTGATTAACAAACGTTCTCGTGTTGTTCTTGGGAGAAATCGGGGCGCCATCTGCAGCGACTTCTGCGATCGCGAACCTAGCATCGAGGGCCAGCATTGTTCTCGGGCATCGTTTGGTTTCAGAAGATTCCTTCGATCCGGAAGGCTAAAAGAGGAAAGAATCATAAATACATATACAAATCAATTAATGCATGTAGTAAGAAGCGACTTAACCTATATACCTTGCCGCAATTAGTAGTCAAGGTTACTTTATCGGAGTCGTCTCTTCGCTCACTGGTGTCTTTTCTTCCCTCATCAGAATCGTCTCTTCGCTCGAGACCCTCCTCCACTCCCTCACCGGATTCGTTCAGATAAAGCAAGGGGTCATCACCGGCTATCATACCTTCCATTATCCTTCTTGAACTTCGTCGCGCTTCATAGTTTCTGCAAATACTTATTGCTAGTTATTTCAATGCGATAGACACTACAGAGCGCTAATAAATTAAGTACACGACGTGAAACAGTTGCCTCCATAGATATAAGAAAACCTATATGGCGCGCTTTTCCGTGCCGGTCCATTTTCCATATATGGCGCCTCCATGGTTTGGCTTTGTGCTCACATTTCGCAGTCCTCGACCCGAAGTCAATGTCAAAAATAATCCTTTTTACTTCCTTATATATACATACACTACATAATGAAAAATATATATACACACAATAATAATCATTTACTTTCTTATGTATACATACACTTCATAGTAATAATATATACATCACAATAAAAATCATTTACTTCCTTTTGTTTGCATACACTACATAATAAAAATATATACATACACAATATACCCCTTTAATTTTTTATGTACACATACACTACATATTTAAAATATATACATACACAATATAAAGCAAAGATCCATTTTATTTCTTTTTAATTTCTTATGTATACTACACAATACAAAATATATACAAACAGGCAATATATCCATAGACAATATGCATACATAATACGTAATATCTATTTTTTTACTAGAATAAATAATTTGGTCGGCCTCTTCGCTCTCGATCCCCTGCTCGCCCCTATAGGATGGCGTCACCCCTGCTCGCCCCCGCAGTGGCCGGCGCCGCCCTGGCCTGCTCACCCGAAGTGGCCGGCGCCGCCACCGGCATGGCTCGCAGACCCTGTAGTGGTCGATGCCGCCTCGTAGTGGCCGCTGCCCATGATTTCGCCCCTGTGTTGCGCCTAACCCTAATCTATCGGACGGGAAATCGAGAGCGGGGAGCACCTGTGTAGGGTCCCCAACCTTTAATAAGGTAGAGATCCCTGTGTTTACAATGCTAGTCCCTGGATCAATAGCTAGCATCCACAGTTAAGATGTAATATCAAGAAACAAAGGTCATAATACAACTTTATAACCAGGAATAACATAATTTGTTACATCTTACATAGCTCATTTGGCTATTACATTACATTGCAGCAAAATATCTATAAGCATGGGGTCCTTCATCTTCATAGTGCCACAGTCAGACATGTTGGTTGTAGACTTGTAATCCTAATCATTAAACTTCACTAATATCAATCAACCTGCAACATAACAAGTTACAGCCACAAGGGTCAATACATTTGAATTGTATTGGCAAGTGATACTATGGTAGTATAGTGGAGTCTAGCATCTATATGCATTTGGCTAAGTGGAGCTTAGGCTTGCTTTGCTCAAAATAGATTTTCATTATCATTTGAAAACACTAAGTTTTTGTTTAACAAAAATATCACCCAAGGAACCACCAATAGAAATTGGTGAACCTTAAACCCTTGTTCAACCACAAGTTTTTAACTTAAAAATTTGGATGATGAGATTCTTGATAGCTTCCATGTCTTGATGCTCAAATTGTCCTTTACCAGGGACATGGCTAAGTACTTAGATTTTTCACTCTGCAGAGGTGGTGCACTTTCCCCACAAGACTTGGTTTCACCAAGACAAGATCTTTCAGAAGCCTCCCCTTAGACCAGAATGGACGCGTTCCAACCTATCATTCCCCTACCACCAACTGTCCATTTGGCTAAGTTCTTGCAACCTATATGATCCATGTAGAGCCCATAATGCCATGTGGCTGCATTTGAAGCTTCTCAACATTTGACATCTCAAATCTCTTTGTTCCTAGGTGGCCATCCACAAGTGAGATACACAAGGTAAACCATAGAAATGGGACTTGTGAACCACTCAACACAAACCATTCCTTCCATTCCACCCAGGTGATTCATTCACTTAGTTGTTTTATTAAACAAAACACAAGTCCTCAGACTTAGGAATTTTTCCATAGTATGAATATACATTCCACCCTTGTTTTCTACTAGCTAAGCTAAGCATGATAGTAGTAGGAATCTTAACTTAGGAAATTTTACTAAGGTTTCATCTACTAGGTTTTCCCATAGCATGGTTTATACTTAGCAAAATTCCATGCAAGTCCTACTTAGAAATATCACTAATGCATAGTGAAAATAATGGGACAAAAGTATGAAGCATCACTTGCCTTTTTGGTAGAGTATAAGTTCACTCCTTGTCCTTGCTACAATCACACTCTTCAAGTCACTACAATTCAATCAAGCAAGGCACAAGTTCAATCTACCATTCAAGTAATTCATCACATAAAATCATAGTAACAAAATAATGCATGCAAGCATGCAAGAGATTGTTTTATTTGTAAAAGTGGTTTCTAATGGTTCATAAACATTTGAGAACACCTAATGGTCATTATATAAAGTGACAAAGTCATTTTCAAAGGTATAAACCATTTTTTTAAAACAAGGTATCATTTTATGTGGTGTAGAAATGTTTTTAATAAGGCATTAATCTATAGGGTTCACAAAATATGTTTTCACACCACAAAACCTTGTGTTTAGGGTCAGAGAGTTTATTTCCAAAACATTTCTCAAAGGTTTTCCTCCAAAACCATTTTTAATAAATAAACCATATTTTTTTATTTGACTAGAAATGGTTTAAATCAAAGATTCATTATTTTGTTTCACCAAATACATTTTTGAATCGACAAAGTTATGCCTATGGTCAGTAGGTTCAAAACACACCATTTGCAAAAGATTTTATCCCCAAAAACATTTTAGAACAATTTTTACAATCTAAACAAGCATACATAAGTTTCTGCAAAAACCAACATTTTACTAGAAGCTTTTTACTAAACAAAGTGTATGGTTGGCTAGGGCTTGTTTTTCTGAATCCATTGATATAAAGTTTGCAAAATTTGGACGTGTAGAATAAAAGTTATGCAATTTACAAAATCACATATCTAATAGATCAAATCTGTTCTAATTCAAATCGACAGAGACACGTGGCGTGTTCTTACTCGCTGATACCGTTTCGTCTGGATCACGCTACAGGAGGCGTTAGATCTAATTAGATCGTGCAGCACAGATTGATCAAAAATGGTTCGTTAAGTCATCTATTGTGTCCCTACGATTTGCATCCAACGGCTAGCGACGATCTGACCTAACTCGGGCGGCGCTCAGCGGCAGCGCGCGGCGGCGACGCTCGACTAGCGGCGGAGCTGGCGCTAGAGGAAGCAAGGAAGAAGAAGAGATGGCTCACAGTGATCGCCGAGGCACGGGGATGCTCAACCTGCCCTTGGTTGGTGAAGGGGCGCACGGGGTTGATCGGAATTCCTCGCCGGAGATCTTGCTGGCGTCGGGTACGGTCAGACGTCGACGGGGGCGAGGCTATAGGGCATGCCAAAGCAAATTAAAGGGTGCGTTAGACGCGCACGGTATCAGGGAACATGCGTGCATCATCGAATAGCTTCGGGGCGGTCCGATCTTACCAGGAACCCTCGTCGGAGTGAATGGCAGGCGGTGGCGCTACGGGTCGTCGTCGTTGTCGACGCTGCAAAGCACGCGTGGGCGAGCTGAT
This sequence comes from Avena sativa, assembly GCA_916181665.1. Lineage (NCBI taxonomy): Eukaryota > Viridiplantae > Streptophyta > Magnoliopsida > Poales > Poaceae > Avena > Avena sativa. Next base: position 39,164,722 of record OV702300.1, on the reverse strand, counting down.
GATACAGAGGGGTGCGCCTGGGTCTGGGGGATGTGCCTGTGTGCTCGGGGAGGCAAGGGGTGGTGCGGGGTCGCCGGAATTTGCTCGCGAGTTCGTCGGAGCAGAGCGTGGTCTCTGGTGAAATTTGCGCAGCCCGGTGGCGAGCTGGTGCGTGCGAGGGAGGGGAAGTAGAGAGGAGGGGCAGACGCTTTAACGTACGTGGTCAAGGGGCCGATTAATCGCGGTGTTACTGCGTATTACGCCGGCTTTGATTTGGCAGCAACGGCTGGCGAGAGGGGGCCGTGGTCAGCGGGGTGGGTGAAGACGATGACTGGGGAGAGTGGGGCCGCTTGGCAGCGAGAGAGAGAGTGTGGGGTGGGGTCCGTCTGTCAGCGACGTTGCGGGTTTATAAGTGAGTGCGAACCGTTTTTCTGCGGGAGAGGGGAGATGGGCTAGACTGGCCTAGTTGGGCTGGCCGGCTGGGCTGGCTCTTTAAATTTTTTTTCCTGTTTTGTTTGTTTTCTCTTTTTCCTTTTCTTTTATTCTGATTTGGTTTTGTTTGGCCAATTCAAACATTCTTTTGAATTCAAACCTTTGTCAACTTTTGGGTAGGTTTAAATACTGATTAGTAGCACAATATGATGTCAATTTTGGGAATTTACTTTATTCCTTTTTGGGTTTTTTTAAATATTAAAGTAGGTCCTTGTATTAAAACAAATAGGTTTTAATAATGTTTCAAACACCATTTAAAATCTTTTAAACCTTCCAAAATCTCTTCAGTAGGTTTTGTTTACTAAAAAGGGTGTCAAATAATTCATCTTGAATTATTTGGAAATTATTCTAATATGATTTATTAATCATTTAAGATTGGGTATTTATTTGTTTTAATTCCAATGGAATTTAATATAGTTTTAATTCCCAAATTTTTATTTGGAGGTTTTATTTTATTTAAGTTGGTCAAACAACTTTTATTCCACTTGGGTAAATTCCAATATCATTTTCTCATGTATTCTTATTTAGAGATTTGTCTTTATTAAGATAGGGATAGAGTGGTTATTGCCATTTTATTTTATTTGGAATATTCTTTATCCTTTTATTTTATTTGGATTGGGATTATATTCATTCCATTTTCTTAATGGATTAGGCCAAGATTTGATTTGGTCTTTAAATATTCTTTATTTAATTATTCTTTCTTTTTCTTATAAAATCCATATCCTTTTATTTAGAGATCCAAACTTGGTGATTCCAATTTGTGAAATCTTATTTTATATTTGTTTCTCCTTTTTAAAACTCTTTAGGATTATTTGCTCACCAATTGTTATGGGTTTCTAGATAGGTGCTTTATTAGCTTTGGGAATTTAATTCCTTATCTTATTATATTCATAAGATTTTATCCATGGTTCCAATTTAAGTGAAACCAATTTCTATGGTCTTATAACATTTCTATTTTACTTTCTTGATATTTTTTTAATGTTTGTTGATAAGATTTTATATGGATCAAATCCATAGACTTGGAGATAACTTGGAAATGATTTTTTTATTCCATTAGGGCTTTGGGATTGGATTTAATTTCCAAGTGTTCAAATTTCCAGATACATTCATTGAGGAATGCAATTCACTTGATTTGAATTTTGTTAAATTCAAACTTTAATTAAAGTTTGTTCAAGATGGGATTTTAAGTTTCCTTTTAGAACAAAAAGTTTCTTTTCACCCTGATTTTCAACAAAAAATTATTTTGTTTATTTTATTTTTCACATTACAAGATTTGGAAAATCTTGGGATGTGACAGGCTACCACCCTTAAAATAAATCTCGTCCCGAGATTTGGGGAGGCTAGGGTTACAGGTTGGCTCAAAGCATCTAGGATACTACCACCCTTGAAAATTTTCCAACTAGATTACATATTGGCCTTCTTGGGGTCTTGGGGAAACTTCTCTGGGCAAATATCTGCATAGTGTCCTTTGTTTCCACACTTGAAACATGTGACAAGGCTCAGATCCTTCATAGGCTGGTTTATCTTGTGCTTCATCTTTTCTGGATAGTTGCTTGCATAATGTCCTGGTTCTTTGTATTTGAAACACATCACTTGGTTATTATCTTTCTTCTTCTTTTCTGGACATTCATTGGCATAGTGTCCCATTTCTTTGCAAGTGTAACATTGCACATGGCTCTTGTCCTTCTTTTTCTTGGGTTTCTCCAAAGCTAGGAGTGCTTCTAGTTCATGTTCTTCATATGTTATCTCATAGGTAGGAATGTCTACTGGTTTCTTTGACCTTCTATTGCTCCTTGGATAATTCATATGTCTCCTTTTTGGTCCTTTAAATTGAGTCATGTTGTTGGGAGGTACAAGCTAAGATTTTCCTTTGTCTTCATCCTTCTTGGTAGAAGTTGTTCCTTCATGAGGGTTTACAAGCTGTTGATGCACTCTACCTTGTTTCCTTTGTTGAACTATGGAATAGATGGGGCATTGGATAGGAACATGATTATTTCCTTCACATAGGAAGCAAGCAGCTTGAGATGTGGGGCATTGGTCAATTGGATGTTTTTCTTCACAATTGGGGCATTGATCTCCATGCTCCTTGGATGTATGATCCTTGTCTCCACAAATATTGCATGCTTGGGTTCCTTCTAGAATAACATCTTTGTCATCCTTGTTGTCATTAGATCCTTGGGAAAAGTTTTCTCCCATGTTGATCATTTGAGTAGCCAATCCTTGCAACAATTGGGATTGAAGTTTCAAAATCCTTTGTATGGCTGGGTCTAGTCCATTGTTGTTGGCTAAAAGCTGAGTTGTCACTTGGCTCAACTGGGTTTGGTTTGCTAGGAGTTGTTCTCTCATGTGCATCTCTTGGTTGTTGTTGTTGTCATCAACCTTGATGTTGGAGTCTCTTGGAGTAGTCATCTGTTTGGGTTGGATTGGGATTAGATTAGGCAAGGTATTTCTAAGGGAATAATTCTAATCACACACATCATAATTCACACAAGCAATGTGCAAGCATTTACAAACAAACATTCCACTCAAACAACAAGTTTCAAGCATAATTTTAGGCAAACAAAAATATTTTTGGTACACCACATAAGTTGATGGGTTTGACTTAGACTAAATATGGTGGTACATCTATATGGTTTACATGAAACCTTTCCATCCTTATTAGTTGATTCTTCATGAACAAGATCTTTGTATCCTTAGATAGTTTCTTGCATCTTGGTCTCAAAACTTCAAAGTGATGATGGTTCCTTCTAAGTTGTGTTTCCTTAGTCTTCAAGTCTTGAGCAAGATTTCTTGTCTCACTTGTAGTCCTTAGTGATATCCAAGGTTGAAGTCCTTGGAGAAAATGCTGAAGATGTTGAAGTCATTAGAGTTGAAGATGTTGAAGTCATTAGAGTTGAAGATGTTGAAGTCATTAGAGTTGATTTAGTCCTTACCTCATGGTGAAGTCTTTGGCCATGGGGCAGGTTTGTCCATCAAGTTTGAAATAGAAGAGATGTGGAATCAAAACCAAAGTGGTTGAGGAAAGAGTTTACAAGATTATTTTTAAATAAGTTTTGGAATAAATATAACTCCTATTTTTCTAAGGGGTTTTTGTCCAATCCTAGGGTTACAAATCCTACAGGCAACACAATGCTCTGATACCATCTGTAAGTCCCCAACCTTTAATAAGGTAGAGATCCCTGTGTTTACAATGCTAGTCCCTGGATCAATAGCTAGCATCCACAGTTAAGATGTAATATCAAGAAACAAAGGTCATAATACAACTTTATAACCAGGAATAACATAATTTGTTACATCTTACATAGCTCATTTGGCTATTACATTACATTGCAGCAGAATATCTATAAGCATGGGGTCCTTCATCTTCATAGTGCCACAGGCAGACATGTTGGTTGTAGACTTGTAGTCCTAATCATTAAACTTCACTAATATCAATCAACCTGCAACATAACAAGTTACAGCCACAAGCGTCAATACATTTGAATTTTATTGCAAGTGATACTATGGTAGTATAGTGGAGTCTAGCATCTATATGCATTTGGCTAAGTGGAGCTTAGGCTTGCTTTGCTCAAAATAGATTTTCCTTATCATTTGAAAACACTAAGTTTTTGTTTGACAAAAATATCACCCAAGGAACCACCAATAGAAATTGGTGAACCTTAAACCCTTGTTCAACCACAAGTTTTTAACTTAGAAATTTGGATGATGAGATTCTTGATAGCTTCCATGTCTTCATGCTCAAATTGTCCTTTGCCAGGGACATGGCTAAGTACTTAGATTTTTCACTCTGTAGAGGTGGTGCACTTTCACCACAAGACTTGGTTTCACCAAGACAAGATCTTTCAGAAGCCTTCCCTTAGACCAGAATGGACGCGTTCCAACCTATCATTCCCCTACCACCAACTGTCCATTTGGCTAAGTTCTTGCAACCTATATGATCCAGGCAGAGCCCATAATGCCATGTGGCTGCACTTGAAGCTTCTCAACATTTGACATCTCAAATCTCTTTGTTCCTGGGTGGCCATCCACAAGTGAGATAGACAAGGTAAACCATAGAAATGGGCCTCGTGAACCACTCAACACAAACCATTCCTTCCATTCCACCCAGGTGATTCATTCACTTAGTTGTTTTATTAAACAAAACACAAGTCCTCAGACTTAGGATTTTTTCCATAGTATGGATATACATTCCACCCTTGTTTTCTACTAGCTAAGCTAAGCATGATAGTAGTAGGAATCTTAACTTAGGAAATTTTACTAAGGTTTAATCTACTAGGTTTTCCCATAGCATGGTTTATACTTAGCAAAATTCCATGCAAGTCCTACTTAGAAATATCACTAATGCATAGTGAAAATAATGGGACAAAAGTATGAAGCATCACTTGCCTTTTTGGTAGAGTATAAGTTCACTCCTTGTCCTTGCTACAATCACACTCTTCAAGTCACTACAATTCAATCAAGCAAGGCACAAGTTCAATCTACCATTCAAGTAATTCATCACATAAAATCATAGTAACAAAATAATGCATGCAAGCATGCAAGAGATTGTTTTATTTGTAAAAGTGGTTTCTAATGGTTCATAAACATTTGAGAACACCTAATGGTCATTATATAAAGTGACAAAGTCATTTTCAAAGGTATAAACCATTTTTTTTAAACAAGGTATCATTTTCTGTGGTGTAGAAATGTTTTTAATAAGGCATTAATCTATAGGGTTCACAAAATATGTTTTCACACCACAAAACCTTGTGTTTAGGGTCAGAGAGTTTATTTCCAAAACATTTCTCAAAGGTTTTCCTCCAAAACCATTTTTAATAAATAAACCATATTTTTTTATTTGACTAGGTTTCAATCAAAGATTCATTCTTTTGTTTCACCAAATACATTTTTGAATCCACAAAGTGATTCCTATGGTCAGTAGGTTCAAAACACACCATTTGCAAAAGATTTTATCCCCAAAAACATTTTAGAACAATTTTTATAATCTAAACAAACATACATAAGTTTCTGCAAAAACCAACATTTTACCAGAAGCTTTTTACTAAACAAAGTGTATGGTTGACTAGGGATTGTTTTTCTGAATCCATTGATATAAAGTTTACAAAATTTGGACGTGTAGAATAAAAGTTATGCAATTTAAAAAATCACATATCTAATAGATCAAATATGTTCTAATTCAAATCGACAGAGACACGTGGCGTGTTCTTACTCGCTGATACTGTTTCGTCTGGATCACGCTACGGGAGGCGTTATATCTAATTAGATCGTGCGGCATAGATTGATCAAAAACGGTTCGTTAAGTCATCTATTGTGTCCCTACGATTTGCATCCAACGGCTAGCGACGATCTGACCTAACTCGGGCGGCGCTCAGCGGCAGCGCGCGGCGGCGACGCTCGGCTAGCGGCGGAGCTGGCGCTAGAGGAAGGAAGAAAGAAGAAGAGATGGCTCACAGTGATCGCCGAGGCACGGGGATGCTCAACCTGCCCTTGGTTGGTGAAGGGGCGCACGGGGTTGATCGGAATTCCTTGCCGGAGATGTTGCTGGTGTCGGGTACGGTCAGACATTGATGGGGGCGAGGGTACAGGGCATGCCAAAGCAAAGTAAAGGGTGAGTTAGACGCGCACGGTAACAGGGAACATGCGTGCATCATCGAATACCTTCAGGGCGGTCCGAGCTTACCAGGAAACCTCGTCGGAGTGAATGGCAGGCGGTGGCACTACGGGTCGTCGTCGTTGTCGACGCTGCAAAGAACGCGTGGGCGAGCTGATGATACAGAGGGGTGCGCCTGGGTCTGGGGGATGTGCCTGTGTGCTCGGGGAGGCAAGGGGTGGCGCGGGGTCGCCGGAATTTGCTCGCGAGTTCATCGGAGCAGAGCATGGTCTCTGGTGAAATTTGCGCAGCCCGGTGGCGAGCTGGTGCGTGCGAGGGAGGGGAAGTAGAGAGGAGGGGCAGACGCTTTAACGTGCGTGGTCAAGGGGCCGATTAATTGCGGCGTTACTGCGTATTACGCCGGCTTTGATTTGGCAGCAACGGCTGGCGAGAGGGGGGCGTGGTCAGCGGGGTGGGTGAAGACGATGACTGGGGAGAGTGGGGCCGCTTGGCAGCGAGAGAGAGAGTGTGGGGTGGGGTCCGTCTGTCAGCGACGTTGCGGGTTTATAAGTGAGTGCGAACCGTTTTTCTGCGGGAGAGGGGAGATGGGCTGGACTGGCCTAGTTGGGCTGGCCGGTTGGGCTGGCTCTTTAAATTTTTTTCCTGTTCTGTTTGTTTTCTCTTTTTCCTTTTCTTTTATTCTAATTTGGTTTTGTTTGGCCAATTCAAACATTCTTTTGAATTCAAACCTTTGTCAACTTTTGGGTAGGTTTAAATACTGATTAGTAGCACAATCTGATGTCAATTTTTGGAATTTACTTTATTCCTTTTTGGGTTTTTTAAATATTAAAGTAGGTCCTTGTATTAAAACAAATAGGTTTTAATAATGTTTCAAACACCATTTAAAATCTTTTAAACCTTCCAAAATCTTTTCAGTAGGTTTTGTTTACTAAAAAGGGTGTCAAATAATTCATCTTGAATTATTTGGAAAGTATTCTAATATGATTTATTAATCATTTAAGATTGGGTATTTATTTGTTTTAATTCCAATGGAATTTAATATAGTTTTAATTCCCAAATTTTTATTTGGAGGTTTTATTTTATTTAAGTTGGTCAAACAACTTTTATTCCACTTGGGTAAATTCCAATATTATTTTCTCATGTATTCTTATTTAGAGATTTGTCTTTATTAAGATAGGGATAGAGTGGTTATTGCCATTTTATTTTATTTGGAATATTCTTTATCCTTTTATTTTATTTGGATTGGGATTATATTCATTCCATTTGCTTGATGGATTAGGCCAAGATTTGATTTGGTCTTTAAATATTCTTTATTTAATTATTCTTTCTTTTTCTTATAAAATCCATATCCTTTTATTTAGAGATCCAAACTTGGTGATTCCAATTTGTGAAATCTTATTTTATATTTGTTTCTCCTTTTTAAAACTCTTTAGGATTATTTGCTCACCAATTGATATGGGTTTCTAGATAGGTGCTTTATTAGCTTTGGGAATTTAATTCCTTATCTTATTATATTCATAAGATTTTATCCATGGTTCCAATTTAAGTGAAACCAATTTCTATGGTCTTATAATATTTCTATTTGTCTTTCTTGATATTTTGTTAATGTTTGTTTATAAGATTTTATATGGATCAAATCCATAGACTTAGAGATAACTTGGAAATGATTTTTTTATTCCATTAGGGCTTTGGGATTGGATTTAATTTCCAAGTGTTCAAATTTCCAGATACATTCATTGAGGAATGCAATTCACTTGATTTGAATTTTGTTAAATTCAAACTTTAATTAAAGTTTGTTTAAGATGGGATTTTAAGTTTCCTTTTAGAACAAAAAGTTTCTTTTCACCCTGATTTTCAACAAAAAATTATTTTGTTTATTTTATTTTTCACATTACAAGATTTGGAAAATCTTGGGATGTGACAACCTGGGAACGACGCGCGATGGCTGTTGGAGGTGGTGGCGGCCGTAGAGGGGGAGGAGCGCACGGTGGCTGGTGAGCATCATGCAACAGAGCGAATGACGACAGAATCGTGGAGGGTGCCTCCCTGCAAAACGTATAAGAGAATGAGATGGAGATTTGGGGAGAAGGCTGCGCACGTTATAAGGGGAAGGATGTGTAGTCCCGGTTCATGCCACGACTCGGGACTAAAGAATTTTAGGCAGCATCTCAAGGCGCACGCGCCAACCTCCCCCTTTAGTCCCGTTTCCAGGTATATACCGGGACAACATGGCCTTTTGAATTTTTTTTTCTACAAACTCTTTTTCCCCGCCTTAACGCATACTACAATGTTATTAAATAAAATACTATTATCTAATAAAAGTATATATATCAATATGTGGATTCTATCTCTATCATATTCAAATATGGATTCTAACTATTGACCATTTTTCCATTTTGAAGTAAAAACATATTAAACCATATCGTTTGCATATTTTCGAATCAAATAAAACTTTTAACATAAAAGGTGTTTGAATTTGATTGACTAATCCAAAACCATTTTCTGTTTTCTCAAATATTTAGTCTAACTATTAAAACTAGTAACTGGAACTAAAGATATTTTGAGGGCCTTTAGTCCTAGTTGGAGCCAATAACTAGGACTAAAGATATTTCTTGCCTCAGAGCCGTCAAGCCACACGTCATGCTTTACCGCCATTTCCCGTTGCTTCCATCCATTTTTTCCCGACATTTCCCTCTATATCTAGGCCGACCGCCATCTCTGTCCATACATTAGAAACTTGCTCTCTCACAATAATGGACAACGCATAACTAGGCCATTCTGACCCTCGAGGAGTCCGAGGCGATGTGTGCCTCCAGCTACCCATGCCCGTCGGGCTACCGGCTACCCGCCGACTGGATATTCAGAGATGGAGGGGTTCCTGTCCCTCCTATGCCTCAAGATTCCGCCCGCTAGGCGGCCATCACAAACAACTTCTACCTCGAGCTCACGCCAAGCTGCGGATGGATCCCCATTGGGATCCCAAAAATTACGACAAATGGAATGCATTCTTCACTAACCGGCGGGAAAGGGAGCTCGCAGGGTAAGAGGCTGACGGCCCGGTCCTGATGAACCACAACGAAGCCGGTCGCCACCTGTGGTGGGGGAACCAGACAATCGTCGGCATGATGCGCTACATCGCTCAGGGAGATCATCCTCGTCTGCGGTGCCCGCACTTTCACCCGCCGTGGAGCCACAAGAAGGGTGGTGGTGATGAAGGCCAAGGGAGTAGTGGCGTCATCATCTAGGAGCCCCTCCCCTGTGTGTCCGGAATCCCAGGACAGAGTGGCTGGTGCCCCCGGAATATGTCAAGGTTGGGTTGAGGATCCAGCTGCCTGCTCCTAGCGACGACGATGATGACGAAGACGAAGACGACCCTAAAGCTATGTAATTATAGGGCTAGACATGAGTATGACTAAAGAGGGCCCTTAGTACTGGTTTGTGGCTGGACCAGGACTAAAGGGGGGGCCTTTAGTCTCGATTCTATAGTCCCTTTTTTTTAATATTGATAAATGGCTTGAGTGTTAGTCCCGGTGTCCCTGCTCTCGCACACCATATTGCAGTTTATAACTTATCTAGCTAGATGCTGACTAATTTCACATATTAGGGAATGCATCTACGTCTACTGGATGTTGAGGGGTTCCAGTACCTCCTGTGCCTCAAGATTCTGCCCGCCAGGCAGCAATCACGAACCACTTCTACCTCGAGCTCACGTCGGAGCAGCGGATGGATCCTCATTGGGAACCCGACAACTAAGACACCTAGAATACCGGGGAGCTAAATAATTTCACATATTAGGGAGTGCCTCTATGGCCAACTTGTGGAAGATGCCTGAGGACTAGATCCTCAGGCATCTCCCTCAAGCTGGTCGTAGTGTTGTCCCTGCTCTCGCGCACCATCTTGCTTGCAGTTGATAACTTCATAAGGATGCCTATTTATAGATTAAACATCACAACATAGTGTCGATACTCACGACATAATGTCGAAACACATCCATGTCTATTTATAGATGAACCTTTAGTCCCGGTTGGTTTCTTCAACCGACAATAAAGATATTTCACGTCATATTTTCCCGCACTTTCCCTTAGTTTCCCGCCCTTTACCTCTACTTCCCGCCATGTTTTCCTTCCCTTTCCCTCTTTATGCCCAACGTTTTGACCATAGTTTGAAACATAAAATTTTGAAACAGGCATAAGAAATTCAAAAAGGTCTAACACTACTAGAGAAAAGGCTATAGGAGACATGCTTATAGGAGGCACATTTAGACCATATGCGCCTCCTATAAAATAGGCGAGGCGCACTATTTCTCCATGCGCCTCTATTATAAAAATAGGCGAGGCGCATATGATAAGAATGTGCCTCCTATAATCCCTGTACGGACGGAATCTAGCAGCCCTATATTATGCGAGGCGCATTCTAGTCATATGCGCCTCCTATATATCAGATAGGCGAGGTGCATATGGGCAGAATGCGCCTCGCATAATCTGTGTGGGCCCGCGTGTTCCTAGGTGCACGAATATGCGAGGCACATATGGTTATATGCGCCTCCTATATTTGATAATATGCGAGGCGCATATGGTCATATGTGTCTCAAATAACTCCTGCGGGCCCGGGCGGAGGTAGGTGGCCGCATAGGCGAGGCCCATATTGCTATATGCGCCTCCTATAGTTTGAATTATAGGAGGCACGTATTGTGCAATATGCGCCTCCTATAACCTGGCACCACTTTTTTCCAGCTTTTTGCACATGGAGCCAACTACCAGCCCACTCACTTGTCTCAGTTCTTCCTCCTCCACCAAGACAAATCTTATGTGTGTGGCCTACTATTATATATCGAAACATTCTTAATTTTCATTATGTGTGTGTTATAATAATATTGCATTGAGAATATTATGTATCATTGAGAATAATCACTTTTGTTGTTTTAGCAATATTTGAATATTTAAAATATTTGCAGTATATTTTATAGTTCATATTGTGTTTGGACAATGCTTTTACATGAAAAATGGCCTTTAAAAAAATTCTAAAAATTTTGTGACCCCAGGATTCGAACCTGGATGGCCAATGTTTGGAATAGGACAAGGCATTTTACCACTAGGATGCTACACGTTTATTGACAGAAACCAGCTCAGTGCGCTATTTGTCTATGACCGCATATTATACGAGGCATATTCGGCCCAAATGCGCCTCGCCTAATATTATACGAGGCGCACTCTACAATATATGCCTCGCATATCTGGTACCCCGCACGGACGGTTCCCCTTCTCTCTGGATCGAATCGTCGTCGTCCTGCCGCATCTCACGCACATCTCACGCACATCTCACCAGATCGAAGTCGTCGTCCAGCCGCCGGCCGTCCGCTCCGACAGCAGCCCGCCGTCCACCATCGTCGAGAGGTGAGCCCCGACCCCATTCCCCTCTCCCTCCCCTTCCCCCTACCCCTCTTTCCTCTCCCTAATACTTCGGCGACCACCTACAGGAGGAGCACACCTCGCCCGCGACCCCCCTGCCCCGTGGAGGAGGAGCCCGACGCCGCCCGCCTCGTGGAGGACGAGCCCGCCGCCACCCTGGAGGAGGATCCCTCCGTGTAGTTCTTTTATTGGAGGACCAACGCCGACGCCGAGGAGGCCGCGGCCGCGGAGGAGTCGACGGCCCCGCTCCTGCTCGCGTCCAAGCCTGCGGAGGCGCGCGGCCCCGGCGAGCGTCCGCGGCTCGGGGAGGAGCACACGATCGCGGAGGCGCTGTCGGCGTTGGACTTCTGGCTGCTCTTCTTCTCCTTCCTCATGGGCGTGGGCACGGGGCTGGCCATCATGAACAACCTGGGACAGATGGGCGTCGCCATGGGCTACTCCGACGTCTCCCTCTTCGTCTCCATGACCAGCATCTGGGGATTCTTCGGACGCATCGCATCCGGCACAATCTCAGAGCACTTCATCAAGTACGTTATCACTACCACTACTCCCGTGATTGCCTCCTCCTCGTCCTTAATTTCCCGTAATTGTTCGGAGCAGTACTCCTCCGTGGTACGGATTCGGTGCCGTATCTTGCGCAGAACGGAACCGAACCCCCACCACAAAAATAAACAAAAACGATAGCGCATCAACGACGCAAACAATTCGAAGTTGTTGCTTTCAGATAATGTCGGCTCGTGCGAGAAGTACACACAGATCTGAGATGGGGTCGGAGGGAGGGTCGTCCACGAACCTTTCTAGGAGAAGTATATAAAAACATGATCAATATGAATTCGATGTAGTACTAGAATTATTATCTTTCTGGATTTGGATACTCCCTGAAAACATTATTTATCAGTGAAATGGCCGCATAGCACATCCTGCAGCACTCGCTGCTTGTTCGACAACTTGAACAAAATCGAACGAACTAATTAAATCTCTTTTGGTTAAAATTTGAATGGAACGAACTTTGCCCTTTGCTTCTACCTTAAGCACGAAGGAGCCAACAGCATTGGCCTAGAAGAGTAAAGTGGGTGGGAGCTCTTTTTTAATAGTGGATATTAAAACAGTGGGAGTAGAAAAGCGTCAACATCGTGGAGGAATTCCCCTGCAATAAAAGAACTACGCGGAGGAATCTGTAAACATTGTTAAACCTGATGAAAAAGATCTTTCTCTCACACGGTTAAGACTGCAGTTGGTCCTGCTGAATTATCTGAATGAAGATACCTGTGGTGACGGTCTTGGCACATCAGAAACGACTGCATTTTATGGAAAATGTACGTGTTGTATTGATGCTTCTATTCAGTTCCTTATTAACTATGTTGAATCAACGTTGATGAACTAGCGGATCCAAAGTTTTGGCTAGTGACAAAGGTGGAGAACTCATGTTCCCTGAACCTAACCACGGTGCAACAACTGAGTTGGCAGCCTTCGAAGGCTTCTTGGATCAAAGATGAACACATACGCAAGCTTCCTAGAGGATCTGGGATGTGGGTCCTGGGGAACTATGTTTAGAGATGATCATGTGAAACTCTGGAGCAGTGTGAAAATGCAAGTCGCAGAGGCCCGTGTTAGTCTTGAAGCATTAATAATTGCTATTGTGCACTCTAATATTACCTGTAACTATTTGTCTATGCCCTACTTCTTGTGGTTTGCTTTCTTTGTCTTTCTTCGAAATGCCGATGATTAGAACGTGTTGTGATGTCATGTGTATGACTATGCCGCTGTTCGATCTGGTGTGCCAAGTAGACTAGTAATTTGGTCATATACTCTACTTGCCGCATGAGATCGAACAGCGAGCATTGTTATTTCCGTGCCCAATCTAAGTATGAGGCACTAATCCAAGTCATTCTTGGTTTGCTTTTTTTGTTCTTTCTTCGAAATGCCGATGATTATAACCTGATTTCTTACATATTGTTGCACCCATATATATATGCATGATTCTATCTTGTGAACTTCTATTGCTTTCCACTGACACAACTTCTCGGGCAACAACTACCTAGGCTACGAGAGTAGAGAGGTGGCGGAAGAGAAGTGGAGGAGGCACAGAAGGAAGAAGTGGAGGAACTTCCTCGTGATCACCACCTTGTTGCTCTTCATGGTAGGTTATGTGCTCTACTTCATCTAGCTAGAGCTCCGTCGTAGGAGTTGTAATGTGGTTGTGAACTTGTAATCGGAGGTGTGATCTTGTGGTACAAACACTTGGTGTTGTATGAAAACTTGGCACTTGTTGATTCTAGTTGATGTATGAACTCGTATGTCGCGATTGATGTGCAATGTACTTGTATTCATGTTGGTTCTATTATGCTTTGGCCAATTGCAAGTTTCAAGAAAATTCTTTGCTATTTATACTGTATTCTGGACTATATTGTATATTTGAATATCCGTATACTGTTATTTATAGTGATCTATAAAACTTGAATTTCAAAAATATTATAGGAGGCGCATATAGAACACTATAGGAGGCGCATATACAATAAATATACGAGGCACATTGTGAAACATATGCGAGGCGCATATGGCGCATATGATATGCGCCTCCTATATATATAGGAGGCGCATATCGATATGCGCCTCGCATATGTGAAGTATAGGAGGCGCATATCATATGCGCCTCGCATAAAAAATAGGCGAGGCTCGAAGCTAGAGGCGCATACATATGCTTTTAGGTGCGCCTGGCATAAGGTTTTCTCTAGTAGTGTAAACAATGTAAACCCTTCGCGTGATGGCATATTATGTGACATAGTTGCAAGGAAAAGTACCAAACTTGGTATATTGATTATGTCTCAACAAAACCTTCATAAAATGACCTATCATGTTCGAGGTTTTATGGCTTTCGGTCCCAATGACCAATGTTATGGCTAGAATTGCGGCCTAGTTTGTGATATTGTGCCCATATTGTGCAGATGGCGAACAATGTTGCATGAGGAAGTTTTCCTTTTTGTCGCATAGAAAAGCCATTTTCCATTTTCCGAGCGCAAAAACATGGGGTTTTATGAAGCAACCACCAAAATTCTAATTCAAAATGATACCACCCTATTTTTCAAAAATACTAGACCACCTTATGAACTATGTCCCAACCGAGAGATCTCAAGTCTTTTTGTCCACCCCGGGTGAAAAAGACATATGTCTGCTGAATTGGTTGGAAGTGGGTCCGGTTTGAACTATAGGTACAAGATCTAATGCTCATGATTTTTTGTAAAAACCATCTTTTAGACTCACAATATAATGTTTCTTCAGAGATCCAATGAAATTTTTAACGAGGCTCATCCCATATCTTCATTCCAGCAGTTTTTACTGTAGTTTGCAATGGCAATATTTTGAAACGGGCATAAGAAATTCAAAAATGTCCGAACAATGTAAATCGTTCACGTGGTGTGATATCATGTGACATAGTTACAAGTAAAAATAACAAACTTGGTATATTGATTATGTCTCAAAAATAAACCTTCACAAAATGACCTATCATGTTCGAGGTTTCATGGCTTTCGGTCCAAATGACCAATGTTATGGCTAGAATCGTGGCATAGTTTGTGATAGTGTGCCCATATTATGCTCGTATGTGCATCATGGGATGGAGAACAATGTTCTAGGAGGAAGTTTTCCTTTTTGTCGCACAGGAAAGTCATTTTCCATTTTTTAGCACAAAAAAGGGGGTTTTGTGAAGCAACCACGAAAATTCTAAATCAAACTGCAACCACCCCATTTTTCAAAAATACTAGACCACCTTAAATCAACTATGTCGCAACCGGGAGATCTCAAGCCTTTCCATCCACCCCGGGTGAAAAAGACAAATGGCTACCGAATTGGTAGGAAGTGGGTCCGGTTTGAACTACAGGTACAAGATATAATGCTCATGATTTTATGAAAAAATCATTTTTAGACTCACAATATTATATTTCTTCAGATATCCAATGGAAGTTTTAGAATACATATTGATTACATCTAAAAAACCACCAAAGGCAAAAATTCAGAATACATATAGTCACTAGTTTGCTAAATGCCTTGCTTATGATCGCGTCGGCCGTAACCATGGAGTATATTCACCATTTAACACAATGCTTGGGTCATTGTTCACTGTTAAGAGCGGAATTTTATCAAACTTATTATTTTCTTCTGACATGTTTGTCTTGTCCTCCACTCCCACGATGTTTTTTCCCTAAAAAAACTATGTGTCGCTTTGGATTATCATATAATGTATTCGTTTGATTATTGTTCCTTTTCTCGGTTTGGTAGACATGTCCTTCACATAGAAAACCTGAGCCACATCATAGGCTAGGACGAGTGATTCGTCTATGTACCCACGTATGTTGAGATCCATTGTTGTCATTCCGTACTTCTTGTCAACCTCAACCCCTCCTCCTATCAGGTTGACCCATTTTCACCGAAACAAAGGGACCTTAAAAGAAGGTTCGTAGTCAAGTTCCCATATCTCCTCTATGTAACCATAATATGTGTCCTTTTTACCATTGTTGTTTATTGCATCAATGCGGACATCGCTATTTTGGTTGGTGCTCTTTTTATCTTGGGCGATTGTGTATAATGTATTCCTATTTATCTCGTACCCTTGGAAAGTCAATATAGTCGAATATGGTGTCCTAGCCAACAAGTACAACTCATCTCCAATAGTGGAGTTATTCATGAGATGTGTTTGCAACCAACCGTCAAAAGTCGTGATGTGTACACGTGTAATCGAGTCGTCAGACTGTCCCGGGTGTTTGGAGCGTAAAATATTCTCGTGTTCAACCAAGGTGGAACTTTATACAACTATATAGTATGCTCGCATGAAATAATGCTCTCCCCTCGTGCCTCTATTGAGGAAAACCAATCGGCTTAAGGTCAAGAATAAAGTCAACACAGAACTCAATGGCCTCCTCTATTCCATAGCCCTTGGAGATTCTTACTTCTATCCTAGCATGATTATAGAAATATGTCTTTAAGACTCCTATGAACCTCTCAAAGAGGAACATGTTGTGTAGAAATACAGGACCAAGAATGGCAATCTCTTAGAATAGGTGAACCAGGAGATGCGTCATTATATTGAAAAAGGATGGTGGGAATACGAACTCAAAACTAACAAGACATTGTACCACATCATTCTGTAACCTTGGTAGAATTTCTGGATCAATTACCTTCCAATAGTGGAGAACGGGCCTTTAGTCCAGGTCCTAGAGGTCCTCTAGTCCCGGATATGCAGCCGGGACTACGGAATCGGGACTAGAGGTCCCAGCCTCTAGTCCTGGGTCAGTTATGGGTCGGGACTGTAGGTTCTACACGTGGCCGTGTAGCAGTGCACGGGGGGAGATCTTTAGTTCCGGTTCGTAATACGAACTGGGACTAGTTATTTTCTGTCGCGGCGACATTTTACCAATTCGGCTGTCGCGACAGAGTTTTGGGGCCATTTTCTGCCATGGCAGCCGATGCGGGTTTCTGCCGTGGCAGAATTTTCGGGCCGATTTTTGCGGCGGTAGCCGAATGCGGGGTTCTGTCGCGGCAGTAGGATAGGTAGAGGAGGGTTGCGTTTGGCATAAAGTTACATGCAACGGAGAAACCCATTACAAAAAACATCGTCATGATTATATAGATATAATTCTACATTATATATATACAATTTGATTAAATGGAGATCACAACCCGTCTATTCGGTTACAAGTTCATTAAATCACTAGAAGCCGGAGGTATGGTATTTTCCTTCTGGGTGTATGACATGGTCAACAAGAAATCCCGCCAATTCCTCTTGAATTGCAACCAGACGCTTCCTTGGTTCAAGATTCTCCCGCAATCTTTCCAACTATATATAAAGGAGGTCAATAGGAATATCAATAGTCATAACAAATATTATGAATGACACTCAACAAAAATTGTGAATATATTGTTCACGTACTTCTATAAATGTCTCACCGTCTCGCTCACTAACCTCGGAGCGAATGTACTCGCACACAAAGTATCCACATAGATTACTCCCTGGTAGCTGCCTCTCGCACTTTACGAGAATATAATTCAATCAAATAATAATCAAGCATGATATAATGGTATTGAAACTAGAATTGAAGAGATGCGCGGATCTATCTCGTACTACTTACATCGAACCAATGAAAACTAAGCTCGTCTTTAAATTCGCCAACCGTAGCATTGGTGAAAGCTTTCCAAACCTTGCCGGCAAAAGAAAAGAATAAATGAGTTATTAGTTACTTGACATATCAGGATATATATAAACGAAAAAGACCGATATAGTGCGATAATGACTGAAATTACCTCTAAAGCGCATCTTTAATGAATGCGTAATCTGATTCATCTCTTGTTAGCGAGTCCTTGATTTCAACTCTTCCAGCGTCAACTTCAATGATTAGCAGAATCCAGTGAAAGTTGTGCACGTTTATATACGTCACTAACTCATCAATTACACTTAGCATAATGAAGTGAATCTGTACAAGGCAGTAACACTCTTACTTGTAGTTGTAGGGAAACAATATTCTTCGTTTGGAATGTTCTCTCAGTAAGACCCTTAGCAAGTTACGCTCCATGTCCTTGGGGTATTCCATTAGCAATGCCTGATTAAACCGGTGTGGGTCGATGAATCCAGTGTCAAAGATTTTCGTTCGGTCACATTTATCGCTCTTCATTCTGCATAATAGCATATATTGAAGATAATTACATCCAATTAAAGAGCTAAGTTAGAGACTTTATCATAGAAATAAATGAACCACTAACAGACAATAGGTAGCGAGGAGACTCAAGTCGAGGCCATCTTGTTTGAATAACATATAGAATTCCTCAAAATAAATTTGCAACTCGTCTTCACCATTAAAATGCTCACTTGTAATTCTCACAAGCAGCGCTGACAATTGATCTTCTTCATACAGTCTTCGCATTTGAATTGGTAGAAGGTCAATCTCATTAGGTCTGACCAGAGTCTTCCCATATTCATATCTCCATGCAAATTCCTCTTGTCTGGGGATATGCCTGCCTAGTGCTTGATCAACTGTAATACTAGCACCTTTGGCAAATTCCATTGCTATAATATTCTGATGATCAATATTGGATAACACCTTGAGTGGGACGATTGATTTGTTCGCCTGCATTCCGAGTTGCACAACATCTCTTTTCCTGCTGCTTGCAGTAGTATTTCCTGGATTCTTGCTACGAATTCTAATCAGATATCGTTTGTATTCATTAGCCTTATTTATATCATATTGCGATACTTTCTCAAGAAAACTCTTAGCCCACTTTTTGTCTTTCGGATCAAATATTTGCTTTGGCTCAGGAACTCTGGGTGTAAAGAAAGCTTTCACCTGGGAGTCGCTGATCGCTTTGGTTTCCTCATCAGTAATCTCGTAAGGTAACTTTGGAGGAGGCAGTCGTGGTATTGCCGACGAGTACGCCATGGAGGGGTCCTCAAAGTGCGTGTTTAGAGACGTGGGAGGAAGGCGGACGGTTGTCGGGTACGAGGTAACACAGCTTACCCAGGTTCAGATCCCACGACGGTGGCGGAATCCTACTCCTGCTATAAATCACTATAAGGGCAATACGCCGAGTTACAAAGATAGGTTCGTTGTGCGAGGTTGTATGAATCGGTACTAGGTTGTGCCCTAAAGGCTCCCATAGGCCTGACTTATATAGTCACCAGGTCCTAGGGTTACAGGGAAATGTCCTAGCCGGACAGGTTACAGAGTCCTACACCGTCTATCACTAGTCTTGTGTATCTTGCACTCCAAGGCTCCAGGTACGTTGGTGATTCCACTGTAGCCTTCCTTTATCCGGCATGGGCCTCCCTTCTGGATCCATCTAACTGGGCCGCCCAGCAGGCCATAGGCCATGCTACCGAATATGGGCCACCCGGGTTAGCCGGATAAGAGACATGCGATAAGGATACCCATATAGCATATCCCCAACAGTAGCCCCCGGAGAACTCCGAGATCTTGCGCCGTCTTGCCTCTTCACGTGGAATGCTACGTCTAGATGGATGTCGGCAAATCGTCAAGCAACATCTTGTAGTCCTCCCAAAGAACCCTACAAGGCTTTCTCCGTCTTCGACTTGTAAGCCGGAGAAAAGCTGAATCTTCCATCGTACTCCTCTGTAGTCGGTTTGAATCCGTCTATGTCGAAATCTTCGATGTGATGGCTCATCTACCCATGTTAGCTAGGATGACGTAGGCTTAGGTCAGCGACGCCTCGTAACTCACACATTGCAGAGAACACAATCATATCCGATTTTCCCGCGCGAGCGATACGAACCATTGTTGGCAACGGTTGTAGACGTGGCGAAATTTCCGCGCACGTTCGCGAACACGTCGTCTACGCGGCAACCGTCCGATCAAGCTGCACGAATCTTGACGCCGAGGATGATAAATAGTAACCGTGGGGAAATCTCCAATTTTTACCTCATTCTTCTCGCATCATCTTCTTCCTTCAGCCGCGTGTCTCCTCGAGCTCTCCGCGAGAAACCTCGAAAAAACCCTAGCTCCCATCTGCATCAGTCGCACCCAACCTTCACCCCATGGCTAGCAGCAGCACCTCCCCATCAGTGACACCTTCTCCCCAAGCCAGAAAAAAGGTGTACCTAAAAGCTCAGCTGGTACGCGGCGTTTCCATGCCTATCTCCCACTTCTTCCTCTCCGTCTTAAACCACTATAGGGTCGAACCCCACAACCTTTCCCCCAATAGTATCTTAGTGCTTAGCAACTGCGCGGCACTTTGCGAGGGATATCTAGGGATAAGGCCTAGGTTAGACCTTTTTGTGTACATCTTCACCGTCAAACGTGAAGCCGGACATAGTAAGGAGGAGCTTAGGAACTGCGACACCATAAGCTTCAAGATTCGACCTGGCCGGCGGTTCCCCGACATCGTCGACCACGATTCCTGCAAGAATTGGCAGCGTACGTACTTCTACGGCCCCGACATTCCTCTGGCGGGCCGAGAAGTAACGTACCCGGACTTCGTGGACGGGGCCACCGCTGAAGTTTCCACATGGAGATCCCAAGCCTCCCTTCCCTCCGACCTCGACGCTTCTCGCGCTATAAGGCGGATTGAATGGTTTGTAGAGACGGGTTTGACCGGCTTGGAACTAGACATGTGCTGGTTCATCAGGCGAATCCAACCTCTGCAGCACCGCGCGAAGTACATGCACGAGTATACTAGCGACAGAAGGGATGGCCTCCGAATCTCCGTGGATAATTTCTCGAGCGACTCCGTCAAGTTCCGCCTTAAGTATATCATCAAGGTGAAGGATAAGAAGCGTGGCTTCACCATCACCTACGACATGTTCATAGACGGCAAGTGCCCAAAGGTAGGTTTTTATTTTCCGTGCATGACATATACTCCAGCTCTTCCGTCTTGCAAATGTCATTTTGTCTAACACAGTGACTTCTTACTTAACAGCTTAGCGATCTAGAGGAGGGAAACCAGGCTGCCCAAATCTATGATCCAAAGATGAAGGAAGTCACGGTCGTGTCCGACGACGAGGTCCCGTTGGCGCGAAAGCTGTAAGGTTCCCAACCTTTAATAAGGTAGAGATCCCTGTGTTTACAATGCTAGTCCCTGGATCAATAGCTAGCATCCATAGTTAAGATGTAATATCAAGAAACAAAGGTCGTAATACAACTTTATAACCAGGAATAAAATAATTTATTACATCTTACATAGCTCATGTGGCTATCTCATTACAATGCAGCAAAATATAACAATAGCATGGAGTCCTTCATCTTCAAAGTGCCACAGGCAAACATGTTGGTTGTAGACTTGTAATCCTAATCATTAAACTTCACTAATAACAATCAAACCTACAACATAACAAGTTACAGCCACAAGGGTCAATACATTTGAATTGTATTGGCAAGTGATACTATGGTAGTATAGTGGAGTCTATCATCTATATGCATTTGGCTAAGTGGAGCTTAGGCTTGCTTTGCTCAAAATAGATTTTCCTTATCATTTGAAAACACTAAGTTTTTGCTTGACAAAATCACCCAAGGAATCTCCCAATAGAAATTGGTGATCCTTCAACCCTTGTTCAACCACAAGTTTTTAACTTAGAAATTTGGATGATGAGATTCTTGATAGCTTCCATGTCTTGATGATCAAATTGTCCTTTGCCAGGGACATGGCTAAGTACTTAGATTTTACACTCTGCAGAGGTTGTGCACTTTCCCCACAAGACTTGGTTTCACCAAGACAAGATCTTTCAGAAGCCTTCCCTTAGACAAGAATGGACGCGTTCCAACCTATCAAATCCCTACCACCAACTGTCCATTTGGCTAAGTTATTGCAACCTATATGATCCAGGCAGAGCCCATAATGCCAAGTGGCTGCACTTGAAGCTTCTCAACATTTGACATCTCAAATCTCTTTGTTCCTGGGTGGCCATCCACAAGTGAGATACACAAGGTTCACCAGTGTGGCATCCCGCAAAACCACTACTAGAAAATCGCGTTGAATTTGTGCATTGCATCGTCATCCCCATGCATTGTTTGCTTAAAACATTTTCGCAAAGCCCGATTTGTTTTTCCGAACGCCCCATCTTAATTCAAATGCAAAGCCCGGCCTCCGGATTATTTTTGTGTGAATGCTATCGGTTTGCAAACGGTGTTAATAAAACAAATAAAAATTATAATATTTTTTTAGTGGGGGCAGTCGAACGGGCCAGATCGACCCGAACGACCACCCCCAGGATTTTAAATCGGTCCAACCAGTCCACCTCTAATCCTACTCCTACCAAACTACCTACCCCAACCCAGCCTCCACCTCACCCCATCCTATCAGTGCTCACCACGTCATCTCTCCCCTTCCCCCCACCCAACCACCTGCTGCCACATCACCCCAACCCCCCCTCTCTCTCTCCACACACAACACTGCCCACACTCCCTGCCCCACCTAACCCCCACACACGCGTGCAGCACGCTGCCAAGCACGCGCCGTGGCCCCGCCCTGACACGCCTGACCCACCCCGACCCACCTGCCTCGCTCCCCCTCTCTCCTTCCCCGCACATCACCAACCCCGCGCGCTCCCGCGATCCTCTCCCTTCCCCAGGCAGCCGGCGACCTCGCCGTGCCGCCCCGTCCCTGGTCCGCCCACCTTCCTCGCCGCCGCCCAGCGCCCTCCGCTTTCCCCACCTTCCTCTCCCCGCCGGCCCCGGCCGCGCTAGCCCGGCCCGACCCCGTCCTTCCCCGTCCTCGACCTCACCACCTCCGGCCACCGCTCCCCGCCTTCTCCCGCGCCGGCGCGCCGCCTAGCTCGCCCGCGTGCCCCCCCCTTCCTCGCCGCGCCCGTGGCCGCCAGCCTCAGGTCCCCCTCCGCCGGACCCCAGCGCCTCCTCCGCCCCGCTCGCCTCGCCGGCCCTCCTCTCACCTCTCTCTGCGGCACCCTCGCCGGCCACCACCTCTGCAAGCCTCCGCGCGGCGCCGCCCCGCACCTCGCTCCGGCGCGCCGCCCCGCCGCTCCTCTCCGCCGACGAGCCCCGCCGGCTGCACCTCTCCCCACCGACAGGCCCGAGCCGCCCCGCTCGCCGGCCGCCGCGCCCCCCAAGCCTCCTCCCACCGTCGGCCTCCACCACCGCCCGCCCCGGCGTGTCCCCGCTGAGCTCCCTCCGCCGTCTGTCGGCCCTGCGCGGCCACCCCTGCAGCCTCCAGCCGCCCCCTCGTAGGTCGCGTCGGCCTTCGCCTCTGCGACGCCGCGGCACACCAAGCCGTCCGCCACCGCTTCCTTCAGCCCCTGCCGGCAACCTCCACCATCGACGTCACGTTCGTCTGCCTGCTGTGGCTGCCCAACAGAAGACGAAGACCAAGATTATCCAGGTGTAGGGTACATGCTTGCGCCACTAAAGATCGCTGAGGTACTTGTGCTGACGCAAATTGTCGCAAGGAGGACCCCGGCCCGAAGGCTAAAGTTGTGAAACTCGAGTTCGGCACCGATCCCAGGGAACGCCGACAAGGACGCCATGACCTTCGGTAAGGTTCCGACAAGATCGTCTACACGGACGACATGCTCTTCGTCACGGACGCCGAGACCCCAAACCCGAAGGCCGATCCCGTACCCGGTGCCGCGCCAAGATCTCCGAAAACCCGGTACCGGACAAGTTCGCCATCGACCTGGAGAACGCCTACACGGAACAACAAGACCGCCACACGGAGCGTCAAGATCGCCTCACGGGATCCGAAACGCGGACCCGACAAGATCTTCACAACGACAAGCACGACACCGACCCGGGCGGGTCCGATGCGCCCCCGACGCTGAACCAAGTCCGGCTTCCCGGATGCGCCAAGACCTACCTCTGTTATCCGAGAACGTTTCCGTCGAACCCTGGACCCTGAGACCGGACCCCGAACCCCGGAACCCCCAAGTTCGTCGAACCCTAACGTGTGAATCCCTTCCCGAAACCCTATTTTATAATAAAATATAACTGGTCGCATAATAATTGTCTTGCATGCATACACTCATGTGGTTTGGGGGCCTTATGTCGATTCACCATATAATTAAATATGGGGCCCATATGCGGGCAAATCTAGCCTTATATTGGCCTCATTTAAACCTGTGTAGCGAACCGGTGCTATCTTGTGCCATGCTAAAACCACATTTAATTTGCGGGGTAGATAAACAACTTGAACCACTTAATTAATTGTCGGGACCCCGGTTCCGCTTAATATGACCTAATTGCATCGCACCTTTGCCATGCCATACATCATACATGCATCATGCCGATCTTCTGCCGTTGTATTAAATATTGCATCCGGTGTTTCTTCTAGTGTTTTGCTTCTTCGCGGATAAGGCCGTTGAGTTGATGTGAGCTTCGCCCCGATCTTCGGTTGAACCTTCGACAATGTTTTTAGGTGAGCATCTCCCCCTTTCTGCCTATCTTACTTTTATAGTATTTATTTCCCTCCTGTTGATCTTTGCTATATGTGTTGCGATGCTCTAGTTTTTCGTACCCGTGATTTCCCTTGCAGCCATATATAGCCTTGGACACATCCTATTACCTGTTGTTTGATAGATAGTTGGACCCGCGTGTCGTAGTCGCTTGCTCAAGTGTTTTGCTTGTCGTCAAGTACCACATTTGTTGGAGGATTGCCGCATGTTGATGTTGGAGATGATCATGGTTTACTTATTGTTTCACTTTAATTACTGTTTAACAACTAAAATTGAATTAAGCAGAGGCATCGGTGGGTGATAGGTAAGTTTTGGTTTCCGACCGCCCACTTGTGTCCCGTAGGACCCGAGTTCTTGACACCTGTTCCGAGATCGAGCGCGCTAACCACAGTTGGGGAGATATGGGCCCCCCATTGATTATTACCTGATTTCAAAGTATTGTACTGGGGGCCACAAACTAGTTTGAGGTTTTATGCCATGCTTTACTGCTTTATTTAAATTGTGCGACATATAGCACCTGTACTGTTTAGGATCGGGACACGTTTTCGCGGTGTCGACAGTCCCCGTTTGGGGATTTGCTGTCGCTCACTGCCGTCTACCCAAACCCTAAGTCCGTCTCGGAGACCGGCCGACTTCGTTACGGGTGTCGACTTGGTGGGGTGGCCCCCACGTACTTGCTTTGGGTCTGGGAACGTCGTGACTTAGGCCCCGCCGACATACCGATGGGTGTATGTTAACTGATCTGGCAAAAAGGGTCGAAGTGACTGTGGATACTTTGGTGCACCCCTGCAGGGTTTAATCTTTTCGAGAAGCCGTGTCCGCGGTTATGGACGACTTGGAGCACAGTGCTTGATCATAGACAACTATAACTAAAGTTTACTGTTATAAATTGACTTGTATCCGATATGACTAGTAATCAGCTTCACTACAACGGAATGGCTCAATAAAAGTACCAACAACTGCTGGGTTTTGGGTTTATCTCGTGCTAATTGTATCTGACTAGTAAGTGTTGCCACTATAACGGAATGATTAACTAAAAGTGCCCACTGTTTATTTATCAGGATGATTATCTATACCTGACTAGTAATTGCTGCAACGAAAACTAAATAAATAAAACTGCCAACTGTGTGAGTTCCTCGGTTGACTTCCTCGTTTGGTCTCGAGGGGGAATGCCAGGATGGGTTTGTTTGGTGTTAGTATCACGCTGGTTCCGGATAGGTCTTTCTCACCCCTCTCTGATAGTCGCCAGTTGTATCGAGTCTCTATAGGTTGTTTAGTGCATGCTGCCGCTGCCGCTCAGTCCACCATACCTTTGTAGGCGAGGACCGCCGAATTCTAGTCTCGCCGTGTACTGGCCTCAGTACTGACGCTCCTCTTTTTCCTTTGCCCTTTGTCGGCACCCCTTTTGTTTAAGCAGGTTTTGAGATCGACGCCGTTAGCAGGGTTACCCTTCCGGCTTGGCCTGGGCAGGGTTATGGACGCCATTGGTTATTCTTCAGGGCTCTTAGTCCCATTTGCATCTTGTCCATAGACGGACGCTCTTTCATTTTCAAGGTGATTTGGATCTTTGTATATTATATCTGTATTCTTGACTCTTTGAGTCGCTGTTATATATATCTGTTCTATGGGTCCCATCGAGGACTGTTGTGTAATGTTATTACTTTGATTTCCACCCGCACGCAAGTGCCTGGTGGGCACCTTCGAATCGTTTCTATGCGGGTTTGGCGGGTTTTCGCTAAAACTTGCATAGGGCCGATTCTGAGGGTGTTACAACCAGTCCCCTGGCCTTGTGTAACCACTCAACATAAACCATTCCTTCCATTCCACCCAAGTGATTCATTCACTTAGTTGTTTTATTAAACAAAACACAAGTCCTCAGACTTAGAAAATTTTCCATAGCATGAATATATATTCCACCCTTGTTTTCTACTAGCTAAGCTAAGCATGATAGTAGTAGGAATCTTAACTTAGGAAATTCTAGTAAGGTTTCATCTACTAGGATTTCCCATGGCATAGTTTACACTTAGCAAAATTCCATGCAAGTCCTACTTAGAAATATCACTAATGCATAGTGAAAATAATAGGACAAAAGTATAGGAGGCGCATATCGATATGCGCCTCGCATATGTGAAGTATAGGAGGCGCATATCATATGCGCCTCACATAAAAAATAGGCGAGGCTCGAAGCTAGAGGCGCATACGATATGCGCCTCGCATATGCTTTTAGGTGCGCCTCGCATAAGGTTTTCTCTAGTAGTGTAAACAATGTAAACCCTTCGCGTGATGTTATATTATGTGACATAGTTGCAAGGAAAAGTACCAAACTTGGTATATTGATTATGTCTCAACAAAACCTTCATAAAATGACCTATCATGTTCGAGGTTTTATGGATTTCGGTCCAAATGACCAATGTTATGGCTAGAATTGTGGCCTAGTTTGTGATAATGTTCCCATATTGTGCATGCATGTGCATCATGAGATGGCGAACAATGTTGCATGAGGAAGTTTTCCTTTTTGTCGCATAGAAAAGCCATTTTCCATTTTCCGAGCGCAAAAAACATGGGGTTTTATGAAGCAACCACCAAAATTCTAATTCAAAATGATACCACCCTATTTTTCAAAAATACTAGACCACCTTATGAACTATGTCCCAACCGAGAGATCTCAAGTCTTTTTGTCCACCCCGGGTGAAAAAGACATATGTCTGCTGAATTGGTTGGAAGTGGGTCCGGTTTGAACTATAGGTACAAGATCTAATGCTCATGATTTTTTGTAAAAACCATCTTTTAGACTCACAATATAATGTTTCTTCAGAGATCCAATGAAATTTTTAACGAGGCTCATCCCATATCTTCATTCCAGCAGTTTTTACTGCAGTTTGCAATGGCAAAATTTTGAAACGGGCATAAGAAATTCAAAAATGTCCGAACAATGTAAATCGTTCACGTGGTGTGATATCATGTGACATAGTTACAAGTAAAAATAACAAACTTGGTATATTGATTATGTCTCAAAAATAAACCTTCACAAAATGACCTATCATGTTCGAGGTTTCATGGCTTTCGGTCCAAATGACCAATGTTATGGCTAGAATCGTGGCATAGTTTGTGATAGTGTGCCCATATTATGCACGTATGTGCATCATGGGATGGAGAACAATGTTCTAGGAGGAAGTTTTCCTTTTTGTCGCACAGGAAAGCCATTTTCCATTTTTTAGCACAAAAAAGGGGGTTTTGTGAAGCAACCACGAAAATTCTAAATCAAACTGCAACCACCCCATTTTTCAAAAATACTAGACCACCTTAAATCAACTATGTCGCAACCGGGAGATCTCAAGCCTTTCCATCCACCCCGGGTGAAAAAGACAAATGGCTACCGAATTGGTAGGAAGTGGGTCCGGTTTGAACTACAGGTACAAGATATAATGCTCATGATTTTATGAAAAAATCATTTTTAGACTCACAATATTATATTTCTTCAGATATCCAATGGAATTTTCAGAATACATATTGATTAAATCTAAAAAACCACCAAAGGCAAAAATTCAGAATACATATAGTCACTAGTTTGCTAAATGCCTAGCTTATGATCGCGTCGTCCGTAACCATGGAGTATATTCACCATTTAACACAATGCTTGGGTCATTGTTCACTGTTAAGAGCGGAATTTTATCAAACTTATTATTTTCTTCTGACATGTTTGTCTTGTCCTCCACTCCCACGATGTTTTTTCCCTAAAAGAACTATGTGTCGCTTTGGATTATCAAATAATGTATTCGTTTGATTATTGTTCCTTTTCTCTATTTGGTAGACATGTCCTTCACATAGAAAACCTGAGCCACATCATAGGCTAGGACGAGTGATTCGTCTATGTACCCACGATTGTTGAGATCCACTGTTGTCATTCCGTACTTCTTGTCAACCTCAACCCCTCCTCCTGTCAGGTTGACCCATTTTCACCGAAACAAAGGGACCTTAAAATAAGGTTCATAGTCAAGTTCCCATATCTCCTCTATGTAACCATAATATGTGTCCTTTTTACCATTGTTGTTTATTGCATCAATGCGGACATCGCTGTTTTGGTTGGTGCTCATTTTATCTTGGACGATTGTGTATAATGTATTCCTATTTATCTCGTACCCTTGGAAAGTCAATATAGTCGAATATGGTGTCCTAGCCAACAAGTACATCTCATCTCCAATATTGGAGTTATTCATGAGATGTGTTTACAACCAACCATCAAAAGTCATGATGTGTACACGTGTAATCGAGTCGTCAGACTGTCCCGGGTGTTTGGAGCGTAAAATATTCTCGTGTTCAACCAAGGTGGAACTTTATAGAACTATATAGTATGCTCACATGAAATAATGCTCTCCCCTGGTGCCTCTATTGAGGAAAGCCAATCGGCTTAAGGTCAAGAATAAAGTCAACACAGAACTCAATGGCCTCCTCTATTCCATAGCCCTTGGAGATTCTTACTTCTATCCTAGCATGATTATAGACATATTTCTTTAAGACTCCCATGAACCTCTCAAAGAGGAACATATTGTGTAGAAATACAGGACCAAGAATGGCAATCTCTTCGAATAGGTGAACCAGGAGATGCGTCATTATATTGAAAAAGGATGGTGGGAATACGAACTCAAAACTAACAAGACATTGTACCACATCATTCTGTAACCTTGGTATAATTTCTGGATCAATTACCTTCCACTAGTGGAGAATGGGCCTTTAGTCTAGGTCCTAGAGGTCCTCTAGTCCCGGATACGCAGCCGGGACTACGGAATCGGGACTAGAGGTCCCAGCCTCTAGTCTCGGGTCAGTTACAGGTCGGGACTGTAGGTTCTGCATGTGGCCGTGTAGCAGTGCACGGGGGGAGATCTTTTGTTCCGGTTCGTAATACGAACCGGGACTAGTTATTTTCTGCCGCGGCGACATTTTACCAATTCGGCTGCCGCGACAGAGTTTTGGGGCCGTTTTCTGCCACGGCAGCCGATGCGGGTTTCTGCCGTGGCAGAATTTTCGGGCCGATTTCTGCGGCGGTAGCCGAATGCGGGGTTCTGTCGCGGCAGTAGGATAGGTAGAGGAGGGTTGCGTTTGGCATAAAGTTACATGCAACAGAGAAACCCATTACAAAAAACATCGTCATGATTATATAGATATAATTCTACATTATATATATACAATTTGATTAAATGGAGATCACAACCCGTCTATTCGGTTACAAGTTCATTAAATCACTAGAAGCCGGAGGTATGGTATTTTCCTTCTGGGTGTATGACATGGTCAACAAGAAATCCCGCCAATTCCTCTTGAATTGCTACCAGACGCTTCCTTGGTTCAAGATTCTCCCGCAATCTTTCCAACTATATATAAAGAAGGAGGTCAATATGAATATCAATAGTCATAACAAATATTATGAATGACACTCAACAAAAATTGTGAATATATTGTTCACGTACTTATATAAATGTCTCACCGTCTCGCTCACTGACCTTGGAGCGAATGTACTCGCACACAAAGTATCCACATAGATTACTCCCTAGTAGCTGCCTCTCGCACTTTACGAGAATATAATTCAATCAAATAATAATCAAGCATGATATAATGGTATTGAAACTAGAATTGAAGAGATGCGCGGATCTATCTCGTACTACTTACATCGAACCGATGAAAACTAAGCTCGTCTTTAAATTCACCAACCATAGCATTGGTGAAAGCTTTCCAAACCTTGCCCACAAAAGAAAAGAATAAATGAGTTATTAGTTACTTGACATCTCAGGATATATATAAACGAAAAAGACCGATATAGTGCGATAATGACTGAAATTACCTCTAAAGCGCATCTTTAATGAATGCGTAATCTGATTCGTCTCTCGTTAGCGAGTCCTTGATTTCAACTCTTCCAGCGTCAACTTCAATGATTAGCAGAATTCAGTGAAAGCTGTGCACGTTTATATACGTCAGTAACTCATCAATTACACTTAGCATAATCAAGTGAATCTGTACAAGGCAGTAACACTCTTACTTGTAGTTGTAGGGAAACAATATTCTTCGTTTGGAATGTTCCCTCAGTAAGACCCTTAGCAAGTTACGCTCCATGTCCTTGGGGTATTCCATTAGCAATGCCTGATTAAACCGGTGTGGGTCGATGAATCCAGTGTCAAAGATTTTCTTTCGGTCACATTTATTGCTCTTCATTCTGCATAATAGCATATATTGAAGATAATTACATGCAATTAAAGAGCTAAGTTAGAGACTTTATCATAGAAATAAATGAACCACTAACAGACAATACGTAGCGAGGAGACTCAAGTCGAGGCCATCTTGTTTGAATAACATATAGAATTCCTCAAAATAAATTTGCAACTCGTCTTCACCATTAAAATGCTCACTTGTAATTCTCACAAGCAGCACTGACAAATGATCTTCTTCATACAGTCGTCGCATTTGAATTGGTAGAAGGTCGATCTCATTAGGTCTGACCAGAGTCTTCCCATATTCCCATATCTCCATGCAAATTCCTCTTGTCTAGGGATATGCCCGCCTAGTGCTTGATCAACTGTAATACTAGCACCTTTGGCAAATTCCATTGCTATAATATTCTGATGATCAATATTGGATAACACCTTGAGCGGGACGATTGATTTGTTCGCCTGCATTCCGAGTTGTACAACATCTCTTTTCCTTCTGCTTGCAGTAGTATTTCCTGGATTCTTGCTACGAATTCTAATCAGACATCGTTTGTAGTCCTTAGCCTTATTTATATCATATGGCGATGCTTTCTCAAGAAAACCCTTAGCCCACTTTTTGTCTTTCGGATCGAATATTTGCTTCGGCTCAGGAACTCTGGGTGTAAAGAAGGCTTTCACTTGGGAATCGCTGATCGCTTTGGTTTCCTCATCAGTCATCTCGTAAGGTAACTTTGGAGGAGGCTGTCGTGGTATTGCCGACGAGTACGCCATGGAGGGGTCCTCACAGTGCGTGTTTAGAGACGTGGGGGAAGGAGAGCGGTTGTCGGGTACGAGGTAACACAGCTTACCCAGGTTCAGATCCCACGACGGTGGCGGAATCCTACTCCTGCTATAAATCAATATAAGGGCAATATGCCGAGTTACAAAGATAGGTTCGCTGTGCGAGGTTGTCTGAATCGGTACCAGGTTGTGCCCTAAAGGCTCCCATAGGCCCGAATTATATAGTCGCCGGGTCCTAGGGTTACAGGGAAAAGTCCTAGCCGGACAGGTTACAGAGTCCTACACCGTCTATCACTAGTCTTGTGTATCTTGCACTCCAAGGCTCCAGGTACGTTGGTGACTCCACCGTAGCCTTCCTTTATCCGGCATGGGCCTCCCGTCTGGATCCATCTAACTGGGCCGCCCAGCAGGCCATAGGCCATGCTACCGACTATGGGCCACCCGGGTTAGCCGGATAAGAGACATGCTATAAGGATACCCATATAGCATATCCCCAACAGTAGCCCCCGGAGAACTCCGAGATCTTGCGCCATCTTGCCTCTTCACGTGGAATGCTACGTCTAGATGGATGTCGGCAAATCGTCAAGCAACATCTTGTAGTCCTCCCAAAGAACCCTACAAGGCTTTCTCCATCATCGACTTGTAAGCCGGAGAAATGCTGAATCTTCCATCGTACTCCTCTGTAGTCGGATTGAATCCGTGTATGTCGAAATATTCGATGTGACGGCTCATCTACCAATGTCAGCTAGGATGACGTAGGCTTAGGTCAGCGACGCCTCGTAACTCACACATGCAGAGAACACAATCATATCCGATTTTCCCGCGCGAGCGATACGAACCATTGTTGGCGATGGTTGGAGACGTGGCGAAATTTCCGCGCACGTTCGCGAACACGTCGTCTACGCGGCAACCGTCCGATCAAGCTGCACGAATCTTGATGCCGAGGATGATAAATAGTAACCGTGGGGAAATCTCCACTTTTTACCTCATTCTTCTCGCATCATCTTCTTCCTTCAGCCGCGTGTCTCCTCGAGCTCTCCGCGTGAAACCTCGAAAAAACCCTAGCTCCCATCTGCATCAGTCGCACCCAACCTTCACCCCATGGCTAGCAGCAACACCTCCCCATCAGTGACACCTTCTCCCCAAGCCAGAAAAAAAGTGTACCTAAAAGCTCAGCTAGTAATTGGTGTTTCCATGCCTATCTCCCACTTCTTCCTCTCCGTCTTAAACCACTACAGTCCAACCCCACAACCTTTCCCCCAATAGTATCCTAGTGCTTAGCAACTTCGCGGCACTTTGCGAGGGATATCTAGGGATAAGGCCTAGGTTAGACCTTTTTGTGTACTTCTTCACCGTCAAACGTGAAGCCGGACATAGTAAGGAGGAGCTTAGGAACTGCGGCACCATAAGCTTCAAGATTCGACCTGGCCGGCGGTTCCCCGACATCGTCGGCCACGAGTCCTGCAAGAATTGGCAGCGTACGTACTTCTACGGACCCGACATTCCTCTGGCGGGCCGAGAAGTAACGTATCCGGACTTCGTGGACGGGGCCGCCGTTGAAGTTTCCACATGGAGATCCCAAGCCTCCCTTCCCTCTGACCTCGACGCTTCTCGCGCTATAAGGCGGATTGAATGGTTTGTAGAGACGGGTTTGACCGGCTTGGACCTAGAAATGTGCTGGTTCATCAGGCGAATCCAACCTCTGCAGCACCGCGCGAAGTACATGCACGAGTATACCAGCGACCGAAGGGATAGCCTCCGCATCTCCATGGTGAAGGATAAGAAGGGTGGCTTCACCATCACCTACGACATGTTCGTAGACGGCAAGTGCCCAAAGGTAGGTTTTTATTTTCCTTGCATGACATATACTCCAGCTCTTCCGTCTTGCAGTCATTTTGTCTAACACGGTGACTTCTTACTTAACAGCTTAGCGATCTAGAGGAGGGAAACCAGGCTGCCCAAATCTACGATCCAAGGATGAAGGAAGTCACGGTCGTGTCCGACGACGAGGTCCCGTTGGCGCGAAAGCTGTAAGGTCCCAACCTTTAATAAGGTAGAGATCCCTGTGTTTACAATGCTAGTCCCTGGATCAATAGCTAGCATCCATAGTTAAGATGTAATATCAAGAAACAAAGGTCATAATACAACTTTATAACCAGGAATAAAATAATTTATTACATCTTACATAGCTCATGTGGCTATCTCATTACAATGCAGCAAAATATAACAATAGCATGGAGTCCTTCATCTTCAAAGTGCCACAGGCAAACATGTTGGTTGTAGACTTGTAATCCTAATCATTAAACTTCACTAATAACAATCAAACCTACAACATAACAAGTTACAGCCACAAGGGTCAATACATTTGAATTGTATTGGCAAGTGATACTATGGTAGTATAGTGGAGTCTATCATCTATATGCATTTGGCTAAGTGGAGCTTAGGCTTGCTTTGCTCAAAATAGATTTTCCTTATCATTTGAAAACATTCAGTTTTTGCTTGACAAAATCACCCAAGGCATCTCCCAATAGAAATTGGTGATCCTTCAACCCTTGTTCAACCACAAGTTTTTAACTTAGAAATTTGGATGATGAGATTCTTGATAGCTTCCATGTCTTGATGCTCAAATTGTCCTTTGCCAGGGACATGGCTAAGTACTTAGATTTTACACTCTGCAGAGGTTGTGCACTTTCCCCACAAGACTTGGTTTCACCAAGACAAGATCTTTCAGAAGCCTTCCCTTAGACCAGAATGGACGCGTTCCAACCCATCAAACCCCTACCACCAACTGTCCATTTGGCTAATTTATTGCAACCTATATGATCCAGGCAGAGCCCATAATGCCAAGTGGCTGCACTTGAAGCTTCTCAACATTTGACATCTAAAATCTCTTTGTTCCTGGGTGGCCATCCACAAGTGAGATACACAAGGTTCACCAGTCCCCTGGCCTTGTGTATCCACTCAACATAAACCATTCCTTCCATTACAACCAGGTGATTCATTCACTTAGTTGTTTTATTAAACAAAACACAAGTCCTCAGACTTAGGAAATTTTCCATAGCATGAATATATATTCCACCCTTGTTTTATACTAGCTAAGCTAAGCATGATAGTAGTAGGAATCTTAACTTAGGAAATTCTTCTAAGGTTTCATCTACTAGGATTTCCCATGGAATAGTTTACACTTAGCAAAACTCCATGCAAGTACTACTTAGAAATATCACTAATGCATGGTGAAAATAATGGGACAAAAGTATGAAACATCACTTGCCTTTTGGTAGAGAATATAAGTTCACTGCTTGATCTTTGCAATGTTCACTCACTTCAAATCACTACAATTCAATCAAGCAAACAACATTTCAATCTACCATTCAAGTAATTCATCACATAAAATAATAATAACAAAACAATGCATGCAAGCATGCTAAAGATTGTTTTATTTGGAGAAGTGGTTTCTAATGGGTCATAAACATTTGAAAACACCTAATGGTCATTTTATAAGGTGGCAAAATAATTTGCTAAAGTTTTCACTTCATAAACCATGCTTTGAAAAAAAACTCATTAACTCGCCTGTTGATTTGGTCATATATGCTTGTGTGTTTATTCGTTATTGGGCAGGGTTGCATGGGGAGGACGACCGGGCGGTGCTGCAAGCTGGAGCAGATACTCTTCAACAGAACGCATTGGCTGATGCAGCTGCTATGGATGTGGCCCCTGTTCCTTTCCTGGGACTGCCTGCAATTCCTGGAGATCGTGGTCATGATGCTCCGGAGCTGGAAAGAGGGAGGGAGAAAAGAAGGAAAACTAGAAGATAAAAAAGGACTGACTGCGTGAATTTGATGTTGGATTTCAGTATTTTAGTTCCTTGGTGGTGTTTTGTTTTGGACGGTTCCCCACTAGCCTGAGGGCGGTGTTCTTGCGTCTCCATCCTCCTTCTTTGTTTCTATCTGGTTTGTTTAGTGTGTAAAGTTGAACCTCTTACTTTTCCTGTTTTGACCCCCTAGGTGGGTCAGTACTATGTGTGGTTTGTTGTTCCGTTGTCTGATGATAATGGAACCCGATCCCTCTTCCTGGGGGATTGTATGGAAAAAAAATTATTTTATGTGGTTGAAAAATGCCTTTAACAAAGAAATAATTTTATATGGTTCACCAAATACATTTTCAAATGATAAAACTTGGTGTTTTGGGTCAGAGAGTTTATTCCAAAACATTTCCCAAAGATTTTCTACTAAACGCATTTTTAAATAAATAAACATTACTTTTGTTTGACTAGAAATGGTTTAAATCCAAAGTTTATTCTTTTGTTTCACCAAATACATTTTTGAAATCACAATTTGTTTCCTATGGTCAGTAGGTTCAAAACACACCATTTGACAAAGATTTTATCCTCAAAATCATTTTGGAACAAATTTTATATCCTAAACATGCATACACAAGTTTCTGTAAAAACAAACAATTTAACAGAAGCTTTTTAGTAAAAAAAGTGCATGGTTGGCTAGGGCTTGTCTTACTGAATCCATTGATATAAAATTTGCAAAATTTGGACGTGCAGATTAAAAGTTATAGATTTTACAAAATCTTGTATCTAATAGATCAAATCTATTTTTAGAACAAAAGGTTGTCCACGTGGAAGGTTCTGATTGGTTAAAAAGGTTGTCCACGTAGAACAAAAGGTTGTATCTAATAGCTAGGCTGGGCTGCACCTTTTCAATTTTTTTTGTTCTGTTTGCTTTTCTTTTTCTCATTTGATTTTTCAGTTTTGATTTTGAATAAGCAATTCAAACATTCATTTGAATTCAATCCTTTGCCAAAATTTGTGTAGGTTCAAATACTGATTAGTAACATAATATGAAGTCAATTTTTGAATAATACTTTATTCTTTTTGGGGTCTTTTAATTATTCAAATAAGCCCTTGTTTTAAATCAAATAAGCTTTAATAATATTTTTCAAACACCATTTAAATTATTTAAACTTTCCAAATCCTTTCAGTAGGTTTTTATTTGTTTATTTGGGTTCAAATAATTAATCTTGAATTATTTGGAAATTATTTAATATGATTCATAAATCATTTGAATTGGGTTTTCATTTTAATTCCAATGGAATTAAATATAGTTTTAATTCCCTAAAGTTTATTTGAATGATTTATTTAATCTTAATTAAGTTGAATTAAACAACTTTTATTTCACTTGGGTAAATTCCAAAATACTATTTTCTCATTAATTATATATTTATTCTTATTAGAGATTTGTCTTTATAAAAATAGGGATACAATGGTTATTGCCATTTTATTTTATTTTGGAAATTCTTTATCTTTTTATTTTATTTGGATTTGGATTATATTCATTCCATTTGCTTATGGATTAGGCCAAGATTTATTTAGTCTTTCAAATATTCTTTATTTAATATTTCTTTCTTCATTTTATAAATTCCATATCTTTTTATTTAAGGATCAAAACTTGGTGATTCCAATTTGTAAAATCTTATTTGATATTTATTTATCTTTTTAAATATCCTCAGGATTCTTTGCTCACCATTTGGTATGGATTTATAGATAGGTTCTTTATTAGCTTTAGAAATTTAATTTCCTTATTATATTCATAAGATTTTATCTATGGCTCCAAATTAAGTGAAAGGAATTTATGTGGTCTTATAATATTTCCATTTGTCTTTCTTGATCATTTTGAAATGTTGGTTTGACCAATTTTCATATGGATCAAATCCATAGGCTTGGAAATAACTTGGATTTTTTTATTCCATTAGGGTTTAGGGTTTGGATTTATTTTCCAAGTGTTTAAATTTCCAGATGTATTTTATGAGGAATGATTTTCTTTTGATTTGGATTTTGTTGAATTCAATCTTTAATTACAGTTTGTTCAAGATGGGATTTTTAAGTTTCCATTTAAAACAAAAGTTTCTTTTCATCCTGATTTTCAACAATAATTTATTTTGTTTATTTATTTTTCACATTACAAGATTTGGAAAATCATGGGATGTGACAGGCTACCACCCTTAAAATAAATCTCGTCCCGAGATTTGGGAAGGCTACGGGTTACAAGTTGGCTCAAAGCATCTAGGGTACTACCACCCTTCAAAAAATTTCCAACTGGATTACATCTTGGTTTGCTTGGGGTCTTGTTGAAATCTCTCTGGGCACTTGTCTGCATAATGGCCTAGCTCGTTGCATTTGAAACACATCACTTGGCTATTATCTTTCTTCTTCTTTGGTATCAATTCTTCTTGTTTATTTCCTTGTTTCTTCTTCTTTTCTGGGCAATCACTGGCATAGTGTCCCATTTCTTTGCAATTGTAACATTGCAACTGGCTTATGTCCTTCTTCTTTTTGGGTCTCTCCAAAGCTAGGAGTTCTTCTAGTTCATGCTCTTCATACTTTACCACAAAGGTGGGAAATCTTTCCCTCTTCTTGGGGCATTTACTAGAGATATGACCTTCTTCACAAGAGTAGCAACACTTTGTGATCACCTTGGATTTGGCCTTATGATGCATAGTTTTGACTTTGCCTTCATCCTTCTTGGTAGAAGTTGTTCCTTCATGAGGGTTTACAAACTGTTGTTGCACTCCACCTTGTTTCCTTTGTTGAACTATGGAATAGATGGGGCATTGGATAGGGACATGATTATTTCCTTCACATAGGAAACAAGTAGCTTGAGATGTGGGGCATTAATTGGTTGGATGTTTCTCTTCACAATTGGGACATTGATCTTCATGTTCCTTGGAAGTGTGATCCTTGTCTCCATAAACATTGCAAGCTTGGGTTCATTCTAAAATATTATCCTTGACATCCTTGTTGTCACAAACTCCTTGGGAAAGGTTGTCTCCCATGTTGATCATTTGAGTGGCCATCCTTTGCAACAATTGGGATTGAATTTCCAAAAACTTTTGTATGGTTGGGTCTAATCCATTGTTGTTGGCTAAAAACTGAGTTGTCACTTGGTTCAACTGGGTTTGTTTGCTAGTAGTTGTTCTCTCATGTGCATCTCTTGGTTGTTGTTGTTGTCATTCTTGATGTTGGAGTCTCTTGGAGAAGTCATCTGTTTGGGTTGGATTGGGATTAGAATAGGCAAAATATTTTCTAAGGAGTATTTCTAATCACACGCATCACCATTCACACAAGCAATGTGAAAGCAATCACAAACAAACATTTCACTCAAACAACAAGTTTCAAGCACATTTTTAGGCAACCAAAAATATTTTTGTTACACCACATAAGTTGGTATGTTTAATTTAAACTAACATAGTGGTCCAACTATATGGTTCACTTGTGATCTTTCCATCCTTCTTGGTTGATTCTTCTTGAACAAGATCATGGTTTCCTTGGAAAAATTCTTGGTCACAAAACTTTAAAATGGTGCTGGTTCTTTCTAAGTTGTGTTTCCTTAGTCTCCTAGTCTTGAGCATTATTTCTTGTCTCACTTGTAGTCTTTAGTGATATCCAAGTTGATGTCCTTGTTGAGACTAAGGTTGAAATTACTTGAAGATGTTGAAGTCATTAGAGTTGATGAAGTCCTTTGCACATGGTGAAGTCTTTGGCCATGGGGTAGGCTTTATCCATCAAGTTTGAGAGATGTAGAATCAAAACCAAAATGGTTGAGGAAAGAGTTTACAAGATTGTTTGTAAATAAGTTTTGGAACAAATAAAACTCCTATTTTCACTACTAGGAAAATGGCTATAGGTAATCAGCACATCCGTGGCTCACATGGTTGAAGTGCCCCACGGCTAAAACAGGCGTGGCTCACCTATGGGCAGTGCCCTACTAGTAACTAGAACAACCGTGGCGCACATGACTATAGTGCGCCACAGATATGTGTGGGCCAGGGCCCTGTTGGCCGCACGCCAAACATCTGTAGCGCACATAGGGCTGGTGCGCTACGGTTGTTAGTGTCAACCGTGGCGCACATGGAGGGGGTGCGCTACGCCTAAGCGCATGCCCCCCTCCGCTGTGAAACGGCCAGACACATCTGTGGCGCACTCTGCCCTAGTGCGCCACATGGAGTAGGAACATCCGTGGTGCACATGCCATAGTGGACAACGGATGTTCCTACTCCCTGTGGCGCACTAGGGCACAGTGCGCCACGGATGTGTCGATTTTTTTTACAGCACTTTATGTGCACATGTGTGACCACATCCACCACCCCACACTTCACTTTCCCCTTCTTCTTCCTCCTTAGATCTAGTCGGGATCTTCTCCTTCCGACCTCAATGTCTCCACCAATTCACCATTTTTAGCATGTAGAACTTGCCTTGGATGTTACATAAGTAATAGAGGAAGGTCTCCGGTCTCTCATCTCCTTCTCCGGTCGACGCGCGCACCTCTCCTTTCCATCTTTCTCGCGATCGGTCTCTCATCTCGGTAAGTTGTCCATGTAAGGATGTTTTCATGTGTATATGGATGATATGCTCATATGTATGTAGATGATCGATGCTCATGATGTGTGTATGGAGAGGATCGATGGTCATATGTGTGTGTATATGGAGATTATCGATGATGATCATGCATGTGTGTATGGAGAGGATAATGATATGTTCATGTGTGGATGTATCGGTCTCTCTCTTGTGTTTGTATGTGAACAAGTTGCCATTTGTTTTTCCAAAATGATGATTCATTTCCATTTTGGCAAGACTTTGACATTTCGCAAATGTCCTAATTTTAGGATAGGTCATGCCAAAATTTTCTATCGACCATTGCATCCATGCATTCATTATGTGGTTCTAGTAGACTTCTATTTGTACCGTGTACACCGTGCAGGCAAAAATGGTCCGCATAATGAGCGAAGGCATTATGGCTAGATTTTTGAAATGTGCGATGGCCGACATGATACGAAATAACAAGACTGATATAAGATGTCCGTGCAGAAGATGCAAACTCAACTGGGTGATCGACCCAGATTCCGGGAATCTGCAGGCGCACCTGCTCCGCCATGGTTTCATGGATGGATATAGTCGTTGGATAAGCGATGACGAAGACGATGGAGACGGTGAAGGTGGCCAACATGACGATGATCATCATCACGGCGAGAACGGGCGAGATGATGAAGAGTCTCCTGGAGATGGTGAAGGTGCGGAAGCAGACCGGGATGATGATGATCTAGATGCGGAGGAGCAGACGACGATGGAACAACGTCAGGCTGGGTGCGGGACCCTTATGTGCAAGAGCTTCTTCTCAAGCAGACGAGTAACGCCAGGGCTGCTGCTAGAGAGAAAGCCAAGCTTGCGCAACTTGAGAAAGACGCGGTTACTCCATTGTATGAAGGATGCAGGCCCGGTGATACCCGGTTGAATGTAACTCTCAAGGCTATGGAGATGAAGGAAAAACACAAATTGAGCGACGCAAGCTTCGACGATATGATGGCATTCTGGCATGATCGTCTCCCGGAGGGGAACACATGTCCAACTAGTATCGAGGACGCCAAGAAAA
This sequence comes from Avena sativa, assembly GCA_916181665.1. NCBI lineage: Eukaryota > Viridiplantae > Streptophyta > Magnoliopsida > Poales > Poaceae > Avena > Avena sativa. Next base: position 39,123,926 of record OV702300.1, on the reverse strand, counting down.
TCGTCTGTCCTCTCGATGTACCGCATGTTAGATATCACGTATGCATCAACGATTGCATCATTTATCGGGGCGAGGACGTGGAGAAAACCACATGTCCGGTGTGCGGCGTGAGTCGATACAAGAAAGGGAAGAAAGCACCTCGAAAAGTGGTATGGTACTTTCCTATCACTCCTCGTCTGCAGCGCTATTTCGCGGACCCTAAGGAAGCTAAGCTCATGCGATGGCATGCGGAAAGGAAGAAGCCAGGAGATGATGATGATGACCCCGAAAAGGATGAGCTGCTGATGCACCCTTCAGATGCTAGCCAGTGGAAAGCATTGGACCTCGAATTCCCAGAATTCGGTGGAGATTCGAGGAACATCAGGCTTGGTGCGAGCACCGATGGACTCAATCCGTTCGGTAGCCAGAGCAGCACGCACAGCACTTGGCCCGTGTTTGTATGGATGTACAACCTCCCTCCATGGTTGTGCATGAAGAAGAAGTATATACAAATGAGTATGCTAATTCAAGGGCCGAAATAACCTGGTACCGACATCAATCTGTATCTCGGGCTGTTGAAAGAGGAGCTAGCCACGTTATGGGAATCTGGAGCCAATACTTACGACGCCGTCGCACAAGATTATTTCACTATGAGAGCCACGTTGGTCACTATGGTCCAAGACTATCCAGGTTGCGGGTATATCTCGGGGCAGGTTATCCAAGGATTCTGCGCATGCGTTAGGTGCATGGATAACACAAGCTATCTCCAACTAGAGAAAGATCCAGGGTCATTGAAAACCGTGTTCATGGTGCACCGGAGGTGGCTCGGCAAGAATGATCCATGGAGAAAACGTGGAGACCTGTTCGATGGCAAATCCGAGACCCGAGGAATCCCAGAGCGTAGGAGCAGCGAAGAAGTGGAAGAGTTGATGAAAAACTGGAAAGATTGTCCTAAGCCTAGAAAGAAGCGAAAGAGGCAGCAACAAGACAAGCCGCTGATGAAGGTATGGAAAACAAGGTCTGTTTTCTGGGAGTTGCCATACTGGAAGTTTCTCCGCACGCCTCATAGCCTCGACATCATGCATATCACGAAAAATGTGTGCGAGAGTCTGGTCGGCACCATAATCAACATGCTAGATAGGACGAAAGATGGTCCGAAAGCAAGGCACGACCTGATATGCTTGGGTATCCGGAAGGAGCTTCACGGAGGACGCACTACTCCTGATGATCAGGAAGATGGCGATGATCATGAGTCGGAGACGACACAAGGTCGTCGGAAGGGTAAAAAGTTCAAGAAGAACGAATTTTACTGCCCTCCTTCTTGCTTCACTCTAAGCCAGGATGAGATCAAACAGTTTTTCAAGTGCCTTCTAGGAGTCAAATTTCCTTACGGCTACGCGGGCAAGATAAGCAGATACCTAGACGAGGCGAAGCAGATGTTCAGTGGCATGAAGTCTCACGACTGTGCCGTGCTAATGACGCAGGTACTTCCGGTCGTACTAAGAGGGATAATGGACGAGCACGTCCGTGAAACGTTATTTTGCCTAATTTTCGACGTCATCTCTAGGAAGTCGATTGGCGTGAATCAGCTCGGGAGGCTACAGGAGGAGATCATGGTGATACTATGTGAGCTTGAGGTCTACTTCCCACCCGCATTCTTCGACATTATGGTGCATCTGCTGGTCCATGTCATGGAGGACATCATACAACTCGGGCCGATGTTCCTCCGCAGCATGATGGCGTTCGAAAGGATGAACGAACACATCAAAGGATATGTTCGCAATAGGTCCCGTCCAGATGGAAGCATAGCCAAGGGCTTTCTGGCCGAAGAGTGCATCTCTTTCTGCACGAATTATCTAGACATCGAGAACCCTGTCGGTCTTCCCGTCAACAAGCACCTTGGCAAGCTCGACGGATCTGGTCACCGAGAGGGTCGTCGCATACTGCATACAGACTTTGATTTTCAACGCGCAGACTTTGATCGAGCAAACCTCGTCGCGCTACAGCATTTAGAACTGGTCGATCCTTGGGTACAGAAGCACAAAAGGTTAATCGAGAAGAAGTACATTGACCGGGGCATAGAGAGGACGCAGGGAGAAATAATCAAAGAGCACAACTCAGATTTCACGCATTGGTTTAGGCAGACGCTCCTTGATAATCTCCCGCGATCGCATTCTTCTGACACGGAAAAGATCATATTCACCTTGTCACAGGGACCAATGCAAAACCTGGTGACCTATCAGGTGTATGATATCAATGGCTACGCATTCTACACGGAGGAAAAGGACAACAAGTGTGATTATCAGAACTCAGGTGTAACGTCGGAATTCTACACCGATGACAACATGAAGGAAAGATTCTACGGAAGAATCGCAGGAGATCTGGGAGCTCGACTACTATGGAGAAAAGGTGCCGATGTTCCGTGTCAGATGGGAAAAGAGCGTCGAAAGAGAAGACCGGTATTTCACAACCATGGTTATACCCGAAGCAGCCAAATCCAAGGCCGCCGGTGCAAACGTGGCCGCGAAAAATGAACCGTGGGTACTGGCTACCAAAGTGGACCAATGTTTTTCATTACCGACCCGACAAAGCCTAGTCGTGTTGTCGTGAGGAGAGGAAAAAGAAACATCATCGGAATGGATGGACTCGCCAACGAGCAAGACTTCGACCAGTACGGCGATCCAAAGATTGAAGATGACGACGACTACGATGCAGCAACATACATCACAAGAAGAAAAAGGACAACCCTACCCAAAAAAGGTAGCCCGTTTGAAAGAAGAAACATTAAAGTGCTGGGGCTAAATTATTCAACCGCGACAAAGAAGGGAAAAAAGATTGTAAAACGCTAGCTCAAAAAATATTGCAAAACGCGTGGTCGAAAAAGATTGTAATATTCATGGACAAATTATTATGACATATTTGTATCATGGACAAATTATTATGACATTATTTGAATCATATTTAATTTGTACCACTTTTATGACATATATTATCACTTTTGGGCATTTTTGGAATAATTAAAAGTATTTTAAAAACAAAACAAAACTTTTATGGAATATATCACCATTTTTGGGCATTTTTGGAATATTTAAAAGTATTTTAAAAATAAAAATAAAAAAGGTGGGCACCAGGATTCGAACTTGGGTGCTCACAAGTTTAGATTAGAGCAATGGGCAGAACCAGTGGGATAGGATAGTGAATCTATTAGATAATGGGACGGCTCTTTTCTTATACAGTTGCTAGAGGAGATAGGCGTAGCGCACTCTGGCATAGGGCGCTACATCCGTAGCGCACTATGCCAGAGTGCGCTACGCCTATATTTGCCTTATCCACGTGCACGCAGGCATGTCCCTCATCCCCATTCAACCGCGCCCACCCATCTCGCTCGAGCCCGAGTCCCCGCCGCCGCTGTCGATTCGCCGCCTCGCCAGCCCTGCCAGCCGCCGCCACTCGAGGAGGAGGCCCGCACCGCTGCCAATCCGCCACCACCGCATCCCAGGAGGAGGTCGCAGTCGCCACGCCAGGAGGAGGAGGTCGCGCTCGTTCCGTGGAGGAGGAGGTCGCAGTCGCCACGCCAGGAGGAGGGGGTCGTGCTCGTTCCGTGGAGGAGGAGGTCACAGTCACCGCACAGTCCGTGAAGGAGAAGGCCCTCATCGTCCGCGCGCTCGTTGTCGTCCTTGTCTCGGAGGTGAGCATCGCCCTCTCCCCTCTCCGCCTCTCTCCCCTCTCGCTGCATCCATTCACTTAGGGGTTCAAAGTTAGGGTTAGGGTTCAGTTAGGAAATGTTCAGATTTTCTTAGGATTCAGAGTAGGGTTCAGTTAGGAAATGCTCAGAGTAGGAAATTCAGTTAGGAAATGTTCAGAGTAGGAAATTCAGATTAGGAAATGTTAATCAGTTAGGAAATTCAGATTAGGAAATTTAGAGTAGGAAATTCAGATTAGGAAATTCAGTGTGGATGCTTAGGAAATAATGATGATGACCAGTTCCGAGTCATCATCAACATATGTAGTATTTGCACTGTGTCATGCCAGAAGCAGCACACCTTTATCCTTGACAGGTTGACCAGTTCTGAGTCCTGAAACTTGCTGTTAAGGGCTGATCGATTTTTAAAGAGGCGAGTGTGAAATCCTGTTAACTTGTATCCTTGGTTAGAGTGAAATTTGTCAACCACATGCACCTATTGCCATTCCAAAGTGTGAAACTGCTGCTGCAGTGGGGTGGTGGTGAGTACTGGAGTTTACATATTCCAGCCCATGTCGGATAATATGCTTGCAACAATTCCAAGTTTCTGATTTGTGTTAGTCAATTTTAGGAATTTGCAGATAATCTGAACATTGATGCTAGGTGGGCATAATTTGTTGTAACATCTCGAATTATATCTTTTCCTAATCTGAATTTCCTAATCTGATTAGGAAATGTTAATCATGTGTGGATGCTTCTGAGATGAACATTATGCCTGTGTGGCATACACCAACTGGTAGCATGTTAGCATGTTGACCAAATTTGTTCTAGCTATCTCTCTTTAGCATTTTGGGTCTGCAAGAAAACTTGTATATGAAAACAATGCATTTCTGTAATTCATTTATCACCAGCAGCTTTGACCTGTCAAACAAAGAAAAAACCCTGTCCATGTGAGTTATTTGCTGAGATAAGATGTGGTTATTGCTGTAGAGGAGGAAATTTTTGCACATGTTGCTACTGTTATTGTTGTTATTGTTGTAGCTATACATGCTACTGTTATTGTTGTAGCTATACATGCAGCTGTTGAACCAAATATCCTGGTGATGGTTTTAGTGATGAAATGTTCCTGGTGATGAAAATACATGGTTAAAACTTGCTTATTTGCTTATTTGCTTTAGTGATGAAATGCTCCTGGTGATGAAATGAACAGTACCTTAAAAAACATCTGGTCCAATTTTATCATTGAGTTTTGTACCTCTAGCTAGCTCTGCAAAGTAGTGTAGCATGTTATTGTTTTGCAGCAACAAAAACAAGACAGTAGCTAGATAGCTAGCTCTGAGATTAAAAAAAAACAAGACAGTAGCTAGCTGTGTATACTATTTGCATTTTTACACTCTTTATGCTTGCTGAAACCTGAAACTGCTAAGTCCAAACCTGAAACTGCTAAGTCCAAACCTAAAACCTGAAACTGCTAAGTCCAAACCTGAAACCTGGCCATTTATGCTTGATGTACTGTTTGTGTGTTGGCCATTTATTCTAGTTGCTCCATGTTTGCCTGAAACAGATTTATTGTGTGATGGTTGTGCAGTTGTGCTGGCTATACTGGGCCATTTATGCTGGTTGTGCTGGCTATGATGGCCATTTATTGTGTGCTAGCTATGCTGGCCATATATATGCAGGTTCTTGTATGAAATGAGTCCTGATTTTTGCCGGAATGTTGATTAACTTCCATTTCGGCAAAAATCGGGCACTCCTAGTTTAAGAAAATTAGCAAAGGTCATGCCGGATTTTTCCGTGCATTTAACCAATTATTTGTTTTTTATTAGTGCAAAGATGTGTGACAACGACGAGGCTGGATGTTCTAAGAGCATCAGCGCTGAAGGAGAACTCAGACTCCGAATAAACAATTGACATTCTGGGAGGCGGCCCAGTGGCTAGAAGACGATGAAGAATACCATCCTTTGGAGAGCGAGGATGATGAGATGGAAGATGCGGAGGAAGAAGCCGAAGGAACGGCGGACGATGAAACCATTGATGGTGGCGAGGGCACAGGGAGTGGTAGCAATCCTCCTAAGAAGAAGAAGAAGAAGAAGAAGCCGAAGGACCGGCGCCCGAACACGGTCGGCACGGTCAGGGAGGAAATTACCGAAGTGAGCCCATCAGGGGTTCCTTTGGAGCCCGCCCTTGTCGTCAAAGGGTACGGTGGGCAAGTGGCGGCGATTACCCAGACAACCATCTCGATCAACATCGAGAATCTCCGGCATAAATATAATGGCCACTTGCGCACACTCCTCTTCGAGAAGCTGCACGCAAGATACAAGTTCCCCGCTAAGTATCAGAACACAAATTATCATGGGAACGAAGTAAACAAATCCGCCCTCACAAAGATGAGCACCGCCCTGGCCAGCTGGAGAACTCGGATAAAGAAGAAGATCTATAAAGAAGGCAAAAGTCTCGAGGAGATCCAGAAGGTTGACCCGCAGATCACCGAAGATCAGTTTCGGGAGTTCAAGGAGAGGTGTGAATCCGAAAGAGCCCTGGCCAATAGTAATCGGGGAAAGATGCTGCAGGAGATGAATATTGGTCATCACCATCTCGGATCTGGTGGATACAGAACCGCGGAGGCCAAATGGAATAAGGAGGACGAAGAGTATAGATCCAAGGGGATAGAAAACCCCTTTGCTAAATTCGAACCCGGGCAGGTTCGAAACTTCATCAGGGCCTGTTACCATGTGGACCCAAAAACCAAACAACTCACCACGGATCCTGCGGTGAAGGAATTCGAGGAAATTGTGGTAAGTATAATATAATTACCGCGGATCAACTCGATTGCAATCTAATCGATGATCTAAATGATTCACTGTTACTTCTTCTGCAGGAGGAGGAAATTGTTGCAAGTCATGGATCCCAGGGTTCCTCATCCCAGGGGTCGACGGCGGCCACCCGGTGGGATAACCCTTTTAACAGGGCGATGAACCGGGCCAAGAAAATAGAGACGGTTACGAAGAAGTCGTCGTCGGCTGGCCGTCTGGCCGGCCTCAGGGGTAAGAAATGGGTGGATCATTTTGGTCCACCGCCGAGGACGCATGTGGCGCCGTCGGGAAGGAGCGAGAGGAGTAAAACCACGAGGTTCAAGAACTTAAGGCACAAGTGGCGCGGATCCCGCAGATCGTCCAAGACAACCTGGCAATCACCCTCACGTCCTTCCTGCCTACCTTGGTGGAGTCAATAGAGAACTGGAGTGCGGGTGGTCGAGTAGGGCCGTGCCCGATTCCAAGCATGGTCAGCAGCCACTCGAACAACGCGGCGCCGACGAATCAGGCGAACTACGTGTTCGTGACTCCGCCCGCTAGCACCACGGCGCCGCAAGTGTTGGTGACTCCCCCTGCCATCACCACGGCGCCGGAGTACATGTTGGTGCCCCCCTGCCATCGTCGCGGCGGCACCGGAGCTCCAAGCACCCGTCGGTAGGGAGAATATACCGGCGGCCAGCACCGCGCCATCAAGCAGCCCTTCCGTCTCTTGCACGCCCGTCGCCGTATGCGGTGCGTCGACATTAGCCGATCTCGACGCCATCACGGTAAACAAATTGCTTTAATTACCGCCTTTCATGCCAACTATTACTCTTATGGCATCTCGCTCTGACGACGCCGTACATGTTTTCCACGGATGGATGTTCCTTGCACTCTCTTATGCTACGTGAACAACGAGCTGAGGGATGTTGCCAAGGGTACCATCGTTCAACCCTTGAAGCGCACGTTCCACTCAAGGCCGATGCCAGATAGCGTGCACAGGGTTAAAATTAGTCGGGTGCTAAGGGGCTGCGACGACCTGGAACCTCCCATTCAACCCCCAGGAGCAGATGAAGAAGAGCCGTCTGTCCTCAGAACTTGCTTCGTCTTATTCTTGCTATGGCCAAAGAGCATGATCCGTTTGGGGACGGCGGGGGCCATCACGCCACAGACAACAGCACCGCCTGTCGTGCCAGCGACAAGCGGTGGCAAGGCCCCCTTACCGCCCTCGCCGTCACCTCCACACGGTGGGTCGGATGATCATGTTGATGATATGCACATGGCGTAGGATCCAGACGAGGACGACAAAGACTGGAATGATCACTTCTTTAGCACTCAGTTTAGCAACGAATACCTAGCTGGTGGCCCCACAGAGAAAGCCACTATCACCAAGCATCTATTTGGTTCTCAGGAGACGCCTCCAGCGCCTTTACAGAGCCAGCTGATACAACCAACCGGCCCTTTATTCTAAGCCCTGACACAGTACATAGGGCGGCCGGTGCTTAGATTGCGGTGCCTGCCCGCTCTCCAAAAGGAAAAAGAAGGGCAGGAAAAGAAAATCTAACAGCTCGAGCCAGCTGGTGGCGTCAACAACTGTGAATCCGATCAGGTTTCGGGACGGGCCACCAAGATCCGAGGGTATTATGTGGAGGATTCATGTGGCGGGTGAGCCCATGCTACCTAAGAATTTGCGGAAGCTCGCCAGTTCGGAATTGTAGAGTGTGCATGACGGTGTGCTGACGATAGAGAGACGCCTTCTATCGGAGAAAGATCCCTCACACCCGGTATTCGTGGTTAAGGTGCCACCAGGCTTGGGCTTCGCAATGCCCCTGCGGATCTGTTCTTCCTGCGGTTCGACGACATCTTCAATATGTTCCACCTATACCCGCTGCACTATACCATGGTCCATCTCTTTTCTCTCAGCCTGGCCATGCAGATCATTAGAGAGAACACACCGGGCATCGCTATAGTGGACCCCTACTACATGCGTGACGGCTGCTTGGGTTCCCCCGCCGAACGAACGTATCGTGGCCTCGTACCTAAAAAGAATCTTCATGGCGAACAAGACAAAGGAATACATTCTCGTGCCTTACTTTCCCGAGTAGGTCGTTATTCACTCGCCACCGTCGATTGGCTTTATTAGATCATCATCATTCTTTTTCCAACACATTCCATTTGAATTTTTTGCGTAGAGATGAATACTTCACGCTCATCTCCTTATCGCCGAAGAATTCCCACGCCACGTATTTTGACTCGGGGAGTTAGAAAAGAAGAAAAACTACGACAAGATCAAGGAAGTTCTGGATGATGCTCTCACTGGCTTTGCCTCGACGGAAGGCACCACCTTCGTGCGTACGAAGGTCAAGTTCGGCAGGCACGTCTTCCACCACGTAACGGAGTTCCCCTGTGTGAAGCAGCCGAAAAACAGTAAGAAGGAAGCCTACTACGCACTCCATCACATGAGGGCGTTCCTACTTGACCAGCAGAATTCTACGCTGCCAGATCATCTCAAACAGTGGGCCGAAGCAAAGGCCAAGATCAATGATTCAGATATTAGACAAGAGATGTATCGCATCCAGCAGCAGTTTGGGGCAATCATCTTTCGTGATGTCATGACTTCGGGGGGGATCTTCTACGGAGGAAATATCCCGAATAACTGTGACATAGAAGATCGCCTAGAGATGCAGGGTGACTATAGGAAGTTCATGACGAGACAAGGCGTCCTCCCGTTCCCTAAGCCGAGCCAGAAGGCTTGATGTTGGCCTAGTTGTGTGTGTGTGTGTGTGGCCAGAAGACAAACTATAGATGACCTTTGTGTGTATGTGGACAAGTGTACATGCTACTATACTTATCTTATTAGGTTTATGAATCATCGCTTATTTCTTTTGCTTATTATTATTATATATAAATCAATGCTTGGTTTTTTTGCTTACTCTTTGGTTCTTTGCTCATTTTGGTCCTTCTTTTTTTCCTTACTCTTTTTTCGAGAATAATGTCGATGATTGAAATGTCGTGGCACACTATATATGTGAATGTGCTACGATGGGATTGTGAGCCTTGTGATATGCACAAGTTCAGGTCTTATGCATCCTAACTAGGCCGCCCAGCAGGCCATGAGCCATGCTACCAACTGTGGGCCACCCGGGTTATCCGGATAAGAGACATGCTATTAGGATACCCATATAGCATATCCCCACAGTAGCCTCCGGAGAACTCCGAGATCTTACGCTGTCTTGCCTCTTTAGTTTGAATGCTCCGTCTATGTGAATGTCTACAAATCGTCAAGCAATATCGTGTAGTACTCCCAAGAACCATGCAATCCTTCTCCGTATTCACCTTGTAAGTCGGAGAACTGCTGAATCTTCCATCGTACGCTTCTCATAGCCGGACTGGATACGTCCATGCCGGAATCTTCCGATGGGATGGCTCACCTGCCTATGCCAGCTAGAGTGACGTAGATCATATGTCAGCAACGCCTCGTAACTCACACATGCAGACAACGCAATCATGTCCGTTTTTGCCGCGTGAAGGATACGGACCGTTTCCGGCAGCGGTTGAGAACGTGGAGAAATTTCCGTGCACGCGCTCGCACACGTCGTCCACGCGCCGACCATTCGATCGCTTTGCACGAATGTTGACGCTGGGGGTTATAAATTTCAACCATGATAGATTCTATCTTTTCACCTCATTCTTCTCATGCATCATCGTCTTCCTCCTGCGAGCACCTCCTCGAGCTCTCCATGCACACGCGAAAAACCCTAGCTCCACCCCCAATCTTGTTGGAGATATTCCCAAGAGGGAATAATAAAGTGGTTGTTATCATATCTTCATACTTATGATAAATGTTTACATACCATGCTATAATTGTATTAACCGGAAACATTAATACTTGTGTGATTTGTAAACATAAAAGAGTCCCTAGTAAAGCCTCTTGTTAAACTAGCTTGTTGGTTAATATATGATCATGGTTTCCTGATTATGAACACAGAGATGTTATTAACAACAGGGTCATATCATTAGGAGAATGGTATGATGGACATACTCCTATAGATAAGCGTAGCATAAAGATCAAGTCATTTTAATAGTTCAATTGCTATAAGCTTTCTGACACATAGTAACCTAATTACTTCGACCATGAGATCATGCTTATCACCATCACCGGAAGGATGCTTTGATGACATCAAACACCACACCGAACTGGGTGGCTATAAAGATGGCATTGAGTGTTCGGAAAGTATGGATTGAGACACATGGATCAAGAGTGGGATATGTCCATCCATATGACGGATAGATATACTCTGGGCCCTCTCGGTGGAATGTCATCCAATTAGCTTGCAAGCATGTGACTGGCTCACAAGGGATCACATACCACGGGAACGAGAAAAGAGTACTTATCGGTAACGATGTTGAACTAGGTATGCAGAGATACCGACGATCAAAACCTCGGATAAGTAAACTATCGTGAGACAAAGGGGAATTCATATCGTATGTAAGTGGTTCATTCGATCGCAATGTAATCGTAGAAATATGTGGGAGCCATATGAATTTCCAGATTCCTCTATTGGTTATTGATCGGACAAGTGTCTCGATCATGTCCGAATAATTCACGAACCGTAGGGAGACACACTTAAGGATTCGATGTTGTTGAGTAGTTATGGAATGATGAGTAAGGGACCGAATGTTGTTCGGAGTCTCGGATGGGATCCGGGATATCACGAGGAGATCCAGAATGGTCCGGAGAATAAGATTACTATAAGGAAATTCCGGTTTCGGAGTTGGGGAATGATTCCGGTGTTTTCACCGGGAATGTTGTAAAAGGGTCCAGAAGGTCCGGCACTCCGGAGGGGAAGGGTACATGAATGTGTCATGACAATATGGAATGATTGCATCATGTACTAGGTCACTTGGCTGGGCATAATAAAGGGAGAAATCAAATCCTAGTTTGAAAGTCAAACGCCAATTTGAAAAAGTCAAACGACAAGTTTGCTTCGTGGAGGGAGAGTAGGAAACCTACTTGGGAAGGAAGTCTCCTCCCTCCACCCGCTGGCCAAGGAGGAGGAGTTGGTGGAGGACTCCCTCCTCCCAAGCCGCACCCTCCCATCTATATAAGGAGGGGTAGGGCTTCCCCTCTCCCACACACCCAACACCACACAAAACCCTAGCCCTAGCCGCCGGCCACCCCAAGTCGCCGCCGCCCCTAGGGTTTCCTCCAACCCGCTGAGTTGGGGCTTCCCCAAGCCCTACCGCCGGCCAAGCTTCCTCCCTTGGTGCCTCTAAAACCCTAGATCGACAAGGCCTCTCTCATAGTCCACCATACTCGCTCCGGCTTAAGGCAAAGCCCTGCGAGAACTCCCCTCTACTTTCGGTACCACGCCGTCGTGCTGCCGGAATCACGAGGAGAGTGCTCCAACCTCCGCTGACTGCTGGAACAAGGGAGAGGAAGGTCTTCATCGAGTACCGAACGTGTGACCGACTGCGGAAGCTCTGCCGGAATGCAGCGCAAGAAGGATCGTCTACGCGATCTTGAGATCGGCAAGAGTACGACTAGATCACCAACGAGAATATGCTCTCGTTAACCGCTTTGGAATCTTCGAGGGTTAGTATTCTGTCGACTCGTTGCTACAATCTAGTAGATAGATCTTGGCTTGATCATAGATTAGATCTTGATTGTGTGTTCATGCGGTAGAATTTTTTTGTTTTCCATGCTACGAACCCCTACAGTAGTATCAGAGTCGTGTCTATATGTAGATCTGTTGCACGAGTAGAACACAATGGTCATTGTGGGCGTTGATGCTTTTTTTGTTGATTGCTTCTTGTGTGCTTTGCATCTTGCGGGATGGTGGGATGAAGCGGCCCGGGCTAACCTTACATGACATCGTTCATGAGACTTGCTCCACGCTTGACATGCAACTTGTATTTCATAAGTGGCTTTGAGGGTGCTTGTTTCTCCCAACATAGTTAAGATTCAATTTACAATGGGTGATTGACAATACTAGTATCAATGTTGTGGTTCTTGTTCGTAAGTTAGAACGACACTTATTGAAAGCCCCAAACCACGTAAAACATGCAAAGAAAATTAGAGGCGTCTAACTTTGTTTTGCAGGGGTGTGCTATGATGTGATATGGCCATGATTGTGATTATATATGATGTATGCAATGTCCCTTATTGTAAGTTGGCAACCGGCAGGAGCCATATGGTTGTTTTTTAAATTCCGTTAAGACCCGCGTGTCTATTATTCAAAGTAGTTGTAATAGTTGATGCTGGTGGATGACAACCATGAAGCGGTGCCATTGACCTTGACGCCATGCTGGTGATGATGGAGATCATGTTCGTGCTTGAAGATGGAGATCGGAAGCACAAGAAGAAAGGACATATCATATCACATATTATGAATTGCATGTGATGTTAATCCTTTTATTCATCTTGTATTGCTTAGTTAACGACGGTAGCATTATAAGATGATCCCTCAAGCACACAATTTCAAGTTTTAAAGTGTTCATCCTTAGTAAGCACCGTTGCTAAAGCTCGTTGTTTCGAGGCATCACGTGATGATCGGGTGTGTTAGATTCTGCGAGTGTATACAACGTGAGCAAGCCAGATTTGCTCATGCGGAAGCTAAGGTTTGATCTTGACGAGCCTAGCATGTACAGACATGGTCTCGGAACACGGATCACCGAAAGGTAAAGCATGAGTCATATAGTAGATATGATGAACATGTTGATTGTTCGCCATTGAAGCTACATCAACTCTCGTGATGATCGGTTTTGATGTGGTGGATTTGGTTCATGTGATCACTAAAACAATGTGAGGGATATTGTTTTGAGTGGGAGTTCAACAGCAATTTGATTAAAAGTTGAACACTATTTATCATAAATTAAATCAAAGTGAATTTGCATAGTTGTTGTAGTCATTGGCATCCGTTTACCACCTTGCGCTTAGTTATAATTGAGATGATAGAACTATAGAATTCTGGTTAGTTACTTTACGAACTGGTATCATATTGTTTTGAAGTGTTAATCTAAAGTTTAAAAGTCCTATTGCAAACTTTCAGTAAGTTCCGGTTACTCCATGAAGTTTAATAATTGGTATTAAATCAAGATTGACAATTCCAAGTGTTAGTGTATGAGTATCATGTTTGTCTCCATGATTCTTGGTATTCAAAGGATTGTCTTAATATCAAGGTTATCTAGGATTTGAAAGAGTTGTTTCAGAAACCATGATGTGTGGAAGATATTGTGATATCTAAAACGAAGTTTTGGTTGCAATATGATAGAGTATAATATGGAAAAAGTCATGTTCTCATATTTGATGAGAATTTGCAAAAGGATGGAGACACTAGTTGTCCTAATCCTCCAAAAGGTTTTGGAGAGCAACATTATACTCGCGATTCACCGTTATAAGCAAAAAGTAGCTTGATCATGGATAATTCCATGATAAGGGTGAATATTTGATGTAGGTAAAATGTTTACTACACCAAGAGATGACTAAAGAAAGGAATTTGAAAGAACACCAAACATTTGATGATGGTGATCTACTTCAAAGTGCAAGTCCAAAGACATTGGTATTTTACTATACATGCTTTGGACTAAGTGTCATGTATATGGCTCCACTATTGATGTTGGTAGATTCTTTCAAACAGAAAAGGAAATACTGAAAGAGAATCTCATAAATATATGGCAGAAAAGAAAAGACTAGAATTGTTCAGTTTAGGTATATAAAGGATATACATGTTATGGCTATATTCTTTGCTTGTTAAATAATGTGGTTCTTAAGTATTAGATACTGAATTTGTTGGTATGAATCATCATACGAAACAACAGAATTCATGAACTACAATGTCCTAAGTAACTAGCAAAAGAATATGTGATGATGTTCATTGAGAACAAATAAAGGGTTATTGTGCTGCTCGTTACCATCAAAGCTTGCCTTCAAGATTTGTTTTATTAGGTATTATGAGAACAAAAGGGTCGTTCAATCAATTTCCGTAATCCATAAAAGATGGATGATTTACAAATCTCGTTGGAGAAATCACATCCATAAAGGATCACTTAGGAAGATAAATTGATTGAAAGATCACTTAGGAAGTGACATCGCCGTTTAAATTATATTGGAAAGAAAACATGAAGAAACTCCATGTGGATGGAATGTTGGAGTATTTTGATTTTTGATCAAATGACGCTCGTGAAACTTTCCTATAGATAATTAAAACTTTGTTCATAGGACAAAAGGGAACGAATGTCTAGTTTATTGGAACTTGTACGTATTGTTGTATGAAGTCCATTATGTGTAGTCAAGAGAGATGGATTTCAGCATCATATGCTTTCTCCGAAAATTTGAGTGAATATATGAATATTTACTTAATAAGGATGAAGTATGAAACATATGAAAAGTTCAAAGACTTTCAAGATGAAGTGCAAAATCATTGTAACAAGAATATAAATAGTTTATGATGAGATCATAAAGGAATATATTTGAGTTACAAGTTTAGCATAAAACACCTAAGATTTAAGGAATCGTTCTGTGGATTTGCATTTCTCGAAACACCATAAGAGTATGGAGCATTCGAGATATGTAATTAAACCTTGTTTGACATGGTAAGATCAAAGGTGTAATTCATAAAACTGCCATTATATTTTATAGATTAAAAGCTTTAGAGACTGCCGTTTTTCCACTGAAAAGATCTCCATCATAATCCGTTGAATTGACACCATATAAAGTTATGGTTTGGGATAAAACCCAAGTTGTCCTTTCTTAAAAATTGGTATTCTATGCATAAGAAAGATGTTTGCAACCAAAATCGGATGAACATATCTTTTTATGTTATTTTGAATAATAGTTAAGTATTCCTCCAAAACACCAAAGACAAAAGTGTTTGTCGCTTAGAACGTCAAGTTTATTTGAGAAGGAATTTTCCATGAAAAGTTAAGTGGGAGGGCAACAGAACTTTGATAAGGTTAAATGTAAGATCCCTCCTTTATAAAGGAAAAGGATCCCTGTGATTTCCATGCTAGTCCCTGGATCAATGCTAGCATCCACAGTTTAAGATGAAGTACACAGAAACAAAGGTCATTATTACAGTCATTCCAGAGACATAGTATTTTACAATTCCATGGCCACAGGCCTAGTACAAGAGTTTAAATAAGTAATAAGATAAATAAGTCTTCATCTTCATGTGCCACAGGCAAGCATGTTGAGTGTAAACTCATGACTCCTAATCATCATCAGAGTAACCTGTAACATCACAAGTTACAGCCATAGTGGGTCTATACATTGGAATAGTATTGGCAAGTGATACCTTAGTAGAATATTGGTGGACTAGATACTATATGAAATTTGGCTAAGTGTAGCTTAGGCTTGCTTGCTCAAAATAGGTTTTGCCTATTAGTTGAAAACACTAAGTTTTTCTTTGTCAAAAGCTTTACCCAAGGAACCACCAATAGACATTGGGGTCCTTCACCCTTGTTCAACAACAAGTTTTACTTAGAAATTGGGATGAGGAGATTCTTGATAGCTTCCATGTCTTGATGCTCAAGTTGTCCAATACCAGGGACATGGCTAAGTACTTAGATTCTTCCATCTGAAGAGGTTGTGCACTTTCCCCACAAGACTTGATTTTCACCAAGACAGGACCTTTTAGAAGCTTTCCCTTAGACCAAATGGACGCGTTCCAACCTATCATCCTAGTACCACCAACTGTCCAAATGGCTAAGTTATTGCAACCTATGTAATCCAGGCAGAGCCCATATTGCCAAGTGGCTGCACTAGAAGCTTCTTAACATTTGGCCTCTCAAATCCCTTTGTTCCTGGGTGGCTTTCCACAAGTGAGATACACAAGGTAAACCATAGAAATGGGCCTTGTGTAACCACTCAACATAACCCATTCACAACCATTCCACCTGGGTGATTCATTCACTTAGTTGTTTTATTAAGCAAAAGCATAGTCCAAAGACATAGAAATATTTATTCATAGCATGGACATATAACCACCCTTGGTTGCTATTAGCTAGGCTAAGCATGGCATAGATAAGCATCTTAACTTCGAAATTTCTAGCAATTCTACAACTACTAGGATTTCCCAAGTGTAAGATCCCTCCTTTGTAAAGGAGAAGGATCCCTGTGATTGCAATGCTAGTCCCTGGATCATTGCTAGCATCCACAGTTTAAGATGAAGTACACAGACACAAAGGTCATTTATTACATCCATTCTAGAGATAAACATAGTCTTTACAACTCAAGGCCACAGGCCTAATACAAGAGTTTGAATAAGTAAATAAATATAAGTCTTCATCTTCATGTGCCACAGGCAAACATGTTGAGTGTAGACTCATGACACCTAATCCGCATCAGAGTAACCTACAACATCACAAGTTACAGCCACAGTGGGTCAATACTTTGGAATAGTATTGGCAAGTGATACCTTAGTAAAATTTAGGTGGACTATATTACTATATGCAATTTGGCTAAGTGTAGCTTGGCTTGCTTTGCTCAAAATAGGTTTTTCCTATTAGTTGAAATCACTAAGTTTTTCTTTGTCAAAGCTTTCCCAAGAAACCATCAATAGACATTGAGGTCCTTCACCCTTGTTCACCCACAAGTTTTTACTTAGAAGTTGGAGTGATGAGATTCTTGATAGCTTCCATGTCTTGATGCTCAAGTTGTCCATTGCCATGGACTTGGCTAAGTACTTAAATTTTTCCATCTGCAGAGGTTGTGCACTTTCCCCACCATACTTGGTTTCCCAAGACAGGACCTTTCAGAAGCCTTTCCTTAGACCAAATGGACGCGCTCCAACCTATCATTCCCACTACCACCAACTGTCCAAATGTCTAAGTTCTAGCAACTTATGTGATCCAGGCAGAGCCCATATTGCCAAGTGGCTGCACTAGAAGCTTCTCAACACTTGGTCTCTAAAATCCCTTTGTTCCTGGGTGGCTTTCCACAAGTGAGATACACAAGGTAAACCATAGTCATGGGCCTTGTGTAACCACTCAACCAAAAACCACCAATCAAGTCCCTTTCCACCCAGGTGATTCATTGACTTAGTTGTTTTATTAAGAAAAACATAAGTCCAAAGACTTAGAAATATTTTCATCATAGCATGTATAATTTACCAACCCTTGTTTGCTACTAGCTAGGCTAAGCATGGCATAGATAGTAACTTAACTTAGAAATTTCCTAGCAATTCTACAACTACTTAGGATTTCCCAACATGGCATTTGGCAAAAATAGTAACATGGAAGAATTAGCAAAATATTTCTAATGCTTGTATAAAAATATAGGGATAGACATATTCATGAAGTACCACTTGCCTTGGTAGTTGGGAGAGTAGCACTCTTCACAATCACAATCACTAGCACCAAAGTCTACACAAAGAATATAGCCACAATCACATACAAGTCATATACAAGCAAAAATATATATGCATGCATGCAAGATGCTAAGTGATGATTTTTGAAACTCAACCAAGCAAGTGCATAGTACTGAAACATAAACAAGTCAAAACTTTGCCAAACCAATTTTTATTTAACACTAAAACAAATCCTAAACAATTCATACAACTAAATAAGCCCTACACAAGTTTTTGCAAAAGAAACCATTTTAACAGAAGCTAAAATTAAACACATTGCATATTTAGAAAGGGCTTGTCTTCCTGATTCCAACGGTATAAAATTTGTCAAATTCTAACGTGTGGATCAAAAGTTATAGCTAAAGCACATTTGGATATAAATCTGATTTCATATTCTGTTTTTAAACAAACCCTAGCCACGCGTCTGTTTCCTATTGGCCCGTACCGTTTCGGGCGGATCGATCGACGCAGATCGTTGGATTTAAGTGAACGTGCACGGCTCAGATCTAACATACCGCTTCGTTTAAGTGATTATATTACACACGTTGGATCTAGATCCAACGACGCTTGATCAAACGACCAAGTTCTGGCGGCACGCGGTGATGGCGAGCGGCTGAGCGCTCTGCCAGTGGCGGTGCCGGCGTTCTAGGTCGCCCGGGGAGGGGAGAGTGTGCTCACCAGAATCGCAGTGACGAGGCGAAGATCAACATGGCGGTGGCTTGGCAAGGGGCGCGCTGTAGTGACCGTGGGATCTCGTCGGAGTGGGTGACAGGGTCGGGCTCCGGTGGACGGCGACGTTGGCGAAGTTCTGCTTCGCCCTAACTCAAACGGAGGGCATCAGTGTGTGCGCATAAGTCAGGCGAACAAGTCAGCGTCAAAGGGAAAGCACGGGGCGGTCGGATTTTACCTTAATCACTCGCCGGAGTTGGAGACGGCGTCGGTTGCTCACGGTGCTCGTCGAAGACGAAGCTCTCGATCACAAACAGATGGGCAAAGAGGATCAGGAGGTGCGCAAGGAAGTTGCGAAGCTGCTCGTATGAACCAGAGAGGAAGGGGCGCACGAGGTTTACCAGAATTGATCGCCAGAGTAGGCTCTGTCTGCGGCGGCGCGGGAGTGAATACTGGCACCCTGGTGGCGAGAAGGGTGTGCAGTGTGGGGGAAAATGATCGCGAGGGGGAGAGGTTCTTATAGCCGGAGCGGGGCGTGGAGTTACTCGCGGAATCCAGGGGATTTAACGCGGAAGTGACTGCGGCGAGTAACGGTGGCGAGAGCGGCGCATGCGCGCGTGATTGACGAAGACGACGACGTGGTCACGGGTCCACTTGTCAGCGAAATAAACAGAAGGGAGGTGGGGTCCTGGCGTCAGTGACTCCGCGGGTGTGTCTGCGCGTGCGAGAGAGAGAGAGGTGGCCCGGGTGGGCTAGTTGGGCTGCTTCTGCTGATGGGCCAGATTAGTAGCGCCGGCCCTTTTCCTTTTCTTTATTCCTTTTCTTTTTCTAATTTGTTTTTCTGGAATGATTTTCAAATGAATTCAAACTCTATTTGAATTCAAATCTTCTCTGGATTTTTGCAGTGTGCAACAGTCATAAAACTTGGCATAAAACCATGTGGTCACTTTGAGTTGGCTTGGTCAATTTTGGAAAGACAAAATAACAGTGACTTAGCACTTGGTTTGCAAATGATTGAAAATGGTTTTGAAACCATTTTTATTTTGTATAAATTTGTTCAAACTCTACACTCAAACCAATCAACAAGGAAGCAATCAAACTTGGTTTTTAAAACACTAAGCTCTCAAATGAGGATGGGCATCTGATTTAAGTTTGCTCTCATAAAATGATAGCACTATGTGCTTCTGTTTTCTTGAAATGAGTTTGAAATTGATCTCAATTCTATATGCATGCATGAATGATATGCAATCTTTGAAATCATGATTTTAGGGATGTTACAAATCTAACCCCCTTAAGGTGAATCTCGCCCTCGAGATTCGGATTGGCTAGCAAATAGGTGAGGGTGGTCTTTCCGAAGATCATCTTCGCTTTCCCATGGTGCTTCCTCTTCGGAATGATGATTCCACTGCACTTTGCAAAACTTGATAGTCTTTGTCCTTGTGACTCTTTCTGCAGTCTCAAGAATCTTGATAGGTTTCTCTTCATAAGTGAAATCACTTTCTAGTTGAACTTCTTCCAAAGGTATAGTATCCTTCAAAAAAGCTTCTTCCATTTCTGGATGACATTTCTTAAGCTGACTCACATGAAACACATTATGGACAGCTGACAGAGATTCTGGCAGTTCAATTTCATAGGCAACTTCTCCTTTGCAACTCAAAATCTTGAATGGCCCAACATATCTTGGTGCCAATTTTCCTTTGACTCCGAATATTTTCACTCCACGAAGTGGTGACACTCTAAGATAAGCTCTATCACCGACTTCGTAGGTGACTTCTCTACGCTTAGGATCCGCGTAGCTTTTTTGTCGGGACTGTGCTATCTTCAACCTGTCCTTAACCAACTTGACCTTCTCTTCGGCTTCTTTGATAAGATCTGGCCCAAATAAACTTATTTCTCCCACACCATTCCATAACAATGGGGTGGTACACTTTCTTCCGTAGAGAAACTCAAACGGTGCCATCTCAATGCTGGCTTGATAGCTTTTGTTATAAGAAAATTCTGCGTAAGGCAGACTTTCATCCCAACTGGCTCCATAGTCTAGGGCACATGCCCTCAACATGTCTTCAAGAATCTGATTAGTCCTTTCTATTTGTCCATCGGTTTGAGGATGAAAAGCAGTACTGAATTCCAACCTCGTTCCCAATGACTCATGTAACTGTCTCCAAAAATGGGAAGTGAATTGAGTTCCCCTATCAGACACAATACTCTTGGGCACTCCATGTAGACATACAATTCTACTCATGTAGATTTTGGCTAACTTAGCACTTGTATAGGTTGTCTTCACGGGTATGAAATGAGCCACTTTAGTTAGGCGATCCACTACTACCCAAATAGAATCGTACGCTGACCGGGTCCTTGGTAATCCGGTAATGAAATCCATACCAATCTTGTCCCACTTCCAATCAGGAATAGGTAGTGGTTGAAGCAAACCTGCTGGTTTCTGATGCTCCGCTTTCACTCTACTACACACATCACACAAAGCAATATGTTCGGCGATGTCCTTCTTGAGATTATTCCACCAAAATATTTCTTTCATGTCCATGTACATTTTGGTGTTACCCGGATGAATGGAATACGGAGAGCTATGTGCTTCTTGCAAAATCAGTTTCCGCAGTTCCGAGTCTTGTGGAACACAGATACGTTTCCCATGCCATAAAGTACCCTGTTCGTCTTCATGGAACCCTTTGGCTTTTCCTTTGCCAATCTTTTCTTTAATCTCTTCAATTTCCTTATCAATCTTCTGGGCTTCTTTGATCTTGTCCTACAAAGTGGGTTGAACATCCAAAGACATGAGATGTCCTTCAGGCACAATCTCCAATCTAAGTTTTCTAAATTGGGTACATAGATCATCTGGCAATTGTCCTTTGGTAAGGCCATTCACAAAAACCTTACGGCTTAGAGCATCTGCTACAACATTTGCTTTACCGGGGTGGTATTGCAAACTTAAGTCATAGTCCTTGATAAGTTCTAGCCATCTCGTTTGTCTCATATTAATTTCCTTCTGAGTGAAGATATACTTCAAACTTTTGTGATCTTGGAACACTTCACATCGCTTTCCCAAAAGATAGTGTCTTCATGTTTTGAGTGCATGGACAACAGAGGCTAACTCTAAATCATGAGTAGGATAGTTTACTTCATGAGTTTTGAGTTGTCTCGAGGCATAAGCCACAACTTTACCGTCTTGCATAAGTACTGCACCCAAACCTTGATGAGATGCATCACAGTATACTTGGAAATCTTTTTCCAAATCTGGCAGACACAAGACTGGTGTTGTCACAAGTCTCTTCTTCAATTCCTGAAAGCTAAGTTCACAACCTTCAGACCAAGCAAATTTCTTGTCTTTCTTTAACAATTCAGTCATAGGCTTAGCAACCTTAGAGAAATTCTCAATGAACCTTCTGTAGTAACCTGCTAAGCCAAGGAAACTACGAACTTCTTTCACGGACTTGAGAGATTCCCATTCAGTCACAGCTGAAACCTTAGCAGGATCAACTGCTACACCATCCTTTGTCATAACATGACCAAGAAAACCAACTTCCTCCAACCAGAACTCACACTTGCTGAATTTGGCATAAACTTTATGCTCTCTTAACTTCTCAAGTATCAATCGTAAGTTCCCTTCATGTTCTTCTTTGCTCTTGGAGTAGACTAAGATGTCATCGATGAAAACGACAACAAACTTGTCAAGAAATTCCATGAACACCTTGTTCATCATATTCATGAAGTATGTTGGAGCATTTGTCAAGACAAAAGGCATTGCGGTATACTCATACAATCCATACCTTGTAGTGAATGCTGTTTTAGGTATGTCTTGTTCTATTATCTTGAGTTGAAAATAGCCTGACCGGAGATCAATCTTTGAGAACACACATGCTCCTTCTAGCTGATCAAACAAGTCATTAATTCTAGGCAAAGGATATTTGTTCTTGATAGTTACCTTGTTGAGTGAACGGTAATCTATGCATAACCTTTGACTTCTATCTTTCTTCTCCACAAACAAGATTGGGGCTCCCAAAGATGAAGAACTTGGTTGAATAAATCCTTTCTGCAACTGTTCTCCTAGTTGTTTCTTGAGTTCTTTCAGTTCATCAACTGACATTTTATATGGTCTCTTTGCTATTGGTCCAGACCCTGGTACCAAATCTATCAGAAACTCCACATCTCTATCAGGTGGCATTCCCGGTAATTCTTCCGGAAACACATCCGGATACTCACTCACAATTGGTACACTGTCCATGCTAACCCCCTTAAGAGAATTTAGCTTACTTCCTTTGGATTCAAAGTTGGACTTGAATTTAATTCTTTTTCTTTCTGGGGTTGTGAGTGCAATAGTACGATTAGCACAATCCAGTACTCCTTCATACTTAGCCATCCAATCCATTCCCAATATTACGTCCAGTCCTTGGGAATATAGGATTATCAGACTCACTGGAAATTTATGTTTTCCAAACTCTATTACTAGATCCCGGCATCCAAGACTTACTATCATATCTCCACCCGGAGAACTAACTTTTATTGGACACCCAATGTTTTCAGTTGGAAACCCATTTCTATCAACAAATGTTTTTGATATGAATGAATGTGATGCTCCAGTATCAAAAAGAACAAATGCTATAATAGAATTGAGTCTGAACTTACCAGCAACAGCATCAGGCTCCTTATAGATCTCCTCCACACTGATGTGATTCACCTGTCCTTTCTGGAAAGGATTGGGCTTGCTAGGTCCTTCAACTTTCTTTTCAGGGCACTCATTTGCATAATGCCCCATCTTCTTGCATTTGAAGCATTCAAACTGACTGATGTCTCTCTTAACAGGCTGACTTCCACTTCCACTTCCATTACCACTATGGTGGCTCTTATGTCCACTCTTGTGGTTCTTGTACTTGTCATTGTCATGACTACGGTGATGCTTGTTGTCATGACGGTTGTGGTTGTGGTGCTTGTTGAATTTCCCATGCTTGTGGGATCCTGAGCTTCCACTGTCATCATAATGAGATCGTTTGTGAGACGATCCCGAGATGTGGTTGTCGGAGTGCTTTCTTTTCCTACTCTCAACTTGCTTCATTTTGTTCTCCAAAATAGCAGCCTTGTCACAGAGCGACTGATAAGTGGGAACATAGGCCACAGCCAATTGCAGATTCAGCTCATCATTCAAGCCTTAAAGAAATTTTTCCTTTGTCTTGGCATCAGTGTCAACTTCATCCGGTGCATAACGCGCCAGATTGTTGAACTCCTCAATGTATTCAGCCACGCTGCGGTGGCGCTGCTTCAGATTGTGGAACTCTTTCTTTTTCAGACTCATCACTCCTGATGAGATATGAGCAGTGCGAAAGCCATCCTCAAAGATAGCCCATGTCACTTCATCTATGGGAGTGGTGATCTGGAAGTTATCCCACCAAGTGGCGGCTGGCCCTTCCAGCAGATGTGCTGCAAATCTGACCTTTTCAGCATCCGTACAACCCACGGTTACCAAGTCCTTATTTACTGAGCGTAGCCAATCATTGGCCACCATGGGATCAGTCGTCCTTGAGAACTTAGCTGGCCTCAATCTCAAGAACCTGGTGAGCATATCAAAGCCCGGAGGGTTGTTGTTGTTGTTGTTATTGTTGTTGTTGTTATTTTTTTGGTTCTGGATGAACGTTGTCATCATCTGCATCAGTTGTGTTTGAGCAGTCATCATTTGCTGCATTTCTAGAGTGATGTTGTTGTTTTTGTTGGGGTTGGGGTTTGCATGACGGGGAGGCATCTGTGGTTTGTTCAAATAGAGATAAGAATGAGATACCCATAGATGCTTTCATGCACAATACATCACATAAGCAAACACATAGTATGCAACACAAAGATAAAAGTTCAACAACAGAATAACAAGTTCACAAAGTAAAACACACAAGTAGCAAGCCATCCACATGTCGGATGGTCCAATAACAAGTTATCAAATAACAAGTATGATAATAAAAGATAAACGAGTAGTCAAGTCTACTCATCGGCATCAATCTCCTCCTCGACAAAGGTAAGACCTGCGTTCTCCATCGCGGTCTTGTTCTCCTCTATGCTAGTGGTCAAGGACTCTATCTTGGCCTTGAGAGCCCTCTTCTGGGAACGAAGCCTCTCGATCACCGACTGCTGCTGCTCTAGCTCGAAGTCCTTGGACTGCAGTTCTTCAGTCATGTCTCGGATCTTCTTGTTCCTATCCTAGACATGCTTCTCCTGACTCTTGAACTTCCTGTCCTGGGTCTCGAACTTTGCCTCCATTTCCTTGACTATCTCGTCTTGCTGCGCGAAGAGCTTGTCCTTCTCGCGAAGCTGCACCTGCAGCTCATCATTGCTGAGCATGACATTGGTCATGTCCGTGTCCACGTGCCTAATGAGAGACTCTAAGTCCTGAAGGTACAGGCGTATCGACTCTGTTGTGTCCCTCGAATCGTCCTCGAAGTCGATGGACTCTCCATCCTCATCACGTCTTTTGAAGACGTGGAAGTGGGTGCCTCTAACCTGTCGGGAGTGTCGTCCTAGCAAACATCCTATCAGATCCTGCATCACTACCTCAAGGCCTCTCTCCCTGTCATCGTGCATAAGCTTGAAGACGATGGCCTCCGTAGTAGGCTCTGTCTGGCGTCCGGGCTGGTTCACCTTGAAGCCCCAGAGGTCCTTCCTCTCAAACTTGGTGAGGGGATGCACCATGATGGTGGGAAGAGGGAGATTGATCAAGGTGGTAAGCTCAACGATACGAGGACCAAAGCGGGTAACCTGGAACTCCTCAACAGTGCTGATGGTAATAGGCATCTATTTATAAGATAGAAAAGTTAGAACAACACAAATCAAGATAAACCAAAAGACATAACATCACATACATATCCTTGGGAAGAAAAAACACACAAGTCATGCATACATGAAACCATTACAACAACCAAGGTTCAATCTTATTTTAAAGCAACATTTTGGAAAATAAGGTGATAGGTGGTGGTCCAACTAACGAAGTACGTTTACAATCTTATCTCATTGGATCTGTTGGCTAACACAATGTTTCTAGAAGCAATCAGCCTATCTTGCTCACATGACTCCATCACTAAGTCTATAATGTCTCCTCTTAAGGTTTGGTTGGTAGCTTCCAACTCTTGGGTATGTTCCTTCTCTTTCCTTTGATCATTTTGGAGGTTGAGCATTCTGCACTTGACTCTATCACCAAGTTCTTTGATAGTCTTCCAAGCTGCATCCCTTGCCGATTCAAAGAATGTAGGGTGCACCACTGAATTGGTGAACATGCAGAATCCTTTTTCCTGATGGTTGTCTTCCTTGTTTTTATACAAGTGAAGTTGCACCCACCAGTATTCCACTCCTTCATCCATCACCGGAAAACCCTTGTACACAGCTGCACCTTGTATCTCCAATGCAACCATGAGGTCCTTGAGAGCTTTGGGGAATTCTGTCTCACACTCCAAAGTCATTGTCATGAGTGGTCCTTTCCTTACGGCTTCATTGATGGAGTTCATCTACAAATAGAGATGAGAGAGAAGATTAGAAAAGTTTACGAGAAGATTAGACAAGTGTAGAAGTAGTTGATTTTTTTTCCTTAGTGGTTTCCAATCCTAGGGTCATAATCCTACAGGCAACACAGTGCTCTTATACCATCTGTAAGATCCCTCCTTTGTAAAGGAAAAGGATCCCTGTGATTGCAATGCTAGTCCCTGGATCATTGCTAGCATCCACAGTTTAAGATGAAGTACACAGACACAAAGGTCATTTATTACATCCATTCTAGAGATAAACAGAGTCTTTACAACTCAAGGCCACAGGCCTAATACAAGAGTTTGAATAAGTAAATAAATATAAGTCTTCATCTTCATGTGCCATAGGCAAACATGTTGAGTGTAGACTCATGACATCTAATCCTCATCAGAGTAACCTGCAACATCACAAGTTACAGCCACAGTGGGTCAATACTTTGGAATAGTATTGGCAAGTGATACCTTAGTAAAATTTAGGTGGACTATATTACTATATGCAATTTGGCTAAGTGTAGCTTGGCTTGCTTTGCTCAAAATAGGTTTTTCCTATTAGTTGAAATCACTAAGTTTTTCTTTGTCAAAACTTTTCCCAAGAAACCATCAATAGACATTGAGGTCCTTCACCCTCGTTCACCTGAGATGGTTATACCCTACGGGTACGTGACTTCAGCATACCTGGTCCAGCCCAAGGAAGGCCCACAGCAGATATACACTGGCCCATGAAGATTTTCGGGTGGCCAAGGCCCATGACGCTTTTGGATCCTTGGAGAGCAAGACTAGCATAGATAGGAAATTCAAAGGGGTAAAACCCTAGAACTTGTAACCGACTAGGACTATGCCTGGGACCTGCCTAAGTCTATATAAAGGCCAGGAGGGAACGTCCTAGATCTCTCGACTCATACTTTCGCACACACCTCCACGCCAGATCGAACCTGCGCACCCTATAACCTTCTGTTCCGCCGTAATCAAGAGCAGACAAGCAGGAGTAGGGTTTTCCCTTCGGGGGCCTGAACCTGGGTAAATCTCGTGTCCCCTGGTTGCTTGTCTGTTAACCGTGCCACGATCTCCAGCATCCCCATCTTCTCCAAAACCCAAGTCCATAACAATGGGCATTGACGAGATTAAACCTCGTCAATTGGCGCCGTCTGTGGGAATCGGGGCTGCTGATTGTGCGATCGTGACGGTTCCGACCCGACCGATCTACAACACCGCGGCGACGGAGAATCACCTCCTCTTTGGCATTTTCGACTTCACCGCCCACTCGCCGGCCACCATGAAGGATTTCGAGCCCGTAGGCGACGGACTCGAAATTTTGTTCGGGAGCTTCTGCTTCCAGGTGGGAGTGCCCGTGCGAGTGCCCGTGCCATCAATCAGGCCCGCCTCGTGGGCTCCACACCCCGTGCTACGCACGTCTCCATCGACAGATGAGTTCTACAACAGCAGCAGGTGCAACTCCGATCTGTGCGATCCACCTTCGGATGAAGGGACCTACGGTTCCGGATCTGAAAGCTGCGGCAGCAGCGAACCGATCTACGAGCGCTACCTATGCGCCGCGGTCATCCAAGAGCAACAAACGCCTAACCCGCCGCCCAACACGAACCCCAACCCGCAGGACGGAAACGGCGGAAACAGCGGGAACAGAAGAAGCCAGTCCCCCCACCCGAAGGGGAAAACAATGGCCACGTCATCCAACTTAGCAAAGAAGGATGGGTCCAGGCACTCCGTGCTGTCGCAGGCGACATAGTCCTACCCGTGGACTCCCCACGTGACCTACTGATGGCGTACCACTACCTCCTCATCGAGGAGCACAAGAAGCAAGTCAAGATGCAAGAGACGCTCGACAAACGCAAGCAAGCAGCCTCCGAGTCCAGCGCGCGACGAGCTGCGCTCTCCGCCATGGCAACCGACTCTAGCACGAACAGAAACCAGGGAAACAAGCACCGCTCGCAGGTGGAGAACATGGATCCCAAAGAACGCCGTGATGTAACCCGAACTCTCCACACGTCGTTCATGGATATGGATGCCGATGGCAACATCATCCCGAAGACACCGCAAGCTGCGATCCTGGCAGCCACTGCGTATCTCGTGGCCCACCAACCTCCGGAAGGAGACCCGAAAAGAGCCATGCATAAGTCCGCACTCACCGGACTCGGACTCGTCGGAGCTGCGCTCCACGAAGACGCCCATGCGCAGCCAAAGAAGAAAGCTCCGGTCAGGCGCGACCGGAGCCCCACCCCTTCATCCGAAGAGGAGGAGGAGCACGACCTTCCTCGAAGGAAGAAGAGCTCGCATCACCATAAACGCGACTACGATGCCAGAGACGCTCTTACACAGCGCAAAATCTACAAAGCGTGAGCCAAACGCGCATGCTCGTCCGAGTCCGAGATGGATGAAGATGAAGGAGAACTCTGTGGAGCTCGATGCTTCAGCAAATCTGTTCGGCGAACACAGATGCCACGCAATTTCAAGCTTCCTTCGGATACTCCGAAGTTCAACGGCACGCAAGATCCAAATCTTGGCTCAGCGATCATCTGTCATCCGTCAAGCTGCACGGCGGTAACAAATAAACCGCCATGCAATGCCTCCAGCTGCAGCTGACATGCGCGGCGCGGGTCTGGCTCAGCAGCCTATCATCAGGATCCATCCGAAGTTGGGAGGAGCTAGCTTACAGCTTCATCCGAAATTTCAAGGGCACCAGCAAGAGGCCCGCTTCAATCGAAGAGTTGCGAGCCTGCATTCAGAGAACGGGGGAATCTATTCGCTTGTACATATTACGCTGGTCTACCACCAAGAACTCCGCAGCGCATATCTCCCAGGAGAGGGCCATCGACTCCTTCAGAGACGGCGTCAAACGCCAAGATTTCAAGGAAGAACTTGGGCGTGTCAAGCCCAAGACACTCGACCACCTCATGGAAATTGCCAACAGTTGGGCAGATGGCGAAGATTGCATCCAGCGAGCGCAATCAGATGAAGAGGACGACTACGACCAAAGGCGAGAACGCCGCAGCAAGAGGAGATCGCGTGTCTACGAAGACCGCGACGGACCCGACATGGTCGCGGCTGGCTACGCCGACCGCCGCAACGACAACAACCGCAACAACGGAGGATACCGCGGAGGAAATATCCGTGACAACGGACGACCAGCACAGTCGTGGCAACGCCGCGACCGCGACAATGGACCCTCAGCATTCGACAAACTTTAAGGTCCATGCACCATCCACTTCTACATCGACAAACAAGATGGCAAAAAGAAAGCCAGCCACATGCTCAAGGACTGCCGCGAGTTCCAGACACTCAGCGAAAGCATGGTGTAGATGAGGAAACAAGCCCCAATCCCTGCGTTCGGAAATGCACCCGCGCCAGGAGAAATAGCACACGGAGCTCCTCCACCGCCACCTATTGGAGGCCCAAACCAACCAGTCGCACCAGCGCAAAACAACGCCGGGGTCGGATACCCCCCACCAAAGGGAGCACTAAATATGATCCAGAAGGGACGCCCCACAAACAGGGTGCAGAAGAAAATCACCCGACAAATCAACTTGGTCGTGGCAACTCCGCCTGCAATCCCTGAGTACCTCAGCGGATCGGAGTCCTGCATCACGTTCACTCGCGCGGATCACCCTTGCCAGATCCCTCGCAGGTCATGCTGCCCTGGTGCTGGAGGCGCAGATCGAAGGCTTCGAGATGAGTCGCATCTTCATGGACGGCGGCAGCAACATCAACCTAATGTTCGCGAGCACCCTAGCAGCTATGCGGATCCCGCAATGCAGCCTAGAACAATCAGACACAACGTTCCATGGCATTGTCCCAGGAAAGGGCATATTCCCCCTGGGCAAAATAGGGCTCGACGTCATCTTCGGAAAGTCGGACAACTTTCGGCAGGAGCAACTCGAATTCGAAGTGGTGGACTGGCCGTCACAATACCACGCCATCCTGGGGCGTGTAGCATTCGCAAGTTTCCTGGCCGTCCCACACTACGCATACCTACTACTCAAGATGCCAGGACCAAGGGGCGTCATCACAGTCCATGGGAGCTTCACCCGATCGAACCAATGCGACAGGGATTTCAACAAAATCTCCCAGTCTTTCGGCATGCAAGACGAGCTTGTAAGGCTCCGCGAGGTGACGAACAATGGGCTACCCCCAGTCACAAGGCAGAACGCACCTGACATGTCCTTCGACTCCACCGTCAACACCAAGAAAGTACAGGTCCATCCGACGGATGCCTCCAAGACGGCCTTGATCGCCAATGACCTCAACACTGCATAGGAAGGCGCGCTCGTCGAATTCCTCCGTGAGCGCTGGGAAATCTTCGCCTGGTGTCCTGCGGACATACCAGGAGTTCCCAGGGAATTCGCCGAGCATGCACTCAATGTCTTTCCAGACACCAAGCCAGTCAAGCAGTCCATCCGAAGACTGTCGGAGCCACGAGCCGAAGCTATCGGCAAGGAAATCAATAGACTACTCATTGTAGACTTCATCAGGGAAATCAAAGAAAGCGAATGGCTTGCAAACACGGTGATGGTCCCGAAGAAGGACACGGACATCCTGCGGATGTGTGTGGACTTCACGTCACTAAATAAGCATTGCCCAAAGGACCACTTCCCTCTTCCACGGATCGACCAGATTATCGATTCGACTGCAGGTTGCGAGAAACTCTCCTTCCTCGACGCCTACTCAGGCTATAACCAGATTCGGCTCAAGGTTGAAGATCAGGAGAAAACGGCATTTATTACACTGTTCGGAGTATTCTGTTACAACACAATGCCCTTCGGGCTAAAGAACGCGGGTGCCACGTACCAGCGATGCATGCAGGCCTGCCTCAAGGACCAGATTGGTCGCAACGTCCAAGTTTATGTCGATGACATAGTAATAAAAACCAGGGAGGCAAGGACACTTATCGACGATCTCCGCGAGACGTTCGACAACCTTGATTGCTACAGGATCAAGCTCAATCCCGAAAAATGCGCCTTCGGCGTCCCATCAGGACAGCTGCTGGGGTACTTCATATCTCAACGAGGGATCGAGGCGAACCCGAAGAAAATCAAAGCCATCATGACGATGGAGAAGCCGAAAAACCTCAAGGGCGTCCAGCAGCTCGCAGGACGAGTAGCGGCGCTAAGCAGGTTCATCAGCCGTATGGGCGAGAAGGCCCTACCATTCTACCAGCTGCTGCGTAAAGCAGACAAGTTCGAGTGGACACTAGAAGCCAACGACGCATTCGAAAGCCTCAAGCGGCTCCTCTCCACCTCGCCCGTTTTGGTCACGCCAAAGGAGCGCGAGCCCCTACTGCTGTACATAGCAGCCACACATCAGGTGGTCAGCACCGTACTCGTGGTCGAACGACCCGAAGAAGGCAAGACCCACGGGGTCCAGCGCCAAATTTACTACCTCAGCGAGGTACTGACACCAACAAAGCAGAGGTACCCTCACTACCTGAAGCTAGCCTACGGCGTATTCATGACGGCTCGACGGCTGAGCCACTACTTCCAGGAGCACCAAGTGATGGTCGTCAACGAAGCACCCCTGAACAGCATCCTGAATAATCCAGAGGCCACAGGACGGGTGGCCCTGTGGGGCATCGAACTATCACCCTTGGACATCGTCTACGAGAAGCGACACGCAATCAAATCTCAAGTCCTTCCGGACTTCCTGGTACACTGGATGGAGCTGCAGATGCCAGACACCCCAGACATGTCACAGTCCTGGACAATGCATTTCGACGGCTCCAAACGCGAAGCCGGAGTAGGGGCAGGGGTCATACTGACCTCCCCGCAAGGTGACAAGATGAAGTACATTCTTCGAATGAAATTCAGAGCCTCCAACAACGAAGCCGAATACGAAGCCCTCATCCATGGCATGAGGATGGCAAAGATATGCGGCGCAATGCGACTGGTCATCTACGGTGACTCCAACCTCGTCGTCCAGCAGACGATGAATGAGTGTGACGCACACGCCAAAAACATGATCGCGTACCGCGCGCTCTACAACGCACTCGAAGGAGAATTTGACGGCTGCGAACTTCGGCACGTTGGAAGAGAGAGCAATGAGGAAGCCGATAGACTCGCCAACATCGGCTGCACTTGCGCAAAGGTGCCACCAGGTGTGTTTCTCGAACAAATCTGTGTGCCATCCATCAAACGGAAATTCCCCAAGGGATCACCCGAAGAAGCAGAGCACTCGGGAGCTACGCTACCCGAACGACACGAAGGACCCGAAAAGCTGGACACAGAGGTAGCCATGGTCAACCTAATGCAGGTCATGGCAGTCGAAGAAGCTTGGACACGACCATACCTCCAGTTCTTGATAACCGGAGAATTGCCTGACAGCCCAACAGACGCCCGGCGCATATCTCGCCGGTCAAAAGCCTTCACCATCATCAACGGCGATCTGTACAAGCGCAACATCACGGGTGTACTTCAACGGTGCGTCACCATCAACAACGGCAAAGCCATACTCCAAGACATCCACGAAGGCATCTGTGGCCACCACGCAGCCAGCCGCTCCCTTGTTGCTAAAGCTCTTCGAGCAGGATTCTACTGGCCAACGGCCATGAGCGACGCAAAGGACATCGTCCGAAGATGCAACGGATGCCAACGGTTCGCCGACAAACCGCATGCACCGGGGTCCGAGCTCAGGCCCATACCTATAGCTTGGCCTTTCGCTCAATGGGGCCTCGACATGATCGGCAAACTGCCAAAATCCTCGAAAGGAGGACACGTCTTCCTCCTGGTTGCAGTCGACAAATTCACCAAATGGATCGAGGCCATGCCAGTCACCAAACAGAAAGGCAAAACTGCCGTCAAGTTCTTCGAGTCCATTGTATACAGGTTCGGCGTACCACACAGCATCATCACCGACAACGGATCGAACTTCATCTCCGAAGAATTCCAGGACTTCTGCGAAGGCCTTGGGATCAACATCACATATGCCTCAGTGGCACACCCGCAAACGAACGGGCAAGTGGAAAAGGCCAACGGCCTAATCGGCGCCGGCATCAAAAAGCGCCTCATGAGCTCACTCGAAAAAAAGCTGGAAATTGGACGAAGGAGCTACCCTCCGTCCTGTGGAGCTTACGAACTACGCCAAACAGCTCCACCGGCTACACACCGTTCTTCATGGTACATGGAGCCGAAGCCGTGCTACCAGCCGAAGTACGCCACCAGGCCCCACGGGTCGTCGCCTACAGTGAAGCCGAATCCACGGCTGCACTCGAAGACGCTGTCGATACACTCGACGAAGCACGGGATAAAGCAGCAGCTCGATCAGCGGTGTACCAGCAGAGTCTCCGCAACTACCACAGCCGCCGGCTCCGCCCAAGGTCCTTCGTCGAAGGAGACCTCGTCTTGCGACTCAAGCAAAAGCGACCGAATAAATTCGAGTCGCCATGGGAAGGACCCTACGTCATCACCGAAGTAATCCCAGGTGGCGCCTATCGCCTTAAGCACGTGGAGTCTGGAGTCGCATACTCCAACCCATGGAATATCTCGCACCTGCGACGATTCTATCTGTAGCAACCTACCCCCTTTTTTACTTTCAATAAGGCTTCCAGCCAAGGCTACTCAGCCGAACAATGTACCTCCTCCATTACGATATAAATAAAGCTAAGTGTCTCGCCCCAAAACTTCGGTTCACTATTTTCTGCAACAGTACTACATGCTACAAACGCACTCGGGGGCTCCCCCCACCTCACGATTTCATCGACTGAGGACCAAACGTGTACACCTGAGTAGCTGACAATGTCAGGCAAACAAAAAGGACACATACTCAATTAAAGCACTGCGTGCTCACAAACAAACAAACCTTTACAACAAAGGGCACGACACGCCCAGCCGAAATATACAAATTTTACATCCCTCTCTTTTTGTAGGTACTACCTATGTTGAAGAATAATCTGGGCACGCTGCTCAAACAAATCTACAATCTGTTCGGCATACTGCCTTACAGCCGCGTAATGCGGACGCATGTCCCACTCGCCACCATCAGGGCTAAGAGGTGGCCCAGCAGCCACGGCAGCCAAATCCACGTCAGGCCGATGCAGCCTCACAAGAGACAACGCAGCTTTCACTCCTGCGACAAGCTGCTGCCGCACCAACTCCTTGACATTGCTTACGTTCCGAAATTTCGACAGAAGACTCGCAAGGCTTGTTGGCACGGCATCCAAAGGGAACATGACGTGCAGCACCGAGGAAAGCGATGTCTGCACTTGGCGGAGCACCCGCGAAACCTGATGAACACGATCCTGCACCGTCGCCAGAGCCATGGCGCGATCGCGATCCATCCAGAAGAAGCCGCCGGCCTCCATGTCCTATTGAGTCAAGCAATTGACCCGAACAGCGACACGCTCCTTTTCTTCCCTCGGAGCAAGATTCGCACCTGCAACAATTGGACAAAATAAGAGTAAGGCTAGCAGGATCATCCGAAGAACAGAGCTACAGCTCGAAACAAAGAACAACTTACATTGCAGCTGCTCGGACAGCCGAACCAGCTCCGCCATTAAGTACTCCTCTCTAGCTGCACCATGATCCGCCTTGGACTTCCAAACGTCGGCATGACCGTGTAACCCAAGCAACTCCCTCTCCAGACTACGCACACGATCCCGAAGGAAAGTGAGCTGCGAGGAATCATCCAAGGATGGACGCAACGACATTGCGGATGGGGTGTCAACAGGGTCAGCACCCGAAGGAACCTAGAGCAGCAGCAAAAGAAAGGAACACAGACATTCAGCCAAGGATAGAGCACAACCCAGAGGAATTCATTAAATACATAAGGCCACTACGTGGCACAAGGATGGTGTTCTTCAAGATATTTACAACAAAAGCAAACTACAAACTACCCTACGTCTACTATGCCTAAGATGCGGGACCCTGAGTCGCCTCGGAGCCAGACTGCCTAGCTTTGGCCCCGCCCTGCTGCTGCAGTGCATACTCAGACAGCAAATCAATGAGCTTGGGCCCATATCGCTTGCAGCGAGCAAAATAGGTAGCAAAGGCTACCTCGGATCCATCCGCAGTCGTCGGCATCCGAGAAGTGATCTGGGGCAGATCCAGCTCCGCTCCAGCCGCCATGGCCATCGCCAGCCCGACGGACGCGCCCATGCCCTTCTGCTTGCGCTTGTACGCCGCAGGAGCTTCGGCTAACAGAGCCTCCGCCAGAGCATCCACATCGTCAAGGGCTGCGCCCTTATGGATAAGCTCCTTGTAGAAGCGACCAAGGACCTCTTTCGCCTTGGCGAGGGAGTTGACGACGGTGCTGCAGTGGTCTTCGACCGCCACAGTGGCATCATCTAGAGCACTACCGTGCTCCAGAGCACCGCGGTAGAACTCAATGCCTGCGGCATCTGAGACAAAAGAAGACAAGCATGAAGAAAAGCAGCATAGAAGAAGACCCGAAGAAAAAGAAACAAGTACAAAACTAGCACTCACCCGAAATAGCCTTGGCAGCAGCCATGAGCTTCGCCGCCACCTCTTTTTCATGAGCAGCCGCAACGGTGGCCAGTTGCTCCTCACGATCTGCGGCCTCCTGCTACAGACGCTCCTTCGCTTCGGCTGCCTTAGTCAGCTCTAGCTCGAGGCGCTCTTTCGCGCCAATGGCGGCTTCGGTCTTCTGCTCCGATTGACCAAGGCTCTTTTTGAGAGCGTCGACCTCACGGAGGGAATTGTTATGCTCCTCTGCATTCAAGACAAGCAAGTGTCAAAGAATAGGACCAAGATAAAAAAGAGAGGCATTAAAAGGCAGATAAATACCTTGAAGCTGTCGAAGGTTCGCCTCCAGCGCCAGGCGCTCCTGCACCAGCCGCTTGGCCTCCTGCACAAAAGGCTGAAGAAAAAGAAATAGCAGTAAGAAATGGGCTCGGGGGCTACGCCCAACACAAAGGAGTAAAAACAAAATTTGCACACGAAGATACTCGGGGGCTCCCCCCGTGATATGAAGCAGAAAAACTTACATGCTCTGATGGTGATTCCGAAGGACCGCCTGCGAAATTCTGAGGCGCAACCACCTGCACCTCCTGTAACGGAGGATCCGGAGGCGCGCCACCCGAAGTCGCCACCGTCTGAGGAGGAGGAGACGCAATTTTCGACTCCCCCATCATCTCCTGCGCACCACCACTGGAGGAATCATGGGAGGAATGCCTGCACACGAACCAATCAGCACAAGCACAACAATCATGAAGGAAAAAGTACAATAGTACAGCAAGAAACTTACGAGCCCAGTGAGCTCAGGTCAAAGACAGGAGGAGACCTTCGGGCTCTCTTCTCCTCCTTCTTTTCTTCCTTCTTCTCCTCCTTTTCTCTTCCTTCTTCCGCCTCGCTGGCGGTTGCGGCGCCACAGCCCGCACAGGAATGGCAGGAATGGGAGAAGTAGAACCTCCATGACCGCCACTATGCCGCTCAAGGCCCAGAGGGTTTCTGGGAGTCGGAGGAGTCGAGGCGTCCGAAGACTCGATGGTGCTCCATGACCGTTTTCGCGTATGGTCCTCACTCGACTCGTCGGCATCCTCCGCTGGGGATCGCGCCGACGGTAGCTCGGACACGGAATCAACCACTTCATTATCCGGCGCATTCGGATACCTTTCGGGCAACGGCGGTACCATGCCCGGCACTTTGAAGCTCTGCAAGATCAAAAGGCACTTTGTTAGCAAACAAAGGAAACAAATACACAACCGATAAAAAAAAGCACTACGTGCACAAATCTACACCTGCGGTACGACCAACGTCGAAGAAAATGGAGGAGTTAGCGACTTCCCCGGGATTTCTTCTCCGGCCTTGAACTTCAGCAGTGCGCGAAGGGACCTGTCAAGATCCCCCTCGGAGATTTTCTCACTCGAAACCCTCGTCGGATCACGGCGCCCAGAATAAAGAAACATCGGGTGCGCCCTCGCTTGGAGAGGCTGCACCCGACGCTCAAGAAACGTCCGGATGATGTCCACGCCGTTCACCTCCTTCTCCGGAATCAGTTGGAGATCCTCCACCCGACGGTAAAGGGCCTCTATCTCTGCCACCTCACCGTCCAAGATTTGGTTTTTCCAAGACCTTTTCTTCTCAATCATTTGGGAGGGGTCAAAGGGAACAAGACCAAAATCTTGCCCGAGCACTACGGAGTCGCGGATATAAAACCATCGCCTCCGCCATTACTGGACAAATTCGGACATAAAAAAGAAAAGAAGAGAAGATTGGGACTAAGGGAGATGATGCAACCCCCAATGGGATACATACCATCCGAACCAGATTGCCTCTTCACGGAATAGAGCTTCCGGAAGAGGCCAAAGTGCGGCTCAATGCCAGCCAGCACTCGCAAAAGGTGATAAAACAAGCAATGTGGAGAAGAGAATTGGGAGACAGATGATGAAGCTGAATCCCATAGAAGAAGAGCAGTCCACGGACGAAGTCGTGGACTGGAAAAGAAAACCCACGCAAAACGAAGGCGAGAAACATAACCCGGTACCCAGATGGGGGACGGGGGATTACCTCATTGCCAGGGAGTTTGATGGCCTCACTATCTTGCAGGATCAAGCCCCGCTCGTGAAGCTTGCGGAGATCGCTCTCCCGCGTCTCTGATCGTCGCCAGCCACCATCGGTGACGCGAGTAGCGGCGGTGCCCTTCTTTCCTCCGGCGGCGCTGGTCCCAACCGCAGATGAAGATTTCTTTGGTTTCCCCATCACGCTATGGCGGCGCCGGTGGTGAAAACGTAGAAAGAACGACGGAAATGTGGAAGGAAATCCCAGCGCAAAGCAAGAATCGCTCGAGCGCAAGGATGTAGTGAACACAAGAACTGGTGCGGTGAAAACAAACCACGGTTTCCCTCAATGCTTATAACAGCAAAGATGACGCACGACAGCCCTTCATCCAGAAGACCTAACGCCAACGGCAGATCTGGCCGTACACGTGTCAACATCACAACGAACCGTCGTTACCACGCCGTCCACTATGCGCGGAAATCGAGGAGACGTCGTAATTATCTCCACGCCGCGCGTGACCGGTCAATTCAAAGTCAGCAAGTGGGACCCACGTTCGTCCAGTCAAGTCATCTCTGGCGTAGCAGACGCTTGAGGTCATCGATCGTCAGCACTGATGTCATCAAAAGCTATACTAGCACCAACTACAATTCTTCGGCTCCACAGCTAAGAGTACTCACTCGAAATCTTTGGTTCGACTAAATACTCGGGGGCTACTCCTATCAGGAGCGCTGGCCGCGCACCCGGAAGATGAATAACGACAAAGTATTTCTTCGAGTCCTACGTCGAGTCTACGACTCCACTACAGACTCGGGGGCTACTCCCATTGGTACGATGGATTTAAACATCCGAAAATTTTTGAGTCTTACGGACTTAACAACCGAACAATGCTTGAACTAAAGTCTTTGCTCGAGTCTACGACTCGAACAGACACTCGGGGGCTACTCCCATAGGGAGCACTGGTCGCGCACCCTATAAATTCTTCGACTGTGGTCTTTCGGATCAGCACGCAAAAACTTTTTGGCATCTCTGCCCCAACAAAACGCTGAGTGAGCCACGATCTCCTTGGCCACCCGAAACACCTCCGCGGTGACAAACATTCGGATGCTGTGTCTGCGACACAAAGATAAGACCTGCAGATATCATCTGACGGCATGGCAACGTACATGACTGCGCTCTGCTAGTACAAATCCATGTCGACAGGCGTGATGAAAAATCCCGAAGGACGTGTTGGGTACATTAATTAAAATCACTGGAATTCCACTCCTGTAAGTCCTCCGCGGCCTGAGTCGAATTACGCCAGCATATGTTCCAGGTCCTAGTAAAGGGACTCGAACTTGAAGAAGATCGTGTTGTTTCGTCCTAAGACAGTTAACTGACCCTGATCCGTCGGGTGAGTCAGGCACACGCGTCAACAATCCCTACACACATATACTATTAATACATAGTTGCACCCGAAAGATGGAAGAGTCCTCAGCCGAATCTACGATTCGACTGATCACTCGGGGGCTACTGACATGGTTATACCCTACGGGTACGTGACTTCAGCATACCTGGTCCAGCCCAAGGAAGGCCCACAGCAGATATACGCTGGCCCATGAAGATTTTCGGGTGGCCAAGGACCATGACGCTTTCGGATCCTTGGAGAGCAAGACTAGCATAGATAGGAAATTCAAAGGGGTAAAACCCTAGAACTTGTAACCGACTAGGACTATGCCCGGGACCTGCCTAAGTCTATATAAAGGCCAGGAGGGCACGTCCTAGATCTCTCGACTCATACTCTCGCACACACCTCCACGCCAGATCGAATCTGCGCACCCTGTAACCTTCGGTTCCGCCGTAATCAAGAGCAGACAAGCAGGAGTAGGGTTTTCCCTCCAGGGGCCTGAACCTGGGTAAATCTCGTGTCCCCTGGTTGCTTGTCTGTTAACCGTGCCACGATCTCCAGCATCCCCATCTTCTCCAAAACCCAAGTCGATAAAAATGGGCATTGACGAGATTAAACCTTGTCATCACCCACAAGTTTTTACTTAGAAGTTGGAGTGATGAGATTCTTGATAGCTTCCACGAACTCGCGGGCAAATTCCGGCGACCCCGCGCCACCCCTTGCCTTCCCGAGCACACATGCACATTCCCCAGACCCAGGCGCACCTTCCCGTGTCGCCAGCTCACCCTCGCGTGCTCTGCAGCGTCGACTTCGTCTTCTACTGAACGACGTCGCCGTCCGCTCCAAATCCGACGAGCTCCACAGGTAGTTTCTGGCCGCGCCTCTCCTTCTCCTTCACGCACACATCATCGCCATGGCTTTGCGCATCTGACCATGCTTCCCATTTGTTTCCTCGTGACCCGTAGCGCCGTCCTCGACAATGACAGAGCGTGGCCGTCGTCAGACTCAACTCCGACGAACGATTAACTGCAACCTTGTGCGCCCCTTCATCAACCACGAGCAGGTTGAGCTTCCCCATGCCACGGAGAACCTGGTGAGCTACCCCTCTCCCCCTCTAGCCCCCTGTGTCGCTGGCAACCTTGCCGCCAGAGCGCCGCCGCCGCACAGTCGCCGCCCGCGCCGCTGCTATTTGGTCAAAGCGATAGGAACCGTTAGATCTGCATCTGATGGCTTGGATAGATTGACTAACCGAAGGGTTAAGGATGAACCTGTGCCGTGTGACATCAGTTAGATCCAACGGCCTACAGCGCGTGATCCAGACGAAGTGGTATCAGCGAGTAAGAACTCGACACGTGGCTCAGACCCCGTTTTAAAAACAGAAACTTTCCTATTAGAAGTTCAAATTTGAAAAATCCATAACTTTAGTTCTACACGTCCAATTTTTGCAAACTTTATATCAATGGAATCAGAAAGACAAGCCCTAGCCAACCATGCACTTTTTTTAGCAAAAAGCTTCTGGTAAAATGTTTGTTTTTGCAGAAACTTGTGTATGCTTGTTTAGGATATAAAAATTATTCCAAAATGAATTTGAGGATAAAATCTTTGGCAAATGGTTTGGTTTGAACCTACTGACCCTAGGAAACAAATTGTGGTTTCAAAAATGTATTTGGTGAAGAAAAAGAATGATTCTTTGATTTAAAACCAATTCTAGTCAAATAAAAATATGGTTTATTTATTAAAAATGATTTTGAAGGAAAACCTTTGGGAAATGTTTTGTTTTAAACTCTCTGACCCTAAACACAAAGTTTTATGGTTTGAAAACACATTTTGTGAATCCTATAGATTAATGCCTTAGTGAAAACATTTTTACACCACATAAAATGATACCTTGTTTTAAAAAGGGTTTATAAAGTGAAACCTATTGCAAATGACTTTGCCACTTTATAAAATGACCAATAGGTGTTTCCAAATGTTTACAACCTACTATAAAACACTTTTACAAATAAAGCAACCTATTGCATGCTTGCATGCATTACTTTGATTTTATCATTTTATGTGATGAATTGCTTGAATGGTAGATTGAAATATTGTTTGCTTGATTGATTTGTAGTGACTTGAAGTGTGTGAACATTGCAAAGATCAAGGAGTGAACCTATAATATACCAAAAAGGCAAGTGATGCTTCATACTTTTGTCCCATTACTTTCACTATGCATTAGTGATTTTTCTAAGTAAAACTTGCATGGAATTTTTCCTAAGTATAAACCATGCTATGGGAAATCCTAGTAGATGAAACCTTAGTAGAAATTTCCTAAGTTAAGATCCCTACTACTATCATGCTTAGCTTAGCTAGTAGAAAACAAGGGTGGAATATATATTCACACTATGGAAAAATTTCTAAGTCTGAGGACTTGTGTTTTGTTTAATAAAACAACTAAGAGAATGAATCACCTGGGTGGAATGGAAGGAATGGTTTGTGTTGAGTGGTTCACAAGGCCCATTTTTATGGTTTACCTTGTGTATCTCACTTGTGGATGGCCACCCAGGAACAAAGAGATTTGAGATGTCAAATGTTGAGAAGCTTCAAGTGCAACCACTTGGCATTATGGGCTCTGCCTGGATCACATAGGTTGCTAGAACTTAGCCATTTGGACAGTTGGTGGTAGTGGTATGATAGGTTGGAACGCGTCCACTTGGTCTATGGAAAGGCTTCTGAAAGATCTTGTCTTGGTGAAACCAAGTCTTGTGGGGAAAGTGCACCACCTCTGTAGAGTGTAAAATCTAAGTACTTAGCCATGTCCCTCGTAAAGAACAATTTGAGCATCAAGACATGGAAGCTATCAAGAATCTCATCATCCAAATTTCTAAGTTAAAAACTTGTGGTTGAACAAGGGTTAAAAGGATCTCCAATCTTTGATTGGTAGATGCCTTGGTTGATTTTGTCAAAGCAAAAACTTAGTGTTTTCAATTGATTAGGAAAAATCTATTTTGAGCAATGCAAGCCTAAGCTCCACCTAGCCAAATGCATATAGATAATAGACTCCACTATATTGCCATAGTATCACTTGCCAATACAATTCAAATGTATTGACCCTTGTGGCTGTAACTTGTTATGTTGCAGGTTTGATTGATTTAGTGAAGTGTGTTGATTAGGATTACAAAGTCTACAACCAACATGTCTGCCTGTGGCACTTTGAAGATGAAGGACCCCATGCTTATAGATATTCTGCTGCAATGTAATGTAATAGCCAAATGAGCTATGTAAGATGTAATAAAATTATGTTATTCCTGGTTATAACATTGTATTATGACATTTGTTTCTTGATATTACATCTTAACTGTGGATTCTAGCTATTGATCCAGGGACTAGCATTGCAATCACAGGGATCCTTTTTCCTTTATAAAGGAGGGATCTTACAGATGGTATCAGAGCATTGTGTTGCCTGTAGGATTTGTAACCCTAGGATTGGACAAAAAACCCTTAGTAAAATAAGAGTTGTATTTGTTCCAAACTTATTTACAAACAATCTTGTAAACTCTTTCCTCAACCATTTTGATTTTGACTCTACATCTCTTCTATTTCAAACTTTATGGAAAAGCCTACCCCATGGCCAAAGACATCACCATGTGCAAAGGACTTCTTCAACTCTAATGACTTCAACATCTTCAACTCTAATGACTTCAGCATCTTCAGCATTTACACCAAGGACTTCAACCTTGTATATCACTAACGACAAGTGAGACAGGAAATCTTGCTCAAGATTTGGAGGCTAAGGAAACACAACTTAGAAGGAGCCATCATCACCTTTGAGGTTTTGTGACCAAGAGTTTTCCCAAGGAAACCATGATCCCATGAAAGAGAAAATCAACCAAGAAAGATGTAAAGATCTCAAATGAACCATATAGATGGACCACCATATTTAGTTAAGTTAAACACACCAACTTATGTGGTGTAACAAAAATATTTTGTAGCCTAAAAATGTGCCTGAACTTTGTTTTTTGAGTGAAATGGTTGGCTTGTGATTGCTTGCACATTTGCTTGAGTGAATTGTGATGTGTGTGATTAGAATCCTTACTTAGAAATCTTCTGCCTGTTCTAATCTCAATTCAACCCAAACAGATGACTACTGCAAGAGACTCCCACATCAAGGTTGATAACAACAACAACAATCAAGAGGACAACATGAGAGAACTTATAGCAACCCAAAACCAGTTGAGCCAAGTGACAACTCAGCTTTTAGCCAACAACAATGGACTAGACCCAGCCATACAAAGGATTTTGAAACTTCAATCCCAATTGTTGCAAGGATTGGTTACTCAAATGACCAACATGGGAGAAAACTTTTCCCAAAAAGCTAATGACAACAAGGATGGCAAAGATGCTATTCTAGAAGGAACCCAAGCTAGCAATATTTGTGGAGACAAGGATCATGCATCCAAGGAGCATGAAGATCAATGCCCTAATTGTGAAGAAGAAAGTCATATCTCTAGTAACTGCCCCAAGAAGAGAGAAAGATTTCCCACCTTTGAGGTGAGATATGAAGAGCATGAACTAGAAGCACTCCTAGCTTTGGAGAAACCCAAGAAAAAGAAGAAATGCCCCAACCCTAGCAAGAAGGATATTACTCAAGAACAATGTTACACTTGCAAAGAGATGGGACACTATGCCAATGAATGCCCAAAAAAGAAGAAGAACCAAAGAAACAAACAAGAGGCAATGATACCAAAGGAAAAGAAAGATATCAGCCAAGTGATGTGTTTCAAATGCAAGGAGCTAGGCCACTATGCAAACCACTGTCCAGAAAAGATGAAGCACAATATAAACCAGCCTATGAAGGATCTCATCCTTGTCACATGTTTCAAGTGTGAAAACAAAGGACACTATGCAGATGTTTGCCCAGAGAAGTTTCCCCAGGATCCCAAGAAGGCCAATATGTAATTTAGTTGGAAAATTTTGAAGGGTGGTAGTACCTAGTTGTTTTGAATCAATTTGTAACCCTAGCCTTCCCAAATCTCGGGACGAGATTTATTTTAAGCGTGGTAGCCTGTCACATCCCAAGATTTTCCAAATCTTGTAATGTGAAAAAATAAATGAATAAAATAAAACTTTGTTGATT
Organism: Avena sativa; assembly: GCA_916181665.1. Classification (NCBI taxonomy): domain Eukaryota; kingdom Viridiplantae; phylum Streptophyta; class Magnoliopsida; order Poales; family Poaceae; genus Avena; species Avena sativa. The sequence continues at coordinate 39,079,992 of OV702300.1, read as the reverse complement.
TTCAGGGTAAGAAGAAACTTTTTGAATCCAATTGGAAACTTTCAAAACCTATTTGGATCAAATAAAATCCTAAAGGGATTTAAAAAGATAAATAAACAATAAACTTAAAAATATTTAAAATTACTATTTTTTGGATATTTTAATAAAAGATTTGGTTTTCAAAAGAAAAGGTAGATTTATAAACAAGGATTATTTTATAGAGCCAAATTAAACCCTGGCCAAGCTTTTGAAATAAAATGTTTTGTTTTGATTAAAAGAGTAATAGTTTATTTAAATAAAATAATAAGAGTTTATTAATAAACCAATTTTATTAAAATAAAGGTTTTACCATTTTAATTAAAAACATCAAAACTTGTTAATTTATTTTAAACAAGTTTTCCAAGTATTTTATATTCTCAAATAAAACCTACTGAAGTGTTTTTGGTTTTATATTTAGATTTCAAAAATAAAGTTTTTCATTAAACAAATCCTATTTGAATTAAATGATTAAGGTCTAGTCATTTAATTATTAATGGACCTTAAAATAAAAATATTATTTTATTTTTGGGACTTGGTTTTGTGTTGTTAAACAGAACCAAACTCAAATGCAAAGTGTGGTAGAAGTTTGATTGTTTTGAATGTTTGAATTGTTTGATTCAAATTCAAAACAGAAAATCAAATGGAAAATAGGAAAAAGTTTCAGTACAAAAAAAATGAAACAGAAGCAGCCCAGCAAACAGACCCAGGAAGGCCCAACTCGCAGCCCATCTTTCTTTCCCCACTGCAAATCGTTTTCACTCGAACTCACACCCAAACAGACGCAGACATGTGGACCCCAACTCCCCTCTCTCACTTCGCTGACGAAACGGCCCCACCCCCTAGCTTTCTTCCCCACCCGCCGCTGACCGCGCACCCCCTCCTCTGGCCATTACTGCCGATGAAATGCCGGCGTGAATACGCGTTAACCACGCCCTATAACGGCCCTGCGACGACGCCTACTTAAGCGCCAGCATCCCCTCTCTCGTTCCCCTCTGTCGCCCCACCTTAGCGCGCCCCCAGGCTGCCAAATTTTCTCCTGCACCACCCTCTGCTCCGACGAACTCGCGGGCAAATTCCGGCGACCCCGCGCCACCCCTTGCCTTCCCGAGCACACATGCACATTCCCCAGACCCAGGCGCACCTTCCCGTGTCGCCAGCTCACCCTCGCGTGCTCTGCAGCGTCGACTTCGTCTTCTACTGAACGTCGTCGCCGTCCGCTCCAACTCCGACGAGCTCCACAGGTAGTTTCTGGCCGCGCCTCTCCTTCTCCTTCACGCACACATCATCGCCATGGCTTTGCGCATCTGACCATGCTTCCCATTTGTTTCCTCGTGACCCGTAGCGCCGTCCTCGACAATGACAGAGCGTGGCCGTCGTCAGACTCAACTCCGACGAACGATTAACTGCAACCTTGTGCGCCCCTTCATCAACCACGAGCAGGTTGAGCTTCCCCATGCCACGGAGAACCTGGTGAGCTACCACTCTCCCCCTCTAGCCCCCTGTGTCGCTGGCAACCTTGCCGCCAGAGCACCGCCGCCGCACAGTCGCCGCCCGCGCCGCTGCTATTTGGTCAAAGCGATAGGAACCGTTAGATCTGCATCTGATGGCTTGGATAGATTGACTAACCGAAGGGGTAAGGATGAACCTATGCCGTGCGACATCAGTTAGATCCAACGGCCTACAGCGCGTGATCCAGACGAAGTGGTATCAGCGAGTAAGAACCCGACACGTGGCTCAGACCCCGTTTTAAAAACAGAAACTTTCCTATTAGAAGTTCAAATTTGAAAAATCCATAACTTTAGTTCTACACGTCCAATTTTTGCAAACTTTATATCAATGGAATCAGAAAGACAAGCCCTAGCCAACCATGCACTTTTTTAGCAAAAAGCTTCTGGTAAAATGTTTGTTTTTGCAGAAACTTGTGTATGCTTGTTTAGGATATAAAAATTATTCCAAAATGAATTTGAGGATAAAATCTTTGGCAAATGGTTTGGTTTGAACCTACTGACCCGAGGAAACAAATTGTGGTTTCAAAAATGTATTTGGTGAAGAAAAAGAATGATTCTTTGATTTAAAACCAATTCTAGTCAAATAAAAATATGGTTTATTTATTAAAAATGATTTTGAAGGAAAACCTTTGGGAAATGTTTTGTTTTAAACTCTCTGACCCTAAACACAAAGTTTTATGGTTTGAAAACACATTTTGTGAATCCTATAGATTAATGCCTTATTGAAAACATTTTTACACCACATAAAATGATACCTTGTTTTAAAAAGGGTTTATAAAGTGAAACCTATTGCAAATGACTTTGCCACTTTATAAAATGACCAATAGGTGTTTCCAAATGTTTACAACCTACTAGAAAACACTTTTACAAATAAAACAACCTATTGCATGCTTGCATGCATTACTTTGATTTTATCATTTTATGTGATGAATTGCTTGAATGGTAGATTGAAATATTGTTTGCTTGATTGATTTGTAGTGACTTGAAGTGTGTGAACATTGCAAAGATCAAGGAGTGAACCTATAATCTACCAAAAAGGCAAGTGATGCTTCATACTTTTGTCCCATTACTTTCACTATGCATTAGTGATTTTTCTAAGTAAAACTTGCATGGAATTTTTGCTAAGTATAAACCATGCTATGGGAAATCCTAGTAGATGAAACCTTAGTAGAAATTTCCTAAGTTAAGATCCCTACTACTATCATGCTTAGCTTAGCTAGTAGAAAACAAGGGTGGAATATATATTCACACTATGGAAAAATTTCTAAGTCTGAGGACTTGTGTTTTGTTTAATAAAACAACTAAGAGAATGAATCACCTGGGTGGAATGGAAGGAATGGTTTGTGTTGAGTGGTTCACAAGGCCCATTTTTATGGTTTACCTTGTGTATCTCACTTGTGGATGGCCACCCAAGAACAAAGAGATTTGAGATGTCAAATGTTGAGAAGCTTCAAGTGCAACCACTTGGCATTATGGGCTCTGCCTGGATCACATAGGTTGCTAGAACTTAGCCATTTGGACAGTTGGTGGTAGTGGTATGATAGGTTGGAACGCGTCCACTTGGTCTATGGAAAGGCTTCTAAAAGATCTTGTCTTGGTGAAACCAAGTCTTGTGGGGAAAGTGCACCACCTCTGTAGAGTGTAAAATCTAAGTACTTAGCCATGTCCCTCGTAAAGAACAATTTGAGCATCAAGACATGGAAGCTATCAAGAATCTCATCATCCAAATTTCTAAGTTAAAAACTTGTGGTTGAACAAGGGTTAAAAGGATCTCCAATCTTTGATTGGTAGATGCCTTGGTTGATTTTGTCAAAGCAAAAACTTAGTGTTTTCAATTGATTAGGAAAAATCTTTTTTGAGCAATGCAAGCCTAAGCTCCACCTAACCAAATGCATATAGATAATAGACTCCACTATACTGCCATAGTATCACTTGCCAATACAATTCAAATGTATTGACCCTTGTGGCTGTAACTTGTTATGTTGCAGGTTTGATTGATTTAGTGAAGTGTGTTGATTAGGATTACAAAGTCTACAACCAACATGTCTGCCTGTGGCACTTTGAAGATGAAGGACCCCATGCTTATAGATATTCTGCTGCAATGTAATGTAATAGCCAAATGAGCTATGTAAGATGTAATAAAATTATGTTATTCCTGGTTATAACATTGTATTATGACCTTTGTTTCTTGATATTACATCTTAACTATGGATGCTAGCTATTGATCCAGGGACTAGCATTGCAATCACAGGGATCCTTTTTCCTTTATAAAGGAGGGATCTTACACTTTCTTTTCCATAAACAAAACCGGTGCTCCCCAAGATGAAGAACTTGGTTGGATAAAACCTTTCTGCAACTGTTCTCCAAGCTCCTTCTTGAGTTCTTTTAACTCATCAACTGACATCTTGTACGGTCTTTTTGTTATTGGTCCAGATCCTGGTAGCAAATCAATAAGAAATTCCACCTCTCTATCTGGTGGCATTCTCGGCAATTCTTCCGGAAACACATCTGGATACTCACTCACAATAGGCACACTGTCTATGCTAACCCCCTTAAGAGAATTTAGCTTACTCCTTTTTGATTCAAAGTTGGTCTTGAATCTGATCCTTTTATTTTCTGGAGTTGTGAGTGTGACAGTATGGTTGGCACAATCTATCACTCCCTTGTGCTTAGTCATCCAGTCCATTCCCAAAATGACATCCAATCCTTGGGAGTTTAGGATTATCATGTTAACGGTAAACTTATACTTCCCAAACTCTATGACTAGATCGTGACATCCTGAATTCACTATCATTTCTCCGCCAGGAGAACTTACTTTTATAGGACACCCAATAGTTTCTACTGGTAGTTCATTTATTTCAACAAATGCTCTTGATATGAATGAATGAGATGCACCAGTATCAAAGAGAACAAATGCTGGAACAGAATTGAGTTTGAACTTACCAGCAACAGCATCAGGTTCCTCATAAATTTCCTCCACATTGATGTGGTTCACTTGTCCCTTCTGGAAAGGGTTGGGCTTGTTGGGTCCGTCAACTTTCTTTTCTGGTCATTCATTTGCATAATACCCCATCTTCTTGCACTTGAAACATTCAACCTGACTAAGATCCTTCTTGACAGGCTGGCTTCCACTGCCACTTCCACTACCACTGTGGTGGCTCTTGTATCCACCCTTGTGATTCTTGTACTTGTCATTGTCATGACTACGGTGACGCTTGTTGTCATGATGACGGTTGTGGTTGTGGTGCTTGTTGAATTTGCCATGCTTGTGGGATCCTGAACTTCCACTATCATCATAATCGGAACGCTTGTGAGACGATCCCGAGCTGTGCTTGTCCGAGTGCTTTCTCTTCCTACTCTTAACTTGCTTCATTTTGTTCTCCAAAATTGCAGCCTTATCACAAAGAGACTGATAAGTGGGAACATAGGCCACTGATAGCTGCAGGTTCAGTTCATCATTCAACCCTTCAAGGAACTTTTCATTCCTCTTAGCATCAGTGTCAACTTCATCCGGTGCATAAAACGCCAGATTGTTGAACTCCTCAATATATTCAGCCATGCTGCGGTGGCGCTGCTTCAGGTTATGGAACTCTTTCTTCTCCAAACTCATCACTCTGGATGAGATGTGAGAAGTACGGAAACCATCTTCAAAGATAGACCATGTCACATCCGCAATGGGAGTGGTGATCTGGAAGTTATCCCACCATGTGGTTGCTGGTCCTTCCAACAAGTGAGCTGCAAATCTGACTTTCTCTTCATCAGTACAACCAACTGTTACCAAGTCCTTGTTCACAGAGCGTAGCCAATCATTGGCCACCATAGGATCAGTTGTTCCTGAGAACTTTGCTGGCCTCAATCTCAAGAACCTGGTAAGCATGTCAAAACCCGGTGGGTTGTTCTGATTGTTGTTGTTGTTGTTGTTGTTGTTATTGTTGTTATTTTTGTTGTTGTTGTTTTTGTTCTGATTCTGGATGAACGTAGTCATCATCTGCATCAGCTGAGTCTGAGCTGTCATCATTTGCTGCATCTCAGGGGTGATGTTGTTGTTGGGGTTGGGATTGGCCCGACGGGGAGGTATCTGTGGTTTGTTCAATAGAGATAAGAATGAGATATCCATAGATGATATCATGCACAATATATCACATAAAAAATCACCAAGCATGCATCATAATAATAATAGTTCAACAACATAAACGACAAGTTTGCAAAGTAAACACACCAATAGCAAGCCATCCACATGTTGGATGGTCATTGCGACTCAATGAAAAGCATGATGAATGAGTAGTCATCACTACTCCTCGGCATCAACCTCCTCCTCAACAAAGGTAAGGCCTGCATTCTCCATAGCGGTCTTGTATTCCTCAACATTGGTATTCCTCAACCTGAGAATGAAGCTTCTCAATCACAGTCTGCTGATGCTCGAGCTCAAAGTCCTTGGCCTCTAGTTCTGCAGTCATGTCTCGAATCCTCTTGTTCCTATCTTGGACTCGCTTCTCTTGACTCTTGAACTTTCTGTCCTGACTCTCGAACTTGGCCTCCATCTCCTTGACTATCTCATCTTGCTCTGCGAAGAGCTTGTCCTTCTTACGAAGCTGCACCTGTAGTTCGTCATTGCTGAGCATGACATTGGTCCTATCAGTGTCCACGTGCCTAAGAAGAACCACTAAGTCCTGGAGGTATAGACGAATCGGCTCTGCTGTCTCCCTCGAAGTGTCCTCGAAGTCGATGGCCTCTCCATCCTCATCACGTCTACCGAAGGCGTGGAAGTGAGTACCTCTAACCTATCGAGAGTGTCTCCCTAACAGACGTCCAATCAAGTCCTGCATGACTACCTCTAGGCCTCTCTCCTTGTCATCGTGCATGAGCTTGAAGATGATAGCCTCCGTGGTAGGCTCAGTCTGGCGTCCGGGCTGATTGACCTTGAAGCCCAGAGGTCTTTCCTCTCAAACTTGGTGAGGGGAAGTACCATGATGGTAGGAAGAGGAAGATTGAGCAAACTAGTGAGCTCAATAATACGAGGGCCAAAATGAGTTCCCTGGAACTCTTCAACAGTACTGATGGTAACATTAGGCATCTATTTAATAAGATAGGAAAAGTTAGAATCAACACAATTTAAGACAAATCACAAGACATGGCATCACATGCATAACACTGACAAACACACAAGTCATAGCATACATAAAATCCATTACAAAAATTCAAGGTTCAACTTATTAGACAACATTTTTGGAAAATAAAATGATAAGTGTGGTGGTCCAACTAACGAAGTACGCTTACAACCATATCTCACTTGCCAAGTTGGCTAACAGGATATTTCTAGAAGCAATCTGTCTATCTAAGGCACATGACTCCATTACTAAGTCTATAATGTCTCCTCTTAAGGTTTGGTTGATAGCCTCCAACTCTGGGGTATGTTTATTTTCTTCCCTAAGGTCATTCTGGGTGTTGAGCATTCTGCACTTGATTCTATCACCAAGTTCTTTGATGGCCTTCCAAGCTGCATCCCTTGCTGAATCAAAGAATGTGGTGTGCATCACTGAATTGGTGACCATGCAGAATCCTGATTCTTTGTGGTTGTCTTCCTTGTTTTTATACAAGTGAAGTTGCACCCACCAGTACTCAACTCCTTCATCCATCACAGGAAAACCTTTGTACACAGCTGCACCATGTATTCCCATTGCAACCATGAGGTCCTTGAGAGCCTTGGGGAATTCTGTCTCACATTCCAAAGTCATTGTCATGAGTGGTCCCTTCCCTACGGCTTCGTTGATGGAGTTCATCTACAAATAGAGATAAGAAAGAAGTTTAGAAAAGTTTACGAGAAGAAAAGACCAGTGTGGAAGTTGTTGAATTTTTTTTCCTTAGTGGTTTCCAATTCTAGGGTCATAATCCTACAGGCAACACAGTGCTCTGATACCAGCTGTAAGATCCCTCCTTTATAAAGGAAAAGGATCCCTATGATTGCAATGCTAGTCCCTGGATCAATGCTAGCATCCACAGTTTAAGATGAAGTACACAGAAACAAAGGTCATTATTACAGTCATTCCAGAGACAAACATAGTCTTTTAGAACTCCATGGCCACAGGCCTAGTACAAGAGTTTAAATAAGTAATAAGATAAATAAGTCTTCATCTTCATGTGCCACAGGCAAGCATGTTGAGTGTAGACTCATGACTCCTAATCATCATCAGAGTAACCTGCAACATCACAACTTACGGCCACAGTGGGTCAATACATTGGAATAGTATTGGCAAGTGATACCTTAGTAGAATATTGGTGGACTAGATACTATATGCAATTTGGCTAAGTGTAGCTTAAGCTTGCTTGCTCAAAATAGGTTTTGCCTATTAGTTCAAAACACTAAGTTTTTCTTTGTCAAAAGCCTTACCCAAGGAACCACCAATAGACATTGTGGTCCTTCACCCTTGTTCAACCAGAAGTTTTACTTAGAAATTGGGATGAGGAGATTCTTGATAGCCTCCATGTCTTGATGCTCAAGTTGTCCAATACCAGGGACATGGCTAAGTACTTAGATTCTTCCATCTGTAGAGGTTGTGCACTTTCCCCACAAGACTTGATTTTCACCAAGACAGGACCTTTCAGAAGCCTTCCCTTAGACCAAATGGACGTGTTCCAACCTATCATCCCACTACCACCAACTGTCCAAATGGCTAAGTTATTGCAACCTATGTGATCCAGGCAGAGCCCATATTGCCAAGTGGCTGCACTAGAATCTTCTTAACATTTGGCCTCTCAAATCCCTTTGTTCCTGGGTGGCTTTCCACAAGTGAGATACACAAGGTAAACCATAGAAATGGGCCTTGTGTAACCACTCAACATAACCCATTCACAACCATTCCACCCAGGTGATTCATTCACTTAGTTGTTTTATTAAGCAAAAGCATGGTCCAAAGACTTAGAAATATTTATTCATAGCATGAACATATAACCACCCTTGGTTGCTACTAGCTAGGCTAAGAATGACATAGATAAGCATCTTAACTTAGAAATTTCTAGCAATTCTACAACTACTAGGATTTCCCAAGCATAGCATATAAGCAAAAATATAACCATGCAAAACTAGCAAAATATTTCTAAGGCATAGTTGAAAAACATAGGGATACAATCATGAAGCACCACTTTCCTTGGTAGTTTGGAGAGTAGCTACAATCCTCACAATCACAATCACTATTTGCACCAAAATCTACACATAAAATGATAGCACCAAATCACATACAAAATAATTACAAGCAAAAATATATGAATGCATGCAACATGATATGTGATGATTTTCTAAACTCAACAAGACAAGTGCACATCACTGGTTCATAATAAAGTTCAAAACTTGGCAAATAATCTTTATTTGAACATTAAAATATTTCCTAAATATTTGTAATATACAAAATAGGCCTACACATGTTTCTGTAAATAAAACCATTTTAACAGAAACAAAACATTAAACACATTGCATATATGGAAAGGTATTTCTCTCCTCATTCCATTGCTATAAAATTCATCAAATTTGGACGTGGGAATCAAAAGTTATGATTAAAACAAAATCAAACATCTAATAGATTCAAATTCTGACTTTAAATCTTACTAGCAGACACGCGGCGTGTTTCTATTGGTTGGTACCGGTTCGGGCGGATCGATCCACGAGAGCCACACGATTTAAATGAAGATGCATGGCCAGATCTAGCGCGTACCCCTTCGTTAAGTGAATCTAACGCAGCCGATGGATCTAGATCTAACGGTCCGCGATCAAGCGACCATACCCTGGCGGTGCTAGCGGTGGCGACTGGCGGCGGCGGCTCTGTCCACGGCGGCGCGGCGACTATAGGGGGTTTTGGGGTCGTCGGAGATGCTTACCATACTCGTGGCGATGAACTGAAGCTCAACGTGGCGATGGCTTGACAAGGGCCCACGAACACAGCTGCACGAGCTCGTCGGAGTTGCTGGCGGCGTCAGATGCTCTCTGTCAGAGTCGAAGGAGACGTTCTGGGGCACGAGGATCCAAACAAAATGTATCAGCAGGTGCGCTAGATGCAGGCGAACATGCTCGTGTGATTCAGAAATAGAGGGGAATTCGAGGCTCACCGAATTTTGTCGCCGGAGTTGGAGACGGTGTCGGGAACTTGCGGTGTTTGATGGAGTCGACGACCTGTGGCAGTACAGGATGAACCAAAGATGTCAGAAGGTGCGCAAGGATGTTGCGAAGCAGATTGCATGAACTAGAGAGGAAGGGGCGCACGGAGTTCACCGAGATTGGTCGCCGGAGTGGGTTCTGTCTGCGGCGGTGCAAGGGCGAATACGGGAAGCCTGGGGGCGATCTGTGCTCGGGGTTTGGGGGAAAATGGAGAGGGGGCAGAGGGGGTTTAAGTAGGCGAGATGGGGGCGTGAATCACTCCAGCATTGATCGGGAATTGATGACGCGAATCAAACAGGCAACGCTCGGCATGATTTGGGGGAAGAACTCATCGCCGGGGTGGAGAAGAAGACCGTTGCGCGGGCCGCGTTGTCAGTGAGAGAAACAGAGGGGAGGTGGGGACAGGCGGTCAGTCACTTGGTGGGTTCGTTTGCGAGTAAAGAAAAACGGTTCGCGGGAGGGGTTGCTGGGCTAGTCGGGCTGGTTGGGCCAGATTTGACTGTTTGCTTATTTTTTTCTTTTTCTGTTTGCTTTTATAAAAAGGATTTTCAAACTCCAATTCAAATCTGTTTGATTTCAAATCTTCTCTGGACTTTTGTACAATGAATCTTGTACTCAAATAAGTGTCAAACCTTTCTGTTTACAAAAACCAACTTGGGTCATTTGAAAATTAGAATAAAACCAAGCCATTATGTGATATAATAATTGGCATAACCTTGGTTTTAATTTATACTTTGTTTGGAAACTTTAATCAAGCTTTTGAAATCACTTATGCTTGAATTCAAAACACTACTGAATGAACATTTGCACCTTACTCATTAGCAAGTATCCCAAAGGCTAAAGTATTCATACATAAAATAATGAGCAATATATGCTCCTGTATTTGAAATGATTTTGAATTGAAACCCTAAATGATCATGGATGCATGGATGATATGCATGAGTTTTAAAACATGATTTTAGGGATGTTACATTAAAAGAACCTTAGCTATATGTGCAAAGTTGCGCAGCACCGAAAAGTGTTCCGGAGGCAGCAACAATGCTCATGGCTCACGTGCCTCAAAGGTTGTGGTCATGGAGATCTAAGTTCCTATTGAAACAAGTAGGTCGGGTAAACAATCAAATACCAAGATTTGAGAGTTAAATCATTATTTCACAATAATGATCCGACAACATGAAAAGAAGCGATGATGGGCCCTGACTCCGTCAAATGGCTTGAAGACATAAAATCCGTGATAGTTCCATATACGAGAGATCAAGCTTTGAACTTGAAAGACCCTCTAGAAAGGTACAAGACCTTACAGTCATATTTGGATCTATAAAGAAATAGACATGGATGTTTCACATCTATGAAATTATCGACATGTTGGGAAAGAGTTCACAACAATGGTCAAAGATTGTATATGACAAGATTTGATCTTTCATAGCGATATTTAGTCTAGACGGATTAATGTAGCAACCACTACATATAATTTTGTTATGTGATAGTTGAATAAACAAAACAAGTTCTTCTAATAGAATGGTGTGCATAACATGGTCCAAAGGGTTTTGTTAATTCAAAGGATGCTAAAAGCATATGCAAACTTCAATGGTTGAAGTAAGCATCGCGGATTTGGAATCTTTACTATGATGAAACTGTTAAAAGAGTTTAATTTCATCGGAGATGATGAAGATGCTTGCACTTGCAAGAAATTAAGTGGGAGCGCTAAGACATATTTCTAGTACATTATGTGGAAGACATATTGTTGATTGGAAGTGATGTATCTTTTTATTAACACAGGATAAGAATTTCATCTCGATGAAAGGCTTAGGCAGAACCCGAATATTTGGCATCAATGTCTATATGGATAAATTGTGACGCCAATATGGTTGTGCCAGAAGTACATAGACGAGATATTGAATGAGTTCAATATAGAAACTACAAGAAAGGTTCTTGTTGCACAGGAAGGATTGAATAAAGATTTAAGTATTTTGATACTTGATAGATATAATCACAAAGAGTATTTTATCAATCATGTTGTGATGTGTACAAATACAGAAATGTCCTATGCTCTAAATGTTATGAGTATATACCAGAATAATTTATAAAGATGATTATTGGACAATAGTAAAGATATTATTTTAAAAGAACTAAGAATATATCATTTTGTAGAAGTGACAAATAGATGGTTAATTCATTGTAAAAGTATTACATTGATACTAGTTTTGTCACGAAGTACAAATTAAGTTTATCTCAATCTAAACTAAGGGTGGCACAATGTGATGGAAAGTAAGTTCCATAATGGATTTGGATGAGTTCCAAAGTTAAGACATTGTGACAGATACTACAACAAAAGGCTAAGTATATAATTGCTATTATAGCAGCAAAAGAGGGCATTTGTGTTAAGTAGTTTGTTATCAAACTAGGTGGCCGCCATGTAAATTAACATAGGCTCCATAGGCTCGGGTGCTGCAAGGATAGGCGCCGAAGAAAGTGTATCCTTTAGCTGCTTCAATACAGCATCTACCTTGTCTATCCATGTAAATTTGTCCGCCTTATTCAGCAACTTGTATAGCGGCAGAGCCTTCTCTGAAAGTCGGATGACGAACCGACTAACTGTTGCAACACTACCTGTTAGCCGTTGTATGTCCTTCAGACATGTCGGACGGTTTATGTTTAAGATGGCCTTGATTTTCTCTAAGTTGACCTTGATCCCACACTGGGAAGCGATGAAGCCCAATAATTTATCGGCTGGAACCCCGAAGACACACTTCTTTGGGTTAAGCATCATGTTATATTTCCGAAGATTATCAAAGGTTTCTTTTAAGTCGGAGATTAAGTGGTTTGACTTTTTAGACATCACCGCTATATCGTCCACATAGGCGTGAACGTTCCGACCAATTTTATCGTGTAGGCAACGTTGCATTGTCCCCTGGTACATAGCACCTACGTTTGTCAGCCCAAAGGGCATTGTGACATAGCAAAACGTGCAGTAAGGTGTGGTGAACGAAGTGGCCAATTGGTCCGACTTCCTCATCTTAATCTGCTGGTATCCTGAGTATGCATCGAGAAAACACAAAACCTCCGAGCCAGCCGTCGAGTCAATGACTTGGTCAATACGAGGCATGGGACATGCTTTGTTAAAGCCAGTGTAATCAACGCACATTCTTAATTCTTTGGTTCCCTTTTTGGGGACAAGTACAGGATTGGCCACCCATCGGGTGTGAAGGACTTCTCGGATAAAACTAGCCTTAAGTAACCTAGCTACCTCTTTTCCTATGGCGCGTCTCTTCTCGTCTCCGAAGCGTCGTAGAGGTTGTTTCACCGGATTACATTTTGGATCAATATTCAAGCTGTGCTTGGCAAGTTCCCTAGGTACACCTTTCATGTCGGCAGGTTGCCAGGCAAAGATGTCCCTATTCTCACGGAGGAACATGACGAGCGCGCATTTCTATTTAGGGTCCAGGTTCATCCCAATGGCGGTGGTCTTGGAGGCATCACCTACCACAAGTTCCAACGGTTTGGTTTCGATGGCGGCCTTGAATGCCGGGGCAGAGTCAGAAATCTGCTTCTTCGACGCCGGCATCTACGAGGCATCGACCTTTCTCTGTATGTCCTTTAATTCTTCGTTGTAGAGGATAGATTCCGCAAAGGCTGCTTCTCCAATCTCGCAGTCCCTTTCCTTGGTAAAGCTTCTGGATACGATGATGATGCCATTTGGTCCGGGTATCTTGAGCTTGTTGTAGACGAAGCATGGCTTGGCCATGAAGGCGTGGAAGATGTCGCGTCTGAATATGACGTGGTACACGCTCATGAAGGGGACCACCTCGAAGGTCATGCGTTCTTGGCGGTAATTGTTGACATCCCCAAAAGCGACCTGAAGTGTGATGCACCCAAGGGATCAAGCCTCTCGTCCAGGAACTACGCCATGGAAGACGGTGCTGGTCCGCCTTAGGTTGGTCTCCGTCAAGTTCATCTGGTGCAGCGTATCCAGGTACATGATGTTGATGCTGCTTCCACTATCCATCATACATTTGGTGAACTCGTTGCCGTCAATCAGGGGGTTGATGACCATGCCGTACTGGTGCTCCGTAGGGATGAGGTCTAGGTGATCCTTCCTGTCCCAATTGATTGGAATCTCCGACCAATGTAGGAACTGGGGAACTGGGGGTAGACTAGCCATCAGTATCCTCATGAAGGTTTTCTGTTGTCAGACAGTGGGGGTGCCATGGAAAGTGTGGAAAATGGACGCCTTCTTCTCGAAGGGGTTCTTGCCCTTTCCATCGCTTTTGGCGGTGTGCTTGGGGTCAATGTCCTCATCCATGTCACTTGAATCCTTGGACTCCTCTTCCTTCTTCTTCCCCTTGCCCTTGCATCGCGGTCTGTTCTTCTGACTTCGCTTGTAGCTGGACTCCGGGTCCTCCTTGAGGTTGTTGACGAACTTGCAATGGCGATTGGTGTGAGTGGCCTTGTCGTTGGCGACGAGGTGTATGAGGCACAACATATCGTGGTACTCCTCGTAGGTTTGGGGAACGTTGTGCGCTGCCAAGGTTGTGTCACTACCTCACTGCTGCCCACGACCAGTCTCCCGTCCTCGGCCACGCTGTCCGCCATCACCTCGTCCTGCAAATGTCATGACGACCATGTCGGAGGTTTGTTTTTCTTCTGGCGGGCTCTTCCGCTTGATGCTGATGTTCTTTCGAGCTTGAATTGGAACGGCCGTTGCCGGCAAGGAGCCGCGAGCATAGTCGTCGGCAGCCGCGAACTCACTGGTGTAACATCCTAGCATTTAGGACTAAACGAAGGGTAGATTTAGGATTTTGTGCATCTGCATGCATGCATCTGAAAATCCGGGTAAAATTTTCGCCAAATTAAAAGACTAGAGTGGTCAGAATTCTCACTCCGATGAATTAGGTTTAGTGTCAACGGAAGGGGAGTGAGATGAATTTTTACATGACCGCTATTGTTTTCTGGAGTTATGAGGGGAGAAATTTGACTTATAAACAATTATTCACAATAATACAAATACAAGCATTATAAATAAAAGTATAAAGACTATTAAAATCCGACATTACAATTTTCTTTTACAATAAAGGAATAAAGGAATATTACAATGAAACAAATAAGTGAATAAAGAAAATAGAAAATGAATTACAATAATTAAACAAATAGAATAATTCTTTATTAAAAGAATATATATTACATTATTCTTTTACAATAAAGGAGTAATCAAAATGATTACAATAAGAAGATAAACTAATGTATTACAATGACTTTACATTAATTCTTGACAGAAAAGTAAATTAAAAAAATTGGATAAAAAGAAAATCCTAAAACTAATCTTCATCTTCACATCTTTCCATTTCCTGATCTTGTTCCTGTAAAAGTATAAAGTAAACAAGATATAGTATAAAGAAGTTTGGGGGGTTAGAATTACTCTTAGTAATGCAATGTGATGCATTGCTTATCACATAATTGAGTTTTAGAGAAGAAAACAAGTCGAAGTGTAAATCTGTTCTGATCAAATCTGTCTCAGCACATCATCATTGACATAAAGGGGGAAAGTTTCACCAATTTAGTAAAAGGTAAAAGTCAAAGAGTAGAACCATCAGCAAATATCAAGATATTTTAACTTCATCTGATCCATAACATCACAGCAAGCAACCACACAGATCACACACACATGCAACTATGTGTGCTGTCAACACCACAACACAGCAGCAAATGGAGATATAGCACTAGGCGTAGCAAGGCTGCTAACATATCCATCCCACACATACCACCAGCCCATAGTTCCTCCACTATCCCTAGAGCACCACAAAGAACATCACCTGTTCTTATTAGATTTTCCCAATAACATATAGATCAAATAACATCACTAGCACCCTGGTTGCTCAAGGAAGCCATCCAAGGACACCATGAGGAGGCCATGAGCATAAAGGAGTAGATCAAGTGAGCAGTAAGAGGGGGAAGTCCAGGAGTGCAAGGGGAAGCAGGACAGACACTAGATCCAGCAACATAACAGAATCACCACAACATCCACAGCCAAATCATCTATCTCCACTGTAAGCATCAGGTTGGCTACTAGAACCATGCTATTATGTGTTCTTGTCAAATTAAAGCAAGCATCAGTGGGGAAGAGGGAGAGAGAGCTCTCAGTATAGTGTAGAAATGCTACACTAGTTCATCCTAGAGCTGTTAAAATCCAACAAATTATCTGTTCTTATCTCTCTAAGAGTTTGGCCTCAGCCTTGTGCATCATGGACCAAGGTCAAATAGTAGGGTGGTACATCTAGATCATCCAGATTAGAAGATATCATTTTTCCACACCTACTTGGCAAGTCTAGCATATCCATTAGTAGAAAATCAATGTATTCCATCCTAATGGAGGCATCACAGTGGAATTCCGCTATTGAATCTACACAGTACAAGAAATCATCATCACATAATCATTTTCCTAGTGTACACTCCAAGGAGGCATCACAATAGTAGGACCATATTAGCAGAAGCCACCATTCACATTAACTAAATAACCACTCAGAAATTTTAGCCATAAAAGATTAATCATTTCCCTAGTATTACACTAGGAATCATATTTTTGTTTTGCTAATTCATTTTTGATTCTCAGCTACATTAAGTAAATCATTCTCCTAGTCAACACATCTAGGAGGCATACATAATTCCACTGTCACAGGGACAGTATTTAGAACACAAGTAACTCATGATATTACATATACCATTGTGCAAATTCAAATTCAATGCATCACAGTGACACATGGTTAGATAGCAGAATCTGCTATTTAACCAAGAATAACCAGTATCATAATTACATGTCAAGGGAACACCTGCAAGCAAATTTACAATTCCAACATCACAGAAGCAGTAATCAATCAACCATACCCTACAGGAGGTATCACTTATACCAGAATTCACAAAAGAAAATAAGTCATCTTTTCCTAGAAATGCTTCTAGGAATCATCTTTAGATACAAATCCATAGTCACTCTTAAGAGATGGTCATTTAAGAAAACATACAAATATAGTAGATGCCAGTAACTACTTACTAAAGCAAGCTTCAGTACTTTATACCCAAGTATCACTCCATCTAGATACACCAAGATCTCACTGCATTGAATTTAAACACATGGTGGGATCAATTTAGAAAAAAGGCCATCTGTTGCCTAAGTATAATATGAACTCTAATTAAACTAACTGACAGAAAGAAAAGCAACAGGCCAAGATCATTAGGGGGCAACAGGTACCACAAACAGATTAACACCTATAAGAAAGACCCTGGTAGGATGAACCAGATGAAATTAACTAAACATCACTGTAAAGGGGGTGAACCCTAGGTTCAGAGATGAAACCTAGATAGGGGTTAATCCTAGAAAGCACACTTGATGTATCAATATAGATAGAGCATGGAGAGGATCATCGAAGAGAGAGAACCACTTACCGAAGGTCCTCGCTTAAGCTCGAGAAGAGGAAGCAGACCGGTGGTGGAGGGCGCAGTAAACGGCGGCACAAGAGGCATTGAGGCACTTAAACCATGCCGAGCCTCTCGAGCAACCATCCATTGACTAAGCCTCCAGGTGGCCCTCAGATCAACACCAAAACACCCCAAATCGCGATGGAAGCACCTTAGGGTGGAGGCACAGAAACCCTAGGCACTAGATGGGGTTGCGCGTGGTCGAGGAAGGCCATGCCCTTCAAATCAAAACGGACTAGTCGATGCACCGGATCTTAGTTAGTCGGCTAGCACGGCGGTGGCGGCCAAGGAGGCCGAAGCGCGCCAGAGCCGAGCAGCGACGGCGGCAGCACCGTGGCATCGCGGGGAAGAGAGG
This sequence comes from Avena sativa, assembly GCA_916181665.1. Taxonomy (NCBI): domain Eukaryota; kingdom Viridiplantae; phylum Streptophyta; class Magnoliopsida; order Poales; family Poaceae; genus Avena; species Avena sativa. The sequence continues at coordinate 39,062,498 of OV702300.1, read as the reverse complement.
TCAAGGAGAGAGAGAGAGAGAGAGAGAGAGAGAGAGAGAGAGAGAGAGAGAAGGGTCATATGGGTCGGTTGACCGACCCGATCGGTTGGGATCTGTAGGTTTCGTCCAACCAGATGGACTGGGCTGGTTTTGGGCTAGATGGGCCCAAGAACTAGGCCCAATTTATATAATAACAAAAAATGGAAATTACTAAAATACCCTATACACATTTTAAGCTCTAGAAAAATGTAGAAAAATCCTAAAAATATATTTAATACATCCAAGTGTTTATTAAAATAATATCCTCCTAAGAAAAATATAATCATATTTATTTTAGTTTAATAAAATGCAAATAAATATTAACACCCTTAAATATCTAAATGAAAATTTATATATTTATAAAAAATCCTAAAAATAAATAAAAATCATTTTTATGTATAAAAACAAATCTCTTATCTCATAAAAATACTAACTTAAAATTTTACTAATAAAATTTAAAACAAATATTTAAAGACATTAAATAATTAAGAAATTTTATGAAAATAAAGATAATACCTAAAAATAAATAAAATTCATTTTAAGATTTTAAACAAGTATATTTACAAGTATATTTACTAAGTGTATTATTATAAAAACATTTTAAAGTTCCTAAATCATATAACTTCAATTATCTAAAGTATTAAAACAATATAACTACTTTGTTAATTAATTAAAACTCTTACCTAAGTAAGAAATGATCTCACTTAAAACATAATCCTTTGACTCTAAGTAGTCTAAACCATAATTATAATTTAATATAAAATCTAGGTTTAAACAATTAACTTTATAATATTCTTTTAAAATCCTTAACTAACTATAAGTCAAGGATTTACAAAGTTATCCATTGCAAATCATTAACAATTCATAAATAATCATATTTATCAAACTTGAAATTCACTAAATAAATTATAGTAAAATCCATCTATTTTAATAAAGAAAATCTCAAAGTATAATCTATAAATACTACACATGCTAAATTTACATCTTTAAAACAAATTTCCATAATTATATGATTTTTTTTATTATGCTTAGGAAAAACCCTAATAATTGATAATTCTGCAAATGCTATATCTCAAAGTCCAATTATATTTTCTATAATTTACTTTGGGGTAAGATATCTTAAGTTAGATATATAATAACTCCAATCAATTAAACCTTAGTACAAAACCATAAGTTTCAATCCTATTAATCTTCAAAGTTGAATAACTTAACATAAATAATATTTTCTTCAAATGTTATTATTTTTGCCACTTCAAAAGAAACATTATACCATTCTTTTAAAGCCATGACAACTTAAAACATAAATTTTGTAATAATTACCTAATATCATGAAACCATAGAATTATATTATAATTGTACTTTACTCTTTATATTTTATATGTTTATCTTCCTTATGAACTAAACTTAAACTAAAGAAAATCTTAAATAAATCATAAATATATGTAACTGGCAATAATTAAAGAATTACTTGGGATTTTGCATTATGCATCTCATTACTTATGCATAACAGCATATTGCTTCTTTAAACATTGTCCTTACCGGGCAATGATGATATTTTTGCAGAACCCGAGCTCTAGAGTCAAGTCGAGACATTCGACTACAATACTCCGTTATATCAAGGCAAGTTCACAGTTGCTCATGTCCTTTTGATTATTTTCTGTAAAGTATTTTTCAAATCTAGTGTTGTCATCACTTGCATTTCAAAAAGGTCAGAAAACACTATTTTTGATAAATAATGTGAACTATTGGTTACTGATCCAGGGTGATTAGCTAATCTATTAAACCTGGTAGTTGGAATACCACTACTCAGGAGTATATCATCTAGGACTTAACAACCAATGTCGCCAGTGATTCTTGCGCCGTAATAGTTAACCATGAGATTTGGAATGGGACAAAGAAGTCAGCTGGATCGGCTCCCTTTCGCATGCATTGGACACTGTTCTAGGCATTTGTGAGTTGCAGATCATGGGTATAGCCGTTTTATACGGGGAAAGGTCTACCGTGGATCTGGGCTTACAAAAGACAGATACTAGTGTTAATGGTTGTTGTGTGTATCCAACTAAGGTATAGCCGTTTTATACGGGGAAAGGTCTACCTTGAGTTTGGGCATACAACAATTGTGGTGTATGCGGGGTCGCGGAGAAGGACAGTGAGTGGATTGGATCATCTACTGGGCCCCACACCATAGGAAGTGTGGACGGGAAAGATCGCTAGGTTGTGCAATAAGGATTAGATCTCTCATGGGTAAAGTGACGCAGCTCTGCAGAGTGTAAGAACTGTAACTTGTTAGTCCCTATTGCAGGAAGGAGCTGCGAACGCTGCAGGAAAGGAACTCCATGAAAGTTCTGGTAAACCTGTGAAGGCTGACGTACATAGCTTTTCAGAATAAAAGCAACCTTTCGAAGAAATGTTTACGAAAACCTGCATTGCCTACGACTTATGGTCCGTGGCTGTAGATATAGTGCATCAAACACTCCTTTTTAGTGAACTTGCTGAGTACACTCGTACTCAATGTATCTTCTTAACCCTTGCTATATTCTGAAGATAATAACGGTCAGGAAGAAGAAATACTATATCCAATTGAAGACCAAGAAGAATTCCGATATGAAGAACCATAAGTATCCGAAAGCGTCGAAGGGAATAATTACAAAAACATCTATGGAATGGAGATCGACGTATCTGAAGTGTAGACGTAGCATATATAGAGATCTAGTCCAGTAGCATAGATTTCTATCCTCTATCTATAACTAAATCTCGTATAAACCTTAGTTGCTTCTTATTCTATTCTTCGAGTTATTATAGTTTAGCCTGAGTCATCGGGATACCTCATGTAATTTATGGTTGTAATAATGATAATGTATGTTGTGGACCCGCTTTGTTTCTGTTGTACCACTCTGAGGATGTAATATTTGCGGAATGGTAATCCGTGAGTGTTATGTCCACGACTATAGTATAGTACAACATGAAGTGGTATGCTGGGTCACCGCAGCTGGTATCAGAGCAAAAGCTTTGACCTTAGGTTGGAAACCTATTAAATGGGTAAAACTTGTAGGAAGTATGCAGCAACGGTAAGAAGTTCTCTAGAAATATGATGAGTATTCACTTGAGAATTACATTGTCATGTTTCTAGTGCGACAATTCATTATTATTATGCAATTTGGGTGATAATAATAAGTTATAATCTAGTTGGACAATTATAATCTCTTATCTACAGGGAGGAATGACATCTCGGTACCCAAACCAGAATGTCCAAGTGATGTTCAAGTGATATATAGGATTATGTAGAGGATTAGATAGAATTTTCGATACAACTTTTATAGAATATGGAATTGCAAATATCGACTTTTTGTCAAGGTTTGCAGTTTCCAACATGGGAAAGTGTTAGTCAAGTACCGTATAGTGTATAACGTACCAAAAGAGTTGGGAATAAGAGAGGTAATGTCATCAGGGAAGATGAGATGTATGGCGGCGTATCAAATAGCAGTTATAGAAGCAATAATTAGGCTTTGAAAACAAGAATCCAAGGAAATCGGTAGGTAGTAAACTTGCTACTATACCTCAAGATTCTATAAATTCGGAACATAAGTTGGATCATACTGCAATTGTGTAGACTGAATCCACTTGAGCTGTTGAATACATAGGTCATAGAAGGACACTACTCAAGCCTTATCATGACACACATTAGGTTCTAGTCCAGGCGTTGGATACAACCTTGAGGAGTATGTTGATCCTACTTGTAAGATCCCTCCTTAATGAAGGAAAAGGATCCCTGTGATTGCAATGCTAGTCCCTGGATCAATGCTAGCATCCACAGTTTAAGATGAAGTACACAGAAACAAAGGTCATTATTACAGTCATTCCAGAGACAAACATAGTCTTTTACAACTCCATGGCCACAGGCCTAGTACAAGAGTTTAAATAAGTAATAAGATAAATAAGTCTTCATCTTCATGTGCCACAGGCAAGCATGTTGAGTGTAGACTCATGACTCCTAATCATCATCAGAATAACCTGCAACATCACAAGTTACAGCCACAGTGGGTCAATACATTGGAATAGTATTGGCAAGTGATATCTTAGTAGAATATTGGTGGACTAGATACTATATGCAATTTGGCTAAGTGCAGCTTAGGCTTGCTTTGCTTAAAATAGGTTTTGCCTATTAGTTGAAAACACTAAGTTTTTCTTTGTCAAAAACTTTCCCCAAGGAACCACCAATAGACATTGGGGTCCTTCACCCTTGTTCAACCACAAGTTTTACTTAGAAATTGGGATGAGGAGATTCTTGATAGCTTCCATGTCTTGATGCTCAAATTGCCCAATACCAGGGACATGGCTAAGTACTTAGATTCTTCCATCTGCAGTGGTTGTGCACTTTCCCCACAAGACTTGATTTTCACCAAGACAGGACCTTTTAGAAGCCTTCCCTTAGACCAAATGGACGCGCTCCAACCTATCATCCCACTACCACCAACTGTCCAAATGGCTAAGTTATTGCAACCTATGTGATCCAGGCAGAGCCCATATTGCCAAGTGGCTGCACTAGAAGCTTCTTAACATTTGGCCTCTCAAATCCCTTTGTTCCTGGGTGGCTTTCCACAAGTGAGATACACAAGGTAAACCATAGAAATGGGTTTTGTGTAACCACTCAACATAACCCATTCACAACCATTCCACCCAGATGATTCATTCACTTAGTTGTTTTATTAAGCAAAAACATAGTCAAAAGACTTAGAAATATTTATTCATAGTATGAACATATAACCACCCTTGGTTGCTACTAGCTAGGCTAAGCATGGCATAGATAAGCATCTTAACATAGAAATTTCTAGCAATTCTACAACTACTAGGATTTCCCAAGCATAGCATGTAAGCAAAATATAACCATGCAAGACTAGCAAAATATTTCTAATTCATAGTTGAAAAACATAGGGATAAAATCATGAAGCACCTCTTGCCTTGGTAGTTTGGAGAGTAGCTACAATCCTCACAATCACAATCACTATTTGCACCAAAATCTACACATAAAATGATAGCACCAAATCACATACAAAATAAATACAAGAAAAAATATATGGATGCATGCAACATGATATGTGATGATTTTCCAAACTCAACAAGACAAGTACACAGTACTGGTTCACAAAAAAGTTCAAAACTTGCCAAACAAACTTTATTTGAACATTAAAACATTTCCTAAATATTTGTTATATACAAAATAGGCCTACACATGTTTCTGTAAATAAAACCATTTTAACAGAAACAAAACATTAAACACATTGCATATATGGAAAGGGCTTTCTCTCCTGATTCCATTGATATAAAATTCATCAAATTTGGACGTGGAAATCAAAAGTTATGAATTAAACAAGTTTTAATATCCAATAGATCTAATTCCAGTTTTTTAATTCAAATCATAGACACGCGGCGTGTTCCTATTGGTTGATACCGTTTCGCACCGGATCACACACGTGAGCCATTAGATCTAACTTAATCTGCACGGCCCAGATCTGTTCGTACCCCTTCGCGTAAGTGATCTATCTAGCCCATCCGATCTAGATCCAACGGTTCGCGTTCAAGCGACCAAACTCTAGCGGCACTAGCGGCGGCGAGTGGCGGCGGCGGCTCTGTCTACGGCGGCGCGGTGGCTACAGGGGGGTTTGGGGTCGTCGGAGATGCTTACCAGACTCGCGGCGATGTACTGAAGCTCAACGTGACGATGGCTTGACAAGGGGCGCGCTGCAGTGGCCGTGGGAGCTCGTCGGAGTAGAGGACAGCGTCGGGCTCGGGTGGACGGCGCCGTTGGCAATGTTCTGATCCGCCCTAACACAAACGTAGGGCATCAGCGGGTGCGCATCGATCAGGCGAACAGGTTAGTGTCAAAGGGAAGGCACGGGGCGGTCGGCTTTTACCTTAATCGCTCGCCGGAGTTGGAGACGGCGTCAGGAACTTGCAGTGCTCGTTGGAGTTGACTACCTGGGGCAGTACAGGACGAACTAAGGATGTCAGTAGTAGCGCAAGGAGGTTGCGAAGCAGTTCGCGTGAACCAGAGAGGAAGGCGCGCATGGAGCTCACCAGGATTGGTCGCCGGAGTGGGTTCTGTCTGCGGCGAGGTATTGGCAAATACTGGCAGCCTGGAGGCACTTCGGGCTGGCTTTGTTGGGGGAAATGGCCGCGAGGGGGAGAGGTTTAAGTAGCCAGGAGGGGAGAGGAAATTATGCTACAGATCAATGCCAATTAAGCGAGGATTAATTCGCGGCATTTCTGGAGGAAACGGCAGTGGCGACGGGGTCTGCGCGCACGGGGTGGAGAAGAAGGAGCTGACGTGGCTCGGGCCCAGTGGCAGTGGCAGCGGGGCAGAGCGGGTGCGGGTGAGAGAGGGAGAAGGGGAAAACGACCCGGGTGGGCTTAGTGGGCTGGTTTCTCTGCTGGCCTAAATAACTGGCGCCGGCCCTTTTCCTTTTCTCAAATCATTTTCTATTTCTGATTTGATTTTTTGAATCCATTTTCAAACAAATTCAAATGTTAATTGAATTCAAATTTGTTCTGGATTTTTGCAGAGTGTAACATTCATAATTCTGAGTGTACAAACACATGGACTCTCTGTATTAGCTTGGTTCTATTGCTCAAACAAAATAAATAGTGATATGGCACTAGATTTGATCAAGTTTTGAAAATGGATTTAAATTCACTTTTGTTTTGCAAATTTTGGTTTAAGCAAATAGCAAGCAAGCAAAACAATCTGAGAGTAACAAGGTTTGATTCATGAACAACAATCTCTCATTGGAGAGTAGCATTTGATTTAATGCTGATCACATAAAATAATGAGCTCATATGCTCCTGTTTTTGAATTGATTTTTGAAATGAAAACCTACATGATCATGGATGCATGGATGATATGCATGAGTTTTGAAAAATGATTTTAGGTATGTTACACTACTAAATAATTAGAATGCAACAAGGAGTTAGATAGACAAGCTAGGCATTTTAGAACACTCTTCTCTAGAGAGGTGCATGAAGAGAATGCGTTTGAGGGACCATAGTATGAAACCTATACCTATTATTAGAATGGGCCTTAGTAACATGTAGACCATGGACAAGTATAAAACCAAACAGGAAAATTAGGAAACATCCAATCCAAGTATTCCAGTTTGGAATCCCGATGGATGAGGAGTAGAATCTTACACTGGAACTAGGGAGAATCCTATAACCTGTGATCCTAGTAAAGGAGTAGAAACCAGTTATGTTAGCATGGAACCTATGATCCATATGGGGGTAGTACCAATCCTATTGACCTGGAAGACGGCACTGACGGTTATTACATCTATATGTATAACTAAGTCAAAGAAAAAGCAGATAATACATCTTGATTTGAAAGTGCATTTGAAGGTGGACATGAGAATTCCACGGAAGATCACGCATTTTCTAGTCATTTTTCAATGGCTAAACTCAATCTAAGTACTTCTAATCAAGAGTGCACACCCTCGGGATGTTTATATACTTCGGAAGGTAGTTGTCGGACTTCAGATCATCATGAACGGATGACAGGAAGATCATTTTTTCTTAAGCTCCCAAACAAAGCATCTTTCTTCCATTGCTTATCTTATGAATCTCATCAAATTTAGCGAAATTTATGACATCTGATCATGCTAGAGATGATCAGACTATTGTGTACACTCCAAGGAGGCATCACAATAGTAGGAACATATTAGCAGAAGCCACCATTCACATTAACTAGATAACCACTCGGAAATTTCAACTAGAAAGATTAATCATTTCCCTAGTATTACACTAGGAATCATATTTTTGTTTTGCTACTTCATTTTTGAGTCTCAGCTCCATTAAGTAAAATCATTCTCCTAGTCAACACATCTAGGAGTCATATATAATTCCACTGTCACAGGGACAGTATTTAGGACACAAGTAACTCATGATATTACATATACCACTGTGCAAATTCAAATTGAATGCATCACGGTGAAACATGGTTAGATAGCAGAATCTGCTATTTAACCAAGCATAACCAGTATCATATTTACAGGTCAAGGGAACACATGCAAGCAAATTTACAATTCCAACATCACAGAAGCAGTAATCAATCAACCATACCCTACAGGAGGTATCACTTATACCAGAATTCACACAAGAAAACAAGTCATCTTTTCCTAGAAATGCTTCTAGGAATTATCTTTAGATACAAATCCATAGTCACTCTTAAGAGATGGTCATTTAAGACAGCATACAAATATAGTAGATGCCAGGAACTACTTACTAAAGCAAGCTTCAGTACTTTATACCCAAGTATCTATCCATCTAGATACACCAAGATCTCACTAAATTGAATTCAAACACATGGTGGGATCCAAGCATTTCTACTGTAATCAAATTAGAAAAAAGTCCATCTGTTGCCTGAGTATAATATGAAATCTAATTAAACTAACTGAAAGAAATAAAAGCAACAGGCCAGGATCATTAGGGGGTAACAGGTACCACAAACAGATTAACACCTATAAGAAAAACCCTGGTAGGATGAACCAGATGAAATTAACTGATCATCACTGTAAAGGGGGTGAACCCTAGGTTCAGAGATGAAACCTAGACAGGGGGTAATCCTAGAAAGCACACTTGATGTAGCAAGATAGATAGAGCATGGAGAGGAGCATAGAAGAGAGAGAACCACTTACCGGAGGTCCTCGCTTAAGCTCGAGAAGAGGAAGCAGACCGGTGGTGGAGGGCGCAGTAAACGGCGGCACAAGAGGCATTGAGGCAATTAAACCATGCCGAGCCGCTCGAGCAACCATCCATCAACGAAGCCTCCAGGCGGCCCTCAGATCACCACCGAAAGACCCCAAATCTCCATGGAAGCACCTTAGGGTGGAGGCACAGAAACCCTAGGCACCAGATGGGGTTGCGCATGGTAGAGGAAGGCCATGCCCTTCAAATCAAAACGGACTAGTCGATGCACCGGATCTTAGTTTAATCGGCTAGCACGGCGGCGGCGGCCAAGGAGGCCGAAGAGCGCCGGAGCCGAGCAGCGATGGCGGCAGCAACGCGGTGTAACATCCCAAAAATAATAATCTTGGATCATCAATTTCTAATTATCAAAATTAGGGTTAACAAAAACTTTGTTAAAAAAATTATGAATGCATGCATATGAGTATGCATTAAATTTGAAATTCTTTTGAACCACCTTGTTTGTGTGTTTCCTTGCTTGTAAAATGTTTCTTAGGTGAAATAAACATCATCTAAACATTTCCCAAACTTTTCCTAAGGACAAATAAATCAAAACCAATAAAATAAAGGAATGGTCATTTTGACCAATTTAACTCCCATGCCTACTTTGGCTGTCTCAAACTTTCAGAACCTAATGGAAACTTTTCTGGATCTTTGCACCCCTTGAATGTACTCATAACAAAGTATCAATGCCCACTTTGTGATCATCCAGAAACTTTCAAATACATAGTTTAAAGGACATTTGAAAATTGAATCTTTATCATATGAGAAGATCCCACTTTTTCAAAAACCACTCAAACAAGCTCAACTTTTAAAACCCAAGCATCTGCAGACTCACCAGCACCAATCTGGCAAACCCACCAAAAATCTTTTCAAAATTCAAAACTTGATTTCATGCAGCCATTTCATCAAACAGGTTGCAGGCACAAATCATACAAAATCTAAACACTATTTGGAGCAGTGATTTGAGCCTAACTTGTCCCCTCTTTGGCTCACAACCATCTCAGTAGATCATCTAGCTAACTAAAACAAGCACTAGCACCACTATGAGCTTGGCATTACCATCAATGGTGAACAGCCGAAGCCAACCTTGCCACCCCATAGTCGACAGCAAGCTAGGAGGAGACACAAGCCTAGCCAGCATGTCTGGGAGGCAGCCCACCGTTTACCGCCACTCACTGTCCTAGCCGCGAGCGTTGTCAAGCCCTGGACCACACGCACGAACCATGCCAACCTCGCCAGCGACCATGCCTAGCGTGCGCCACAGCGCCACCCTCGACCAAAGCCCACAGACCGCGCGCCGCCCTCGCCGCGTGCATACACAATCCCCACCGACCCAGGAGACCGCCAGACATCCTCGTTCGCCGCCCCGTGCCGCATAGCCACCGCTCGCCGTCGAAGACGCCGCCTCTGCCGCGCAGAGCGTCGCATGTTCCAGACCAAGCCACACCGCCCCACGCCTCAAAACCATGTCGTTGAGCATCGCCAGGGAACACCGCACCGTCCCCTACCGTCGCCCATGCCAATAGCCTCCTGTAACATCGCCCCCGACGAGCTCACCGTGCACCCCGTCGGTCCCCTCGCTCGACTATAAATAGAGGACTCCCCCGCTCGAATTCTTCACACCATTCTACTCCCCTCTCATCACTGATCGTGCCACACCGTTCCTGGAGCAAGGCGAGCACCACCTCGCCGGAATTTCACCGGAGCCCGCTGCCTCTGGAAAAGAAGGGCGCCATCGATTTCGTCCACCCCAGGAGCTGCCGCGACCACCCCTGAGTTCGCCGTCGTCAACTTCGTCGTTCGCCCGCCTCGCCGACCCTCGCCTGCACCCCGATGAGCCCCAGCACCCCTCACTGGCCGCGCTAGGTTTCTTTCTCGCCGGAGTTGCCTCGCGTCGACGATGACTCCCAGCCGTTGGATTAGAATCAGATCGAACGACCCACGTTGCCCCGTACCGCTTCGCCCCTCCCTGTCTCACTGACGAGTGGGGACACCCACTTAAGCAGCCCGCGGGAGCACTGCGCTTAGCAGGCCGGCCCGTTAACTTTTCCCGCGCAACCCAGTTATTCAAATTAAACCTTTTCTATTTTATTTCAAACTCACTTCTGTACCCAACTTCAAAAATCAACCCAGATCGATTCAGTGCACCAAATTGAATGAAACCAATTTTGTTAGAAAGGTATGTGAATGCTGAATCCAAGCCCGTTGGATTCAAGTCATTTGGATCTATAGATCACTCATGGTAAAAAATAATAAGGCAGAAGCTTTTCTGCATTCAAACATTTTTCAAATTTAAACCATAATAGCTTTTGAGTTGATTCCAACTCTCAAAAATCACATTTAACCATATTTCAGAATATATAAAAATATATAGGTTTACTTGCAGAAAGAATGTTCAAGTAATAAAAGAATGCCCCATAGGCATTTCTAGTCACTTTAATTAATTAAAATAAAAGGGTAAAACCTTATTAAATTGTGACACAGTTTAAATCACATTCCCATGAACTAAAATATGTGGTGATGATGACATGTGTCAACATGATCCCATGTTTGGTTTGGAGAATATTAAATCTTAAGTAGTTTTTCAATGAGTAGAAATTACTTTTCTAAAAATAAAAGAAATTAAACCAAGCTTTAACCTTGTAATATTAGTGATGATGCTAGATCATCTATAGGACCCTTGTGTGTGATGATTGCAAGTAGTTAAGTATTGTTTAGTGATTGTGTACCCCGTATTTATTTATAGACGCTAGTACCGACCAAGGATACGAGGAGGAAGGCGGATTCTACGAAGAAGAAGCCGAGGAGAACTTCAACCACTGCTCTGCACAAGGCAAGCTAACACTTGCAATTTAGCAAGCTTATACTGATATTGTGCAAGCCTAATACTACTAGTGAATGTGCAAGCTAACCCTTGCAAGATACTCTACTATTGCAACAAACCACTACTTGTTACTCTGACCACTACATGCCTTAAGCATATGTGATCATACCCACTTGACAGACCAATCCTAGTTTTACTTGCACGCTTCTTACTTTACTTCTTTATCAAAGCTCTTACTTAGAGTTTACTTAAGTGAATTATAGATATTAGAAAGATACGTGAAGGTTGCATAAAGAGCATAAAATTTGGCCTAAGTGAGAAACCTTGATATCATCCCTAGATATAAGGTGTACTTAGTTGAAACTCCCCTAGTTTACCACCCCTCATTAGTACTCACCTCCACTTGTAGATGCTAGTGCTAAGCATAAAACTTGATCAACTTTAGATGGGAATACTTGGTGGAAAAATGGTTATGAAAACCTTGGAATGATGGATCATTCAATTGAAATGTTTTGGACATGTGTTTCCGAACACCTGATGATTTTGGTGATGAAAATGTTGAGGCATGAGCCTTAGCCCTTTATAAAACTGATGGTTGTCTGGATGCGATACCATTCCAATTTTATCGTACAACCACAATACCCGAAGATTGGGTAGGGCTTGACTAGAAACTTATATTCCTTAGTATTAGTTCCCTCACGGCCAAGGTCTGAGCTGAGGCTACCTTGTGAAGATTGTCCACCTGTGCAGTACCTAAGATGACAGTTGGTCATGGTTGGGAGGCCAAACTCACAGGAGAGGTGCTTATACTAGGGCGTGTAATTGAAAGGTTAGGATTGATTATCCGCATACTGAGTATGGTGAATTCAGGATTTGTTCCTGACGGATGTATCGAGTGTTGTGGTGAAAGTGTACAATCTCTGCAGAGTGTCAAACTATTCGAATAGCCACGTCCGCGGTTATGGACAGTTGGAGTGGCCATACTGTTCCCCGTCAGACTTTTCAAAATGACTTGTGAAATGAAGTGAGACTTTGACTTGACCACAATAGAGTTGTGATATGAAATACAAGTTCCCACTTAGGAGTTATAAAATTGTGACTAGCTTTGGAACCTAGTAGAGATAAATCAGGCTTTTGCAAAACAACCCTAGAGCCTAGTGTCCTATTATCCAAAAACCCCTTTTACCTGTTAGTATTAGTTTGCGAGTACTTAAAGAGTACTCATGGCTTTGTCCCTGGCTATTCCCATGGCCAGACTATGAAGAGGAGTATCTGGAGGATGGACCTTAGGAAGGTTACGACAACTAGGATCATCTCCCATCGTCAGCATTGCCTGTGACCCCGAAGATGTAGCTTCACCTACGCCACCGTTATTATGACATATTCTGCTGCTTGATGTTGTATTAAGAACTGGATCATGAGATCCCTATTTGTGTAAGAACTTATGTATGGTTTGTAATGGATGATGTACTATGGTATCCAATTCTGTTATGTCTCGCAAAAATGGTAATCCTGGGATTGCGATGTATGGCATAACAGGCATCTGAGATTAAAAATCCGGGTGTTGACACGCGGCATCGCGGGGAAGAGAGAGAGAGAGAGAGAGAGAGAGAGAGAGAGAGAGAGAGAGAGAGAGAGAGAGAGAAGGGTCGTATGGGTCAGTTCACCGAACTAGTCGGTTGGGATCTGTAGGTTTAATCCAACCAGATGGACTGGGCTGGGTTTTGGGCTAGATGGGCCCAAGAACTAGGCCCAATTTATATAATAACAAAAAATGGAAATTACTAAAATACCCTCTACACATTTTAAGCTCTAGAAAAATGTAGAAAAATCCTAAAAATATATTTAATACATCCAAGTGTTTATTAAAATAATATCCACCTAATAAAAATATAATCATATTTATTTTAGTTTAATAAAATGCAAATAAATATTAAGACCCTTAAATATCTAAATAAAAATTAATAAATTTAGAAAAATTCCTAAAAATAAATAAAAATCATTTTTATGTATAAAAATAAATCTCTTATCTCATAAAAATACTAACTTAAAATTTTACTAATAAAATTTAAAACAAATATTTAATGACATTAAATAATTAAGAAATTTTATGAAAATAGAGATAATACCTAAAAATAAATAAAATTCATTTTAAGATTTTAAACAAGTATATTTACTAGAAAAATACTAAGTATATTATTATAAAAAGATTTTAAAGTTCCTAAATCATATAACTTCAATTATCTAAAGTATTAAAACAATATAACTACTTTTTTAATGAATTAAAACTCTTTCCTAAGTAAGAAACGATCTCATTTAAAACATAATCCTTTGACTCTAAGTAGTCTAAACCATAATTATAATTTAATATAAAATCTAGGTTTAAACAATTAACTTTATAATATTCTTTAAAATCCTTAACTAACTATAAGTCAAGTATTTACAAAGTTATCCTTTGCAAATCATTAACAATTCATAAATAATCATATTTATCAAAGTTGAAATTCACTAAATAAATTATAATAAAATCCATCCATTTTAATAAAGAAAATCTCAAAGTATAATCTATAAATACTACACATGCTAAATTTACATCTTTAAAACAAAGTTCCATAATTCTAAGATTTTATTTTTATTATGCTTAGGAAAAACCCTAATAATTGATAATTCTGCAAATGCTATGTCTCAAAGTCCAATTATATTTTCTATAATTTACTTTGGGCTAAGATATCTTAAGCTAGATATATAATAACTCAAATCAATTAAACCTTAGTACAAAACCATAAGTTTCAATCCTATTAATCTTCAAAGTTGAATAACTTAACATAAATAATATTTTATTCAAATGTTATTATTTTTGCCACTTCAAAAGAAACACTATACCATTCCTTTAAAGCCATGACAACTTAAAACATAAATTTTGTCATAATTACCTAATATCATGAAACCATAGAATTATATTATAATTGTACTTTACTCTTTATATTTTATATGTTTATCTTCCTTATGAAGCAAACTTAAACTAAAGCAAATCTTAAATAAATCATAAATATATCTCACTGGCAATAATTGAAGAATTACATGGGATTTTGCATTATGCATCTCATTACTTATGCATAACATCATATTGCTTCTTTAAACATTGTGCTTACCGGGCAATGATGATATTTTTGTAGAACCCGAGGTCTAGAGTCAAATCGAGACATTCGACTATAATACTCCGTTATATCAAGGCAAGCTCACACTTTCTCATGTTCTTTTGATTATTTTCTGTCAAGTATTTTGCAAATCCAGTGTTGTCATCACCTGCATTTCAAAAATGGCTAAACTCAATCTAAGTACTTCTAATCAAGAGTGCGCACCCTCTGGATGTTTACATACTCCAGAAGGCGGACTTCACGTCATCATGGACGGAATTCCAGGAAGTACTAGAAAGAGAGAGAAAAGTAAGAAGACACAATCCATGGAAGTAAAGGGCATAAATAATGTACATAACCAGTAATGTGCGTCGTATTGTTTGAGAGGCATGACTTAAGAAGTAAGAGCATGCTCATATGAGCAAGCAAGTCTTTGTAACATACAAGTAATGTACCAAGTGAGAGTCAAACCGTAGTTCTGAGGAGTGCTTGTAATAGCTTATACATACCTTCGAAGTTCTTGGTGAACGCTTCTAGCATGTCCAACCAGTTGCAGATGGACTTCTCCGGATGGTCATCAATCCATTGTTGGGTCGTGCCCGCCAGCATTAGTGGGAGGTACTTGACGAAGACGTTGAGGTTACCTCTGGCGATCTCTATCGTGTTGCCGTAATCCTACAACCACGTAGCTGGCTTGGACGTGCCGTCATAGGGCTTGATGTTCTTGTCAATCCGGAAACCCTTGGGGTAAGTTGCGGTACGTATTACAGGTCCGAAGCAATGTGGTCAAAGGTATTTTCCTTCCCCCGGGCCTCATGAATCTTGTCCAGACATGAACGTGTGTCGTATGGCTCCGGGCTTCTTTTCTTCTTCGGGATGGGCTGCGTGAACGACGCAAGCCTCCTCCACGATGGTGGATGCTAGGTGGTGACAGAGGCGGAGGTGGTGTTGGGTTAGCCTTCTTGCTGTTACCCTCCTATGATGCCTCGCGCTTGTCGTGGTTGCTTGTCGGACGCGGAGGGTCATGGCGCGACTTGCTCTTGTGACCTTGATTACACTCCCCATCGTGATTGGTCTGCTCCGTGTTGTCGCAGATGACGATGTCGCGCTGCCTTGGCGGAGGCATGTCCGTGCGATGGTGAGCCTTGGGGTCTTCGTGATGTAGGGGAGACAAGGGCGATGGAGATGTGCAATGAGGGTGAGCTTTGCCTCCATGGTCGGAGGATATGGGGATAGCGTCCTTCCTGTTGCGTGCATCCCTCCGTCTTCGCTCTAATGAACTCGTCTGAGATCCGACATCCTGAGGAGATCTGTCCCTTGGCGGCTTAGGATTGTTAGACTGGCAAAAAGCTGGGTTAGACTCGAGCCTCTCAGAGGTGGCCTTTTCCTGCTGTTTCACCGCCTTTGCCACAAGGTCATAGACCTATTCCACAGCTGCGGGTGATCTATCCTGCTCCAAAAGGGTCTTAGCGACGGCGAGGTTAAGAAGAGGAGTGGGAATCACCTGCCTGCCTTCGCTGTCAATGTATGGCTTTGTTTGTGGCGGCTTCAAGGGGACCCATCCTAGGTTTCGCCGTACACCAGGATCGTTGATGACGCGAGCTGGAGCTTTATTAGCCTTCTGCTGCTGGAGCAGAGTCTTGTACTCGGCCTCCATGGCTCTAGCTTTCTCTATTGACTTATGCGCATTGGCCAGATCACGATCCAGCTTTGCGCCTTGCTCCGTGATGGCCTGCGCTTCCTCCAGCAGCTGCTGGCGCTTCTCGTCAAGATGGACTACGCTCCGAATATGATCCACAGTCATGGGATCGACGAGGAGGTTGCCGTACATCACTTTATCAGCTGGAGTAATTTGGGCAGCAGCAGACGTAGATACGGGAGGCGGAGGATTTGCGGTGTTGTTGTTACTCGGACAGACGTTGAGTTCCTGCGGCTGCTGTACTGGGTTAGGCGGAGGGGGCATGACCTTTGCGCGATCATTGTCGGCAGCAACAGATGGTACTTTCCCCTTGTCCAGCGCTTTAGGCAGAGCTTGTCCGGGTTGAACTTATTCCATCACGGTCCCAATGGCGACAAACACCTCTCTAGACGTGATGGCCTTGTCGGCCTCCTCGTCACGTTGGAAATCCTCCTCCATCTCCTGCATAGCATAGTCTATCTCCTCTGAGTCAGCGCTGAAGTCGGCGTAGAGCGCGTCAAGAACGGAGTCAGAGGGTGCCGGGGCTTCCTCGACGATGGGCGGTGGTGGTGCAATGGCGGCGATGATGACTGGAGGTGGTGGTGCCACTACAGCGACGACGATCGGAGGCGGCGGTGGAGGTGCAGCGACAATGACCGGAGGCAGTGGTGGCGGTGACTGAGGCGGTGGTGGCGGTGACTGAGGCGGAGGGCGCCGTCTAAAAGCGCAAGCGCTGTCTGGGCTGCCTCCTCAGCCTCCGTGTATTTGTTGACGGTGTTCACCATGCCTTCGAAAGTGACATGTCCTGAAGCTTGCTGCCGCCTTAGCGTATGTCGGAGAAGTGTTCCGTGGTCGAGTTGTTCCACAAAGTGATACATGGCATCATCATTAGGGTAATGCGTCAGGTCGGACCGTATACGGAGCCACCTGGCTAGTTAATATTGGGGTTTTCACCCTCTCTCTGAATGCATCGCGCCAGATCGAAGATAGTCACCATGCCGATGAACTTGGATCTCTGCTGTCTAGACGCACAGGCGAAGCCGGCATACTTTGCAGTGATCTTCCACCATTATATAATGCACAGGGAAGGTTGGGTGGGCCTTGAATTTTTAAGATCGTTGTCGGCAAACGCCAAAGAGAGATCCAACTTCGATCCTTCCGCGAACATATCCTGCCCGTAGGCGGTCCGTGCGGGTCTTGATGCTCCTCTAACTTCCAGGGATCTAGTGCCCGAGTCGGTTTCGCCGATGAAAAGGTGGATGTCTCCGATGGGGACGATCGAGCATCGAGTTGGGTTCGTCTTTGCCGGGATCCATAACTCATCGGGAGGGACGATCAGAACATTGTCGGAGAAGAGGACACGACCGATGGCTACGGTTTTGCCGATTCCTGCAAAGATCTTGGTCTTCGCCCGTAGAGCCTGAAGCGCCTCTTGCCCCACAGTGGGCACCAACTGTCGTGGTATTGCCGACGAGTACTCCATGGAGGGGTCCTCACAGTGCGTGTTTAGAGACGTGGGGTAAGGCGGAAGGTTGGCGGGTACGAGGTAACACATCTTACCCGGGTTCAGATCCCACGACGGTGGCGGAATCCTACTCCTGCTATAAATCACTATAATGGCAATACGCCGAGTTACAGGGATCGGTTCGTTGTGCGCGATATGAGTTGTGTTCTGCCCTAAAGGATCCCATAGGCCCGACTTATATAGTCACCAGGTCCTAGGGTTATAGGGAATGTCCTAGCCGGACAGGTTACAGAGTCCTACACGGTATACAACTAGTCTAACGTGTCTTGCACTCCAAGGCTCCGGGTATGTCGGTGACTCCTCCGTAGCCTTCCTTCATCCTACATGGGCATCCCTTCTAGATCCATCTAAATGGGCCGCCCAACAGGCCATGGGCCATGCTACCAACTGTAGGCCACCCGGGTTATCCGGATAAGAGACATGCTATGAGGATACCCATATAACATATCCCGAACATACATGAGTCACAATATAGATGCATAAAGATAAATCATAATTGGAATTCGCAAACTTTTGTTCCTGGTCAGAGAACAGTTGGCAAATAGTTTCACAAATAAAGCTTTTGTAAAGAAGTTTCACAACAAGAGTACTCTTTTCTCAAACATAAAAAATGTTTCACAATGATGGCTTTCAAAGTAATACTCAATAGATAAGAGTCTTGTGCAAACAAGAAAGATAAAGAACATGATTGAATAAATCATCATATGAATGCTTGAAACACAACAACTCAAATGCTTGCTGGAGATAGAGAGGAAGTAGGTTTACTGAATCAACTTAGAAATAGGAGAAAGGCCCTTCATAGAGGGAAGCAGGGATTTCAAGTTCATAAAGAGCTTCCAAAATATTATGGTACTTACTAGCTTTGATCTCTCATTGCCCCTATCATAAGCATCTTGAGGTGATTAAGGTTAAAGTGAACAAGGATGGAGTATATGCTTGACGATATATAAGTTGGCAATCTCATGTCCCTTGAGTACGAGGGCCGATCCTCATGCTACTCAACTTTAGTTACCGGTAAGTTCATGTCATTGTAAGTATATGTGTATCATAAAGAACCGCCAATGGGGTATCCCTTGCACATGATACAGGAGCTATCCCATAATCAAAATGACAAGGCAAGCAGACAGTGAGCATCTCAGCGATATTTTTATTTGCTATTTGCATATGTTTTTATTAAGGATGCTTCACAGATTGCTCAATATTGTTATGCTGCAAGTTTCCACCATGATTAGGCATGGCTTAGGCTAGCGGACCAGGCGTTTCTCTAACGCACATGCATAACTCGATGGACTTACATGATCCCCTTTTATTTCACACCGACGACATCCACAAACAAAAGACCATGATATCAACTGGATATGTATCCATAATTGTTGAAAGCGTTCCCCGTGACAACACGGTTCTGCTAATCCAAACATACAGATGCAAGAATATACAACTTCGATGACACAATGGTTCAAGTTTATTAGGGGCAAGAAAATAAGGTGTGCCATCAAGTTCGTGAGAGCTTTACTAACTAGTTTTCACATAACAAAATATTTTTAATTAGAAAGATAGATGAATCATGAGAATTTTCTGGGAATAGAAATAATGCTAATAGGTAGATATGGTGGACACAAATGGCACAGGTTTTGTTCCAAGGGATTGGATGCATGAGAAGTATGCCTTCTCAAAACAGGTTTTTGGCTAGCAAGGCTGGGTAGCAAGCAAAAGAGTTGAAGGAAACAAGAAAACCTACATGTGATAAAGACAAACATGCAATCTTCCTTGAAGATGCAAAAGATCTTAAATACAGAATACTAAGCTTATGATCCAATCAAGAAAGAAAATAAATGATACAAAATACATGTAATCTTTTCTCTTTTCCTTCAAACCTCAAAAAGTGTTGCCACTGTCAAGAGCTCGGTTTTCCAAAACCAATTTAGATACACTTCATGCTCCCAAAGTGATACCAATACTGGTCAACAAGATCAATCATATAATAGAGATTGCAAACTAAAATAAGAAGTGAAAAAAGTAAAAGATGAAACTTCTCATTAATATTCCATAAAGGCACTCACACCAAGGGATACATAGATGATCAACTAAAGGATAGATACTTCCACAATGCAAACCAACCTATAAGATAACTTCTCTACCGAAGATATGAATCTACCAAAAAGTAAAAAGATAAAAGATAATGATGTGATACCGTGGTAGTCCCCCAAGCTTGGAACAAGCCAAGGCGATGACAAACCTGATGATGAATTACTCCTTCAGTGACGGTGGTGTTCTCTTGATAAGCTCTTCAATCAGTTTCCTCAAATCCTCAATCTCGAAGGTCAGAGTACGAATCAACTCCCAATTATGCTCAATGCGGTTCATGATCATATCGGACCGAGAATCCATGTCCTTGTTATTCTTTCCCCACTCTTCCGTCTTAGT
>OV702300.1:38237467-38442056 GCA_916181665.1 Avena sativa | reverse complement strand
AAAAGCTCATGATAACGGCCATAAAATGTGAAAACGACGAGTTTTTGGTCATAATTCTCAAACATGTATCGGGTCTTATGGCCCTGCAAATCGTCCTTGAACAACCAAACCATGGGCAATAGCTTATGAAAACGGCCATAAAACGCGAAAACGACGAGTTTTTACTCATAACTCTCAAACATGTATCGTGGCTTTATGGTCCATGAACGTTCCCATGGAAGACCAAAAATATGGGCAATGGCTCATGAAAACGGCCATAAAACGTAAAAACGACGAGTTTTTGGTCATAACTCTAAAACAGGTATCAGGTGTTACGAGTCGTTAATTGCCCTAGAAGCCGAAAACTGTGGGCAATAGCACATGAAATCGGCCATAAAACGTGAAAATGACGAGTTTTTGGTCATTACTCTCAAACATGCATCGTTTCTTTACGGTCCATGAAAATTCCCACGGAACCCCAAAACAGTGGGCAATAGCTCATGAAAACCTCCATAAAACACGAAAGCGGCGAGTTTTTGGTTATGTCTCTCAAACACGTATCTGGTGTTACGAGTCGTACAAATCGCCTTGGAACCCCAAAATGTGGGCCATGGCTCATGAAAACGCCCATAAAACGCGAAAACGACGAGTTTTTGTTCATAACTCTCAAACATGTATCGTGTCTTTACGGGCCAGGCAAATTCCCATGGAACCCTAGAACTGTGGGCAATTGCTCATGAAAACGTCCATAAAACAAGAAAACGACGAGTTTTGGTCATGTATCGGGTCTTTTGAGCCCTTCGAATCGCCCTTAAACCCCAAAACTTTGGGCAAAAGCTCATGATAACGGCCATAAAATGTGAAAACTACGAGTTTTTGGTCATAATTCTCAAACATTTATCGGGTCTTATGGGACCTGAAATCGCCCTCGAACACTCAAACCGTGGGCAATAGCTTATGAAAACGGCCATAAAACGCGAAAACGACGAGTTTTTACTCATAACTCTCAAACATGTATCGTGGCTTTATGGTCCATGAACGTTCCCATGGAAGACCAAAAATATGGGCAATATCCCATGAAAACGGCCATAAAAAAACGACGAGTTTTTGGTCATAACTCTAAAACATGTATCAGGTGTTACGAGTCGTTAAATTGCCCTAGAAGTCGAAAACTGTGGGCAATAGCTCATAAAATCGGCCATAAAATGTGAAAATGACGAGTTTTTGGTCATAACTCTCAAACATGTATCGTTTCTTTACGGTCCATGAAAATTCCCACGGAACCCCAAAACCGTGGGCAATAGCTCATGAAAACCTCCACAAAACACGAAAGCGGCGAGTTTTTGGTTATGTCCTCTCAAACACGTATCTGGTGTTACGAGTCGTACAAATCGTCTTGGAACCCCAAAATTGTGGGCCATGGCTCATGAAAACGCCCATAAAACGCGAAAACGACGAGTTTTTGTTCATAACTCTCAAACATGTATCGTGTCTTTACGGGCCAGGCAAATTCCCATGGAACCCTAGAACTGTGGGCAATTGCTCATGAAAACGTCCATAAAATAAACGACGAGTTTTGGTCATGTATCGGGTCTTTTGAGCCCTGCGAATCGCCCTTAACCCCAAAAACTTTGGGCAAAAGCTCATGATAACGGCCATAAAATGTGAAAACGACGAGTTTTTGGTCATAATTCTCAAACATGTATCGGGTCTTATGGGCCCTGCAAATCGCCCTCGAACACCCAAACCGTGGGCAATAGCTTATGAAAACGGCCATAAAACGCGAAAACGACGATTTTTTACTCATAACTCTCAAACATGTATCGTGGCTTTATGGTCCATGAACGTTCCCATGGAAGACCAAAAATATGGGCAATGGCTCATGAAAACGGTCATAAAAAAACGACGAGTTTTTGGTCATAACTCTAAAACATGTATCAGGTGTTACTTGTCGTTAAATTGCCCTAGAAGCCGAAAACTGTGGGCAATAGCTCATGAAATCGGCCATAAAATGTGAAAATGACGAGTTTTTGGTCATAACTCTCAAACATGTATCGTTTCTTTACGGTCCATGAAAATTCCCACGGAACCCCAAAACCTTGGGCAATAGCTCATGAAAACCTGCATAAAACACGAAAGCGGCGAGTTTTTGGTTATGTCTCTCAAACACGTATATGGTGTTACGAGTCGTACAAATCGCCCTGGAACCCCAAAATTGTGGGCCATGGCTCATGAAAACGTCCATAAAACGCGAAAACGATGGGTTTTTGTTCATAACTCTTAAACATGTATCGTGTATTTACGGGCCAGGAAAATTCCCATGGAACCCTAGAACTGTGGGCAATAGCTCATGAAAACGTCCATAAACAAGAAAACGACGATTTTTGGTCATGTATCGGGTCTTTTGAGCCCTGCGAATCGCCCTTGAACCCCAAAACCCTAGGCAAAAGCTCATGATAACGGCCATAAAATGTGAAAACGACGAGTTTTTGGTCATAATTCTCAAACATGTATCGGGTCTTATGGGCCCTGCAAATCGTCCTTGAACAACCAAACCGTGGGCAATAGCTTATGAAAACGGCCATAAAACGCGAAAACGACGAGTTTTTACTCATAACTCTCAACATGTATCGTGGCTTTATGGTCCATGAACGTTCCCATGGAAGACCAAAAATATGGGCAATGGCTCATGAAAACGGCCATAAAACGTAAAAAACGACGAGTTTTTGGTCATAACTCTAAAACAGGTATCAGGTGTTACGAGTCGTTAATTGCCCTAGAAGCCGAAAACTGTGGGCAATAGCACATGAAATCGGCCATAAAACGTGAAAATGACGAGTTTTTGGTCATTACTCTCAAACATGCATCGTTTCTTTACGGTCCATGAAAATTCCCACGGAACCCCAAAACCTTGGGCAATAGCTCATGAAAACCTGCATAAAACACGAAAGCGGCGAGTTTTTGGTTATGTCTCTCAAACACGTATATGGTGTTACGAGTCGTACAAATCGCCCTGGAACCCCAAAATTGTGGGCCATGGCTCATGAAAACGTCCATAAAACGCGAAAACGATGGGTTTTTGTTCATAACTCTTAAACATGTATCGTGTATTTACGGGCCAGGAAAATTCCCATGGAACCCTAGAACTGTGGGCAATAGCTCATGAAAACGTCCATAAAACAAGAAAACGACGATTTTTGGTCATGTATCGGGTCTTTTGAGCCCTGCGAATCGCCCTTGAACCCCAAAACCCTAGGCAAAAGCTCATGATAACGGCCATAAAATGTGAAAACGACGAGTTTTTGGTCATAATTCTCAAACATGTATCGGGTCTTATGGGCCCTGCAAATCGTCCTTGAACAACCAAACCATGGGCAATAGCTTATGAAAACGGCCATAAAACGCGGAAAACGACGAGTTTTTACTCATAACTCTCAAACATGTATCGTGGCTTTATGGTCCATGAACGTTCCCATGGAAGACCAAAAATATGGGCAATGGCTCATGAAAACGGCCATAAAACGTAAAAACGACGAGTTTTTGGTCATAACTCTAAAACAGGTATCAGGTGTTACGAGTCGTTAATTGCCCTAGAAGCCGAAAACTGTGGGCAATAGCACATGAAATCGGCCATAAAACGTGAAAATGACGAGTTTTTGGTCATTACTCTCAAACATGCATCGTTTCTTTACGGTCCATGAAAATTCCCACGGAACCCCAAAACAGTGGGCAATAGCTCATGAAAACCTCCATAAAACACGAAAGCGGCGAGTTTTTGGTTATGTCTCTCAAACACGTATCTGGTGTTACGAGTCGTACAAATCGCCTTGGAACCCCAAAATTGTGGGCCATGGCTCATGAAAACGCCCATAAAACGCGAAAACGACGAGTTTTTGTTCATAACTCTCAAACATGTATCGTGTCTTTACGGGCCAGGCAAATTCCCATGGAACCCTAGAACTGTGGGCAATTGCTCATGAAAACGTCCATAAAACAAGAAAACGACGAGTTTTGGTCATGTATCGGGTCTTTTGAGCCCTTCGAATCGCCCTTAAACCCCAAAACTTTGGGCAAAAGCTCATGATAACGGCCATAAAATGTGAAAACTACGAGTTTTTGGTCATAATTCTCAAACATTTATCGGGTCTTATGGGACCTGAAATCGCCCTCGAACACTCAAACCGTGGGCAATAGCTTATGAAAACGGCCATAAAACGCGAAAACGACGAGTTTTTACTCATAACTCTCAAACATGTATCGTGGCTTTATGGTCCATGAACGTTCCCATGGAAGACCAAAAATATGGGCAATATCCCATGAAAACGGCCATAAAAAAACGACGAGTTTTTGGTCATAACTCTAAAACATGTATCAGGTGTTACGAGTCGTTAAATTGCCCTAGAAGTCGAAAACTGTGGGCAATAGCTCATAAAATCGGCCATAAAATGTGAAAATGACGAGTTTTTGGTCATAACTCTCAAACATGTATCGTTTCTTTACGGTCCATGAAAATTCCCACGGAACCCCAAAACCGTGGGCAATAGCTCATGAAAACCTCCACAAAACACGAAAGCGGCGAGTTTTTGGTTATGTCTCTCAAACACGTATCTGGTGTTACGAGTCGTACAAATCGTCTTGGAACCCCAAAATTGTGGGCCATGGCTCATGAAAACGCCCATAAAACGCGAAAACGACGAGTTTTTGTTCATAACTCTCAAACATGTATCGTGTCTTTACGGGCCAGGAAAATTCCCATGGAACCCTAGAACTGTGGGCAATTGCTCATGAAAACGTCCATAAAATAAACGACGAGTTTTGGTCATGTATCGGGTCTTTTGAGCCCTGCGAATCGCCCTTAACCCCAAAAACTTTGGGCAAAAGCTCATGATAACGGCCATAAAATGTGAAAACGACGAGTTTTTGGTCATAATTCTCAAACATGTATCGGGTCTTATGGGCCCCTGCAAATCGCCCTCGAACACCCAAACCGTGGGCAATAGCTTATGAAAACGGCCATAAAACGCGAAAACGACGATTTTTTACTCATAACTCTCAAACATGTATCGTGGCTTTATGGTCCATGAACGTTCCCATGGAAGACCAAAAATATGGGCAATGGCTCATGAAAACGGTCATAAAAAAACGACGAGTTTTTGGTCATAACTCTAAAACATGTATCAGGTGTTACTTGTCGTTAAATTGCCCTAGAAGCCGAAAACTGTGGGTAATAGCTCATGAAATCAGCCATAAAACGTTAAAATGATGAGTTTTTGGTCATAACTCTCAAACATGTATCGTTTCTTTACGGTCCATGAAAATTCCCACGGAACCCCAAAACCGTGGGCAATAGCTCATGAAAACCTGCATAAAAACACGAAAGCGGCGAGTTTTTGGTTATGTCTCTCAAACACGTATATGGTGTTACGAGTCGTACAAATCGCCCTGGAACCCCAAAATTGTGGGCCATGGCTCATGAAAACGTCCATAAAACGCGAAAACGATGGGTTTTTGTTCATAACTCTTAAACATGTATCGTGTATTTACGGGCCAGGAAAATTCCCATGGAACCCTAGAACTGTGGGCAATAGCTCATGAAAACGTCCATAAAACAAGAAAACGACGAGTTTTGGTCATCTATCGAGTCTTTTGAGCCCTGCGAATTGCCCTTGAACCCCAAAACCTTGGGCAAAAGCTCATGATAACGGCCATAAAATGTGAAAACGACGAGTTTTTGGTCATAATTCTCAAACATGTATCGGGTCTTATGGGCCCTGCAAATCGCCCTCGAACACCCAAACCGTGGGCAATAGCTTATGAAAACGTCCATAAAACGCGAAAACGACGAGTTTTTGGTCATAACTCTCAAACATGTATCGTGGCTTTATGGTCCATGAACGTTCCCATGGAAGACCAAAAGTATGGGCAATAGCTCATGAAAACGGCCATAAAACGTAAAAACGACGAGTTTTTGGTCATAACTCTAAAACATGTATCAGGTGTTACGAGTCGTTAAATTGCCCTAGAAGCCGAAAACTGTGGGCAATAGCTCATGAAATCGGCCGTAAAATGTGAAAATGACGAGTTTTTGGTCATAACTCTCAAACATGTATCGTTTCTTTACGGTCCATGAAAATTCCCACGGAACCCCAAAACCGTGGGCAATAGCTCATGAAAACCTGCATAAAACACGAAAGCGGCGAGTTTTTGGTTATGTCTCTCAAACACGTATATGGTGTTACGAGTCGTACAAATCGCCCTAGAACCCCAAAATTGTGGGCCATGGCTCATGAAAACGTCCATAAAACGCGAAAACGATGAGTTTTTGTTCATAACTCTTAAACATGTATCGTGTATTTACGGGCCAGGAAAATTCCCATGGAACCCTAGAACTGTGGGCAATAGCTCATGAAAACATCCATAAAACAAGAAAACGACGATTTTTGGTCATGTATCGGGTCTTTTGAGCCTGCGAATCGCCCTTGAACCCCAAAACCCTAGGCAAAAGCTCATGATAACGGCCATAAAATGTGAAAACGACGAGTTTTGGTCATAATTCTCAAACATGTATCGGGTCTTATGGGCCCTGCAAATCGTCCTTGAACAACCAAACCGTGGGCAATAGCTTATGAAAACGGCCATAAAACGCGAAAACGACGAGTTTTTACTCATAACTCTCAAACATGTATCGTGGCTTTATGGTCCATGAACGTTCCCATGGAAGACCAAAAATATGGGCAATGGCTCATGAAAATGGCCATAAAACGTAAAAACGACGAGTTTTTGGTCATAACTCTAAAACATGTATCAGGTGTTACGAGTCGTTAATTGCCCTAGAAGCCGAAAACTGTGGGCAATAGCACATGAAATCGGCCATAAAACGTGAAAATGACGAGTTTTTGGTCATTACTCTCAAACATGCATCGTTTCTTTACGGTCCATGAAAATTCCCACGGAACCCCAAAACAGTGGGCAATAGCTCATGAAAACCTCCATAAAACACGAAAGCGGCGACTTTTTGGTTATGTCTCTCAAACACGTATCTGGTGTTACGAGTCGTACAAATCGCCTTGGAACCCCAAAATTGTGGGCCATGGCTCATGAAAACGCCCATAAAACGCGAAAACGACGAGTTTTTGTTCATAACTCTCAAACATGTATCGTGTCTTTACGGGCCAGGTAAATTCCCATGGAACCCTAGAACTGTGGGCAATTGCTCATGAAAACGTCCATAAAACAAGAAAACGACGAGTTTTGGTCATGTATCGGGTCTTTTGAGCCCTGCGAATCGCCCTTAAACCCCAAAACTTTGGGCAAAAGCTCATGATAACGGCCATAAAATGTGAAACTAAGAGTTTTTGGTCATAATTCTCAAACATTTATCGGGTCTTATGGGCCCTGAAATCGCCCTCGAACACCCAAACCGTGGGCAATAGCTTATGAAAACGGCCATAAAACGCGAAAACGACGAGTTTTTACTCATAACTCTCAAACATGTATCGTGGCTTTATGGTCCATGAACGTTCCCATGGAAGACCAAAAATATGGGCAAGGGCTCATGAAAACGGCCATAAAACGTAAAAACGACGAGTTTTTGGTCATCACTCTAAAACATGTATCAGGTGTTACGAGTCGTTAATTGCCCTAGAAGCCGAAAACTGTGGGCAATAGCACATGAAATCGGCCATAAAACGTGAAAATGACGAGTTTTTGGTCATTACTCTCAAACATGCATCGTTTCTTTACGGTCCATGAAAATTCCCACGGAACCCCAAAACAGTGGGCAATAGCTCATGAAAACCTCCATAAAACACGAAAGCGGCGACTTTTTGGTTATGTCTCTCAAACACGTATCTGGTGTTACGAGTCGTACAAATCGCCTTGGAACCCCAAAATTGTGGGCCATGGCTCATGAAAACGCCCATAAAACGCGAAAACGACGAGTTTTTGTTCATAACTCTCAAACATGTATCGTGTCTTTACGGGCCAGGTAAATTCCCATGGAACCCTAGAACTGTGGGCAATTGCTCATGAAAACGTCCATAAAACAAGAAAACGACGAGTTTTGGTCATGTATCGGGTCTTTTGAGCCCTGCGAATCGCCCTTAAACCCAAAACTTTGGGCAAAAGCTCATGATAACGGCCATAAAATGTGAAAACTAAGAGTTTTTGGTCATAATTCTCAAACATTTATCGGGTCTTATGGGCCCTGAAATCGCCCTCGAACACCCAAACCGTGGGCAATAGCTTATGAAAACGGCCATAAAACGCGAAAACGACGAGTTTTTACTCATAACTCTCAAACATGTATCGTGGCTTTATGGTCCATGAACGTTCCCATGGAAGACCAAAAATATGGGCAAGGGCTCATGAAAACGGCCATAAAACGTAAAAACGACGAGTTTTTGGTCATCACTCTAAAACATGTATCAGGTGTTACGAGTCGTTAATTGCCCTAGAAGCCGAAAACTGTGGGCAATAGCACATGAAATCGGCCATAAAACGTGAAAATGACGAGTTTTTGGTCATTACTCTCAAACATGCATCGTTTCTTTACGGTCCATGAAAATTCCCCACGGAACCCCAAAACAGTGGGCAATAGCTCATGAAAACCTCCATAAAACACGAAAGCGGCGAGTTTTTGGTTATGTCTCTCAAACACGTATCTGGTGTTACGAGTCGTACAAATCGCCTTGGAACCCCAAAATTGTGGGCCATGGCTCATGAAAACGCCCATAAAACACGAAAACGACGAGTTTTTGTTCATAACTCTCAAACATGTATCGTGTCTTTACGGGCCAGGCAAATTCCCATGGAACCCTAGAACTGTGGGCAATTGCTCATGAAAACGTCCATAAAACAAGAAAACGACGAGTTCTGGTCATGTATCGGGTCTTTTGAGCCCTGCGAATCGCCCTTAAACCCAAAACTTTGGGCAAAAGCTCATGATAACGGCCATAAAATGTGAAAACTACGAGTTTTTGGTCATAATTCTCAAACATTTATCGGGTCTTATGGGCCCTGAAATCGCCCTCGAACACCCAAACCGTGGGCAATAGCTTATGAAAACGGCCATAAAACGCGAAAACGACGAGTTTTTACTCATAACTCTCAAACATGTATCGTGGCTTTATGGTCCATGAACGTTCCCATGGAAGACCAAAAATATGGGCAATATCCCATGAAAACGGTCATAAAAAACGACGAGTTTTTGGTCATAACTCTAAAACATGTATCAGGTGTTACGAGTCATTAAATTGTCCTAGAAGCCGAAAATTGTGAGCAATAGCTCATGAAATCGGCCATAAAACATGAAAATGACGAGTTTTTGGTCGTAACTCTCAAACATGTATCGTTTCTTTACGGTCCATGAAAATTCCCACGGAACCCCAAAACCTCCATAAAACACGAAAGCTGCAAGTTTTTCGTTATGTCTCTCAAACATGTATCTGGTGTTAGGAGTCGTACAAATCTCCTTGGAACCCCAAAATTTTTGGCCATGGCTCATGAAAACGCCAATAAAACGCGAAAAATGCGAGTTTTTGTTCATAACTCTCAAACATGTATCGTGTATTTATGGGCAAGGCAAATTCCAACGGAACCCTAGAACTATGGGCAATAGCTCATGAAAACGTCCATAAAACAAGAAAACGACGAGTTTTGGTCTTGTATCGGGTCTTTTGAGCCCTGCGAATCGCCCTTGAACCCCAAAACCTTTGGCAAAATCTCATGATAATAGCCATAAAATGTGAAAACGACGAGTTTTTGGTCATAATTCTCAAACATGTATCGGGTCTTATGGCCCTGCAAATCGCCCTCGAACACCCAAACCGTGGGCAATAGCTTATGAAAACGGCCATAAAACGCGAAAACGACGAGTTTTTACTCATAACTCTCAAACATGTATCGTGGCTTGATGGTCCATGAAAATTTCCATGGAACACCAAAACTATGGGCAATAGCTCATGAAAACGTCCATAAAATGTGAAAATGACGAGTTTTTGGTAATAACTGTCAAACATGTATCGGGTGTTAGGAGTCGTTAAATTGCCCTGGAAGCCGAAAACTGTGGGAAATAACTCATGAAAACGGCCATAAAACGTGAAAATGACGAGTTTTTGGTCGTAACTCTCAAACATGTATTGTGTCTTTACGGGCCAAGAAAATTCCCACGGTACCCCAAAACCGTGGGCAATAGCTTATTAAAACCTCCATAAAACGCGGAAAGCGGCGAGTTTTTGGTTGTCTCTCAAACATGTACCTGGCGTTACGAGTCGTACAAATCGCCTTGGAACCCCAAAATTGTGGGCCATGGCTCATGAAAACGCCCATAAAACGCGAGAACGATGAGGTTTTATTCATAACTCTGAAACATGTATCGTGTCTTTATGGGCAAGGCAAATTCCCATGAAACCCCAGAACTGTGGGCAATAGCTCAGGAAAACGTCCATAAAACAAGAAAACGACGAGTCTTGGCCATGTATCTGGTGTTTTGAGCCCTGCGAATCGCCCTTGAAACACAAAACTTTGGGCAAAAGCTCATGATAACGGCCATAAAATGTGAAAACGACGAGTTTTTGGTCATAATTCTCAAACATGTATCGGGTCTTTTGGGCCCTGCAAATCGCCCTCGAACACCCAAACCGTACGCAATAGCTTATGAAAATGTCCATAAAACGCGAAAACAACGAGTTTTTCCTCATAACTCTCAAACATGTATTGTGGCTTTATGGTCCATGAACGTTCCCATCGAAGACCAAAAATATGGGCAATAGCTCATGAAAACGTCCATAAAACGTGAAAACGACGAGTTTTTGGTCATAACTCTAAAACATGTATCAGGTGTTACGAGTCGTTAAATTGCCCTAGAAGCCGAAAACTGTGGGCAATAGCTCATGAAATCGGCCATAAAATGTGAAAATGACGAGTTTTTGGTCATAACTCTCAAACATGTATCGTTTCTTTACGGTCCATGAAAATTCCCACGGAACCCCAAAACCGTGGGCAATAGCTCATGAAAACCTCCATAAAAACACGAAAGCGTCGAGTTTTTGGTTATGTCTCTCAAACACGTATCTGGTGTTACGAGTCGTACAAATCGTCTTGGAACCCCAAAATTGTGGGCCATGGCTCATGAAAACGCCCATAAAACGCGAAAACGACGAGTTTTTGTTCATAACTCTCAAACATGTATCGTGTCTTTACCGGCCAGGCAAATTCCCATGGAACCCTAGAACTGTGGGCAATTGCTCATGAAAACATCCATAAAACAAGAAAACGACGAGTTTTGGTCATGTATCGTGTCTTTTGAGCCTTGCGAATCGCCCTTAAACCACAAAACTTTGGGCAAAAGCTCATGATAACGGCCATAAAATGTGAAAACGACGAGTTTTTGGTCATAATTCTCAAACATGTATCGGGTCTTATGGGCCCTGCAAATCGCCCTCGAACACCCAAACCGTGGGCAATAACTTATGAAAACGGCCATAAAACGCGGAAAACGACGAGTTTTTACTCATAACTCTCAAACATGTATCGTGGCTTTATGGTCCATGAACGTTCCCATGGAAGACCAAAAATATGGGCAATAGCCATGAAAACGGCCATAAAACGTAAAAACGACGAGTTTTTGGTCATAACTCTAAAACATGTATCAGGTGTTACGAGTCGTTAAATTGCCCTAGAAGCCGAAAACTGTGGGCAATAGCTCATGAAATCGGCCGTAAAATGTGAAAATGACGAGTTTTTGGTCATAACTCTCAAACATGTATCGTTTCTTTACGGTCCATGAAAATTCCCACGGAACCCCAAAACCGTGGGCAATAGCTCATGAAAACCTGCATAAAACACGAAAGCGGTGAGTTTTTGGTTATGTCTCTCAAACACGTATATGGTGTTACGAGTCGTACAAATCGCCCTGGAACCCCAAAATTGTGGGCCATGGCTCATGAAAACGTCCATAAAACGCGAAAACGATGAGTTTTTGTTCATAACTCTTAAACATGTATCGTGTATTTACGGGCCAGGAAAATTCCCATGGAACCCTAGAACTGTGGGCAATAGCTCATGAAAACGTCCATAAAACAAGAAAACGACGATTTTTGGTCATGTATCGGGTCTTTTGAGCCCTGCGAATCGCCCTTGAACCCCAAAACCCTAGGCAAAAGCTCATGATAACGGCCATAAAATGTGAAAACGACGAGTTTTTGGTCATAATTCTCAAACATGTATCGGGTCTTATGGGCCCTGCAAATCGTCCTTGAACAACCAAACCGTGGGCAATAGCTTATGAAAACGGCCATAAAACGCGAAAACGACGAGTTTTTACTCATAACTCTCAAACATGTATCGTGGCTTTATGGTCCATGAACGTTCCCATGGAAGACCAAAAATATGGGCAATGGCTCATGAAAATGGCCATAAAACGTAAAAACGACGAGTTTTTGGTCATAACTCTAAAACATGTATCAGGTGTTACGAGTCGTTAATTGCCCTAGAAGCCGAAAACTGTGGGCAATAGCACATGAAATCGGCCATAAAACGTGAAAATGACGAGTTTTTGGTCATTACTCTCAAACATGCATCGTTTCTTTACGGTCCATGAAAATTCCCACGGAACCCCAAAACAGTGGGCAATAGCTCATGAAAACCTCCATAAAACACGAAAGCGGCGACTTTTTGGTTATGTCTCTGAAACACGTATCTGGTGTTACGAGTCGTACAAATCGCCTTGGAACCCCAAAATTGTGGGCCATGGCTCATGAAAACGCCCATAAAACGCGAAAACGACGAGTTTTTGTTCATAACTCTCAAACATGTATCGTGTCTTTACGGGCCAGGTAAATTCCCATGGAACCCTAGAACTGTGGGCAATTGCTCATGAAAACGTCCATAAAACAAGAAAACGACGAGTTTTGGTCATGTATCGGGTCTTTTGAGCCCTGCGAATCGCCCTTAAACCCCAAAACTTTGGGCAAAAGCTCATGATAACGGCCATAAAATGTGAAAACTAAGAGTTTTTGGTCATAATTCTCAAACATTTATCGGGTCTTATGGGCCCTGAAATCGCCCTTGAACACCCAAACCGTGGGCAATAGCTTATGAAAACGGCCATAAAACGCGAAAACGACGAGTTTTTACTCATAACTCTCAAACATGTATCGTGGCTTTATGGTCCATGAACGTTCCCATGGAAGACCAAAAATATGGGCAAGGGCTCATGAAAACGGCCATAAAACGTAAAAACGACGAGTTTTTGGTCATCACTCTAAAACATGTATCAGGTGTTACGAGTCGTTAATTGCCCTAGAAGCCGAAAACTGTGGGCAATAGCACATGAAATCGGCCATAAAACGTGAAAATGACGAGTTTTTGGTCATTACTCTCAAACATGCATCGTTTCTTTACGGTCCATGAAAATTCCCACGGAACCCCAAAACAGTGGGCAATAGCTCATGAAAACCTCCATAAAACACGAAAGCGGCGAGTTTTTGGTTATGTCTCTCAAACACGTATCTGGTGTTACGAGTCGTACAAATCGCCTTGGAACCCCAAAATTGTGGGCCATGGCTCATGAAAACGCCCATAAAACACGAAAACGACGAGTTTTTGTTCATAACTCTCAAACATGTATCGTGTCTTTACGGGCCAGGCAAATTCCCATGGAACCCTAGAACTGTGGGCAATTGCTCATGAAAACGTCCATAAAACAAGAAAACGACGAGTTCTGGTCATGTATCGGGTCTTTTGAGCCCTGCGAATCGCCCTTAAACCCCAAAACTTTGGGCAAAAGCTCATGATAACGGCCATAAAATGTGAAAACTACGAGTTTTTGGTCATAATTCTCAAACATTTATCGGGTCTTATGGGCCCTGAAATCGCCCTCGAACACCCAAACCGTGGGCAATAGCTTATGAAAACGGCCATAAAACGCGAAAACGACGAGTTTTTACTCATAACTCTCAAACATGTATCGTGGCTTTATGGTCCATGAACGTTCCCATGGAAGACCAAAAATATGGGCAATATCCCATGAAAACGGTCATAAAAAAACGACGAGTTTTTGGTCATAACTCTAAAACATGTATCAGGTGTTACGAGTCGTTAAATTGTCCTAGAAGCCGAAAATTGTGAGCAATAGCTCATGAAATCGGCCATAAAACATGAAAATGACGAGTTTTTGGTCGTAACTCTCAAACATGTATCGTTTCTTTACGGTCCATGAAAATTCCCACGGAACCCCAAAACCTCCATAAAACACGAAAGCTGCAAGTTTTTCGTTATGTCTCTCAAACATGTATCTGGTGTTAGGAGTCGTACAAATCTCCTTGGAACCCCAAAATTTTTGGCCATGGCTCATGAAAACGCCAATAAAACGCGAAAAATACGAGTTTTTGTTCATAACTTTCAAACATGTATCGTGTATTTATGGGCAAGGCAAATTCCAACGGAACCCTAGAACTATGGGCAATAGCTCATGAAAACGTCCATAAAACAAGAAAACGACGAGTTTTGGTCTTGTATCGGGTCTTTTGAGCCCTGCGAATCGCCCTTGAACCCCAAAACCTTTGGCAAAATCTCATGATAATAGCCATAAAATGTGAAAACGACGAGTTTTTGGTCATAATTCTCAAACATGTATCGGGTCTTATGGCCCTGCAAATCGCCCTCGAACACCCAAACCGTGGGCAATAGCTTATGAAAACGGCCATAAAACGCGAAAACGACGAGTTTTTACTCATAACTCTCAAACATGTATCGTGGCTTGATGGTCCATGAAAATTTCCATGGAACACCAAAACTATGGGCAATAGCTCATGAAAACGTCCATAAAATGTGAAAATGACGAGTTTTTGGTAATAACTGTCAAACATGTATCGGGTGTTAGGAGTCGTTAAATTGCCCTGGAAGCCGAAAACTGTGGGAAATAACTCATGAAAACGGCCATAAAACGTGAAAATGACGAGTTTTTGGTCGTAACTCTCAAACATGTATTGTGTCTTTACGGGCCAAGAAAATTCCCACGGTACCCCAAAACCGTGGGCAATAGCTTATTAAAACCTCCATAAAACGCGAAAGCGGCGAGTTTTTGGTTGTCTCTCAAACATGTACCTGGCGTTACGAGTCGTACAAATCGCCTTGGAACCCCAAAATTGTGGGCCATGGCTCATGAAAACGCCCATAAAACGCGAGAACGATGAGGTTTTATTCATAACTCTGAAACATGTATCGTGTCTTTACGGGCAAGGCAAATTCCCATGAAACCCCAGAACTGTGGGCAATAGCTCAGGAAAACGTCCATAAAACAAGAAAACGACGAGTCTTGGCCATGTATCTGGTGTTTTGAGCCCTGCGAATCGCCCTTGAAACACAAAACTTTGGGCAAAAGCTCATGATAACGGCCATAAAATGTGAAAACGACGAGTTTTTGGTCATAATTCTCAAACATGTATCGGGTCTTTTGGGCCCTGCAAATCGCCCTCGAACACCCAAACCGTACGCAATAGCTTATGAAAATGGCCATAAAACGCGAAAACAACGAGTTTTTCCTCATAACTCTCAAACATGTATTGTGGCTTTATGGTCCATGAACGTTCCCATCGAAGACCAAAAATATGGGCAATAGCTCATGAAAACGGCCATAAAACGTGAAAACGACGAGTTTTTGGTCATAACTCTAAAACATGTATCGGGTGTTACGAGTCGTTAAATTGCCCTAGAAGCCGAAAACTGTGGGCAATAGCTCATGAAATCGGCCATAAAACGTGAAAATGACGAGTTTTTGGTCGTAACTTTGAAACATCTATCGTTTCTTTATGGTCCATGAAAATTCCCACAGAACCCCAAAACCGTGGGCAATAGCTCATGAAAACTCCATAAAACACGAAAGCGGCGAGTTTTTGGTTATGTCTCTCAAACATGTATCTGGTGTTACGAGTCGTACAAATCGCCTTGGAACCCCAAAATTGTTGGCCATGGCTCATGAAAACGCCCATAAAACGCGAAAAGACGAGTTTTTGTTCATAACTCTCAAACATGTATCGTGTATTTACGGGCCAGGAAAATTCCCATGGAACCCTAGAACTGTGGGCAATAGCTCATGAAAACGTCCATAAAACAAGAAAACGACGAGTTTTGGTCATGTATCGGGTCTTTTGAGCCCTGCGAATCGCCCTTGAACCCCAAAACCTTGGGCAAAAGCTCATGATAACGGCCATAAAATGTGAAAATGACGAGTTTTTGGTCATAATTCTCAAACATGTATCGGGTCTTATGGGCCCTGCAAATCGTCCTTGAACAACCAAACCGTGGGCAATAGCTTATGAAAACGGCCATAAAACGCGAAAACGACGAGTTTTTACTCATAACTCTCAAACATGTATCGTGGCTTTATGGTCCATGAACGTTCCCATGGAAGACCAAAAATATGGGCAGGTGCTCATGAAAACGGCCATAAAACGTAAAAACAACGAGTTTTTGGTCATAACTCTAAAACATGTATCAGGTGTTACGAGTCATTAAATTGCCCTAGAAGCCGAAAACTGTGGGCAATAGCACATGAAATCGGCCATGAAACGTGAAAATGACGAGTTTTGGGTCATAATTCTCAAACATGCATCGTTTCTTTACGGTCCATGAAAATTCCCACGGAACCCCAAAACCGTGGGCAATAGCTCATGAAAACCTCCATAAAACACGAAAGCGGCGAGTTTTTGGTGATGTCTCTCAAACACGTATCTGGTGTTACGAGTCATACAAATCGCCTTGGAACCCCAAAATTGTGGGCCATGGCTCATGAAAACGCCCATAGAACGCGAAAATGATGAGTTTTTGTTCAGAACTCTCAAACATGTATCGTGTCTTTACGGGCCAGGAAAATTCCCATGGAACCCTAGAACTGTTGCCAATAGCTCATGAAAACGTCCATAAAACATGTTTTTCCTCAACGTGAGTATTTATGGCGGGAAAGTGGCGAGATGTGTTTTTCTTTGCAGAAGCTGCATATTTGTACCGATCAAAATGGGGCGAGAAAATGTTGTTTTACCTTAAATAGTAAGTATTTCTTGTGGTTAAAACAACGGGATAGTGGATTATTTCTTCCAAATAAAGGGGTGAGGAACACTGGCAGATTTTGAAAAAAATTGAAAGGGGGGGGGCACTAGTAGAAAAAGGGTCTTCGGCTCGGTCTAGAATCCAACACTAGTCCCGATTTGTTACCGATCAGGACTAGTATGAGCACTAGTCCCGATTCGTACCGTTTTTGGTGGCTGGAAGCACGAGGAAACTTTAGTCCCGGGTTGTTTTGGACCTTTAGTCCCGGGTCGTGATACGGCCCAGGACTAAAGGGGTTCGGGCACGGGCAATATCCTTTAGTCCCGGGTCATAATACGGACCGGGACTAAAGGGTGCAGGTCGTGGCAAAAAACTTAAAATGGCTATTACTTTTGCGTACGATGTCGGAAAAAAAAGTACAACCTATCAAAATGTGCGGAAAAAAATTGTGAGTTTGATTTCAACTGCTGTTATGGATTATTTTAGATTTTTAAAATTCAAACAGGAAAAAAGTTATTTAAAAAATGATTTTTTTTTTGCAATTTTATTTATTCTATATTTGGATTCCTCACATTTTTTTGATAATTATGGATATATTATTTGTCGAATTTCGATTTACAGATTTAAAGATATTATTTATGCCATATTAAATGAATAAA
Source organism: Avena sativa (assembly GCA_916181665.1). NCBI lineage: Eukaryota > Viridiplantae > Streptophyta > Magnoliopsida > Poales > Poaceae > Avena > Avena sativa. The sequence continues at coordinate 38,424,369 of OV702300.1, read as the reverse complement.
TAGCAAAAAATGAATAAAATATTATTTTATTTAGTTTTTTACTTTCATTTGATTAAAATATTATTATCACTTATTTATTGTTGTTTATTAAAATATTTGTTTATAATTTCAAAAAATAAAGATGTATGACATATTGATATGGGCTAATAGGATTGATATGATAGTGTTGACAACAAGGTATAAATGGGCTTCGCGCAAGGACATCTGATGGAACAAAGAAGTTAAGTGTGCTGAAGGTGGAGTAGTGCTAGGATGGGTGACCGAACGGCAAGTTTGACCACAAGTGTAATTTGACCTAAGATAAAACATACTTAGTACTAAAAATGTTCCAAATGAGAGGATTACGAGTCAAACAATTCAAAAGTTTAAGAAAAAAAATTTAAAAAAATGAAAATAAAATGAAAAAAAATATCTCTGGTCCAGAGCCGTATTACGACCCGGGACTAAAGGTCATTCGTCCCACCACTGCAAAAAAAGGGCCATGCGGTGGCCTCTAGTCCCGGATTATAACAAACGGGGACTAAAGATAGGGGCCTTTAGTCCCGATTTCGCAGTCCCGGGTGCAAAATCGGGACTAAAGGCCCTTACAGACCGGGACTATAGGCCATTTTTCCACTAGTGTGGGTGGCGAACCAAATGCAAAATACCAAAAAAAAATGTGTGGGGGGGGGGGCAAAAGACTGAAAAAAATTTAATTAACCCGTCCTAAAATTTTTTCGTTAGAGCTTGGTACAAAGTTTTTGGGGGGGGGGGAGGGGGGCTGCTTCCATTAACATCCGCGGAACGTGAGTATTTTGCCAGATAAAATGAATATTTTTCAAACCCCATAATTTTATCCACATATCCATGACTATTTTCTCCACATTCCTGATTTTCCTCTAATTATTGCAGAACTACTGCCTTCAAATTACCGCCGAAGAAGTGCACACTAATTGTCCTAGAATTATGGGTGTGAATTCCTATTACAAAAATACTGATTTTTGAAGAATAATGTTGCAAAATTACAGATGGAAAACTATACAAAACAATTACTGTCAATGAAACTAAAAACTTCACGGAACATACAAACAAGATTTAAGTTATCGCTAGTGAATAATGGTCAGAGAAGTACTCACCATTTTTTTTTGAGGAATTACAACAGGAGAGTCTCCAACTTCTCAAATAATAAATAATAAAGTAATTTACATGGTATGTAGAATGAGGATCATTTTGACCCGCCGACCATTTTATCTTTCTTACAAATGTAACTCAGCAATCAAATAGGAGATATACTCACCATAAAATTTAGGCTCTAATGGGTTGAAGAATTGTCATCGAAGAGTAAAAAGAATACTGTTAACAACTACCGCCAAACTACGGCAGGGCATTCTTCACTCTCGAAGAATTACAGTAGGATAATCACCATCTGGAAACCGAAGTTTTGAAAAATGCGCTGATGAATTACTGTCACACTGTGTTTGGATGTTGGAAAATGAGCTAGGAATTGGAATTCTGAAATTACCCGGCCTAATTCTACCGTTTGGAAAGGCCTGAGAATTTGCTCGTGCAAAGAACGACCAATTCCAAGGTGCCTCCCCGTGAGCGCCTGCCCCGCTGTAGCAGTTTCCGAGCGCGTGAGCTCGGAAAGAATAGAGCAAAATGTGGGAAAAATAATTTATTGATGGAGAATTATAGTTAAAAAAATTCTCCGACCGAGAACCACTGGAGAAAAACTAAGGTAAATTATGGGAAGAACTGTTGTAATATTTTGCCCACGGACATAGAATTACCATACGGCAGTCCAAAATTTAGGGCCCAAACTTCATGCCAGGAAATTACCTTCAAACACTACAGGAATGGTCAGATGCGCCGACGGCCGTCCGCTACGCCAACGGCCAAACGTCGGGGCCGTCGGCGTAGCACCGCACCAGGCCAGCCCAACAGGCCAGCCCTCGGCGTAGCCCAGCCGTCGGCGTAGTATGCACTATACCGACGGTCACCCTCGGCATAGCGGTGGCCCTCGGCGTAGTATGCACATGCCGGCCAGCACGGACGGCGCGCTAACGGTGCCGTCGGTTAGGCCGACGGCGACCCTCGGCATAGCATACGCCGACGGCCACCCTCGGCGTACCATCAAAGTACGCCGACGGTCACCCTCGGCGTAGCCTTATGTATTTTTCATTTATTTTGTATTTGTATCAATTATTTATATATTTTTTTATTAATTGGATAATTTCGTACCCTCTGAATAGCAGTCTACACGTCCACATGAAATGCCGTTGCGAATCTTCTCACACCCCGAGAAATTTCTATATGTTTGTAAGTGTTATTATCGCATGTGGTTCTCACTAGCACTCACCACGACCACATGAAGTGCTTGCATGTGTCCCCCCTCGCATGCATGCGCTCTAACCTAGAGGCGAAGGTTCCGTACCGGTATAAGGGGGGAATCTCCCCGTTTAGGTGAAACCGGGTAGGATAGTGCCCCAACTTGTGAACCAACATGGTTTTACATCACCCTATGACCTAAACAAACACAAAACAAGAGAGAGCTACGCCGGGCTACCCCTGTTAGAGGAACGTCTAGGGGGATAGACGATCCGAGTGTGCACAGAGATCAGGGTTTCGCCGGAGGAAGACCACGAGAACATCGGAATCAGACGAGAACTTGCATGTGTCCCTAGCATATGTGTGTGAGTGTGGTGAGAGGTTGGTATAGGTGCTTGCATGTGTCCCCCCTCGCATGCATGCGCTCTAACGTAGAGGCGAAGGTTCCGTACCCGTATAAGGGGGGAATCTCCCCGTTTAGGTGAAACCGGGTAGGATAGTGCCCCAACTTGTGAACCAACATGGTTTTACATCACCCTATGACCTAAACAAACACAAAACAAGAGAGAGCTACGCCGGGCTACCCCTGTCAGAGGAACGTCTAAGGGGGTAGACGATCCGAGTGTGCACAGAGATCAGGGTTTCGCCGGAGGAAGACCACGAGGACATCGGAATCAGACGAGAACTTGCATGTGTCCCTAGCATATGTGTGTGAGTGTGGTGAGAGGTTGGTATAGGTGCTTGCATGTGTCCCCTCTCGCATGCATGCGCTCTAACCTAGAGGCGAAGGTTCCGTACCCGTATAAGGGGGGAATCTCCCCGTTTAGGTGAAACCGGGTAGGATAGTGCCCCAACTTGTGAACCAACATGGTTTTACATCACCCTATGACCTAAACAAACACAATACAAGAGAGAGCTACGCCGGGCTACCCCTGTTAGAGGAACGTCTAGGGGGATAGACGATCCGAGTGTGCACAGAGATCAGGGTTTCGCCGGAGGAAGACCACGAGGACATCGGAATCAGACGAGAACTTGCATGTGTCCCTAGCATATGTGTGTGAGTGTGGTGAGAGGTTGGTATAGGTGCTTGCATGTGTCCCTCTCGCATGCATGCGCTCTAACCTAGAGGCGAAGGTTTCGTACCCGTATAAGGGGGGAATCTCCCCGTTTAGGTGACACCGGGTAGGATAGTGCCCCAACTTGTGAACCAACATGGTTTTACATCACCCTATGACCTAAACAAACACAAAACAAGAGAGAGCTACGCCGGGCTACCCCTGTCAGAGGAACGTCTAAGGGGGTAGACGATCCGAGTGTGCACAGAGATCAGGGTTTCGCCGGAGGAAGACCACGAGGACATCGGAATCAGACGAGAACTTGCATGTGTCCCTAGCATATGTGTGTGAGTGTGGTGAGAGGTTGGTATAGGTGCTTGCATGTGTCCCCTCTCGCATGCATGCGCTCTAACCTAGAGGCGAAGGTTCCGTACCCGTATAAGGGGGGAATCTCCCCGTTTAGGTGAAACCGGGTAGGATAGTGCCCCAACTTGTGAACCAACATGGTTTTACATCACCCTATGACCTAAACAAACACAAAACAAGAGAGAGCTACGCCGGGCTACCCCTGTTAGAGGAACGTCTAGGGGGATAGACGATCCGAGTGTGCACAGAGATCAGGGTTTCGCCGGAGGAAGACCACGAGGACATCGGAATCAGACGAGAACTTGCATGTGTCCCTAGCATATGTGTGTGAGTGTGGTGAGAGGTTGGTATAGGTGCTTGCATGTGTCCCTCTCGCATGCATGCGCTCTAACCTAGAGGCGAAGGTTTCGTACCCGTATAAGGGGGGAATCTCCCCGTTTAGGTGACACCGGGTAGGATAGTGCCCCAACTTGTGAACCAACATGGTTTTACATCACCCTATGACCTAAACAAACACAAAACAAGAGAGAGCTACGCCGGGCTACCCCTGTCAGAGGAACGTCTAGGGGGGTAGACGATCCGAGTGTGCACAGAGATCAGGGTTTCGCCGGAGGAAGACCACGAGAACATCGGAATCAGACGAGAACTTGCATGTGTCCCTAGCATATGTGTGTGAGTGTGGTGAGAGGTGGGTATAGGTGCTTGCATGTGTCCCCCCTCGCATGCATGCGTTGTACCCTAGAGGCGAAGGTTCCGTACCCGTATAAGGTGGGAATCTCCCCGTTTAGGTGAAACCGGGTAGGATAGTGCCCCAACTTGTGAACCAACATGGTTTTACATCACCCTATGACCTAAACAAACACAAAACAAGAGAGAGCTACGTCGGGCTACCCCTGTCAGAGAACGTCTAGGGGGGTAGACGATTCGAGTGTGCACAGAGATCAGGGTTTTGCCGGAGGAAGACCACGAGAACATCGGAATCAGACGAGAACTTGCATGTGTCCCTAGCATATGTGTGTGAGTGTGGTGAGAGGTTGGTATAGGTGCTTGCATGTGTCCCCCCTCGCATGCATGCGCTCTAACCTAGAGTTGAAGGTTCCGTACCCGTATAAGGGGGGAATCTCCCCGTTTAGGTGAAACCGGGTAGGATAGTGCCCCAACTTGTGAACCAACATGGTTTTACATCACCCTATGACCTAAACAAACACAAAACAAGAGAGAGCTACGCCGGGCTACCTCTGTTAGAGGAACGTCTAGGGGGATAGACGATCCGAGTGTGCACAGAGATCAGGGTTTCGCCGGAGGAAGACCACGAGGACATCGGAATCAGACGAGAACTTGCATGTGTCCCTAGCATATGTGTGTGAGTGTGGTGAGAGGTTGGTATAGGTGCTTGCATGTGTCCCTCTCGCATGCATGCGCTCTAACCTAGAGGCGAAGGTTTCGTACCCGTATAAGGGGGAATCTCCCCGTTTAGGTGACACCGGGTAGGATAGTGCCCCAACTTGTGAACCAACATGGTTTTACATCACCCTATGACCTAAACAAACACAAAACAAGAGAGAGCTACGCCGGGCTACCCCTGTTAGAGGAACGTCTAGGGTGGTAGACGATCCGAGTGTGCACAGAGATCAGGGTTTCGCCGGAGGACGACCACGAGAACATCGGAATCAGACGAGAACTTGCATGTGTCCCTAGCATATGTGTGTGAGTGTGGTGAGAGGTTGGTATAGGTGCTTGCATGTGTCCCCCCTTGCATGCATGCGCTCTAACCTAGAGGCGAAGGTTCCATACCCGTATAAGGGGGGAATCTCCCCGTTTAGGTGAAACCGGGTAGGATACTGCCCCAACTTGTGAACCAACATGGTTTTACATCACCCTATGACCTAAACAAACACAAAACAAGAGAGAGCTACGCCGGGCTACCCCTGTCAGAGGAACGTCTAGGGGGGTAGACGATCCGAGTGTGCACAGAGATCAGGGTTTCGCCGGAGGAAGACCACGAGAACATCGGAATCAGACGAGAACTTGCATGTGTCCCTATCATATGTGTGTGAGTGTGGTGAGAGGTGGGTATAGGTGCTTGCATGTGTCCCCCCTCGCAAGCATGCGCTGTACCCTAGAGGCGAAGGTTCCGTACCCGTTTAAGGGGGGAATCTCCCCGTTTAGGTGAAACCGGGTAGGATAGTTCCCCAACTTGTGAACCAACATGGTTTTACATCACCCTATGACCTAAACAAACACAAAACAAGAGAGAGCTACGTCGGGCTACCCCTGTCAGAGGAACGTCTAGGGGGGTAGACGATTCGAGTGTGCACAGAGATCAGGGTTTCGCCGGAGGAAGACCACGAGAACATCGGAATCAGACGAGAACTTGCATGTGTCCCTAGCATATGTGTGTGAGTGTGGTGAGAGGTTGGTATAGGTGCTTGCATGTGTCCCCCCTCGCATGCATGCGCTCTAACCTAGAGTTGAAGGTTCCGTACCCGTATAAGGGGGGAATCTCCCCGTTTAGGTGAAACCGGGTAGGATAGTGCCCCAACTTGTGAACCAACATGGTTTTACATCACCCTATGACCTAAACAAACACAAAACAAGAGAGAGCTACGCCGGGCTACCCCTGTTAGAGGAACGTCTAGGGGGATAGACGATCCGAGTGTGCACAGAGATCAGGGTTTCGCCGGAGGAAGACCACGAGGACATCGGAATCAGACGAGAACTTGCATGTGTCCCTAGCATATGTGTGGGAGTGTGGTGAGAGGTTGGTATAGGTGCTTGCATGTGTCCCCTCTCGCATGCATGCGCTCTAACCTAGAGGCGAAGGTTTCGTACCCGTATAAGGGGGGAATCTCCCCGTTTAGGTGAAACCGGGTAGGATAGTGCCCCAACTTGTGAACCAACATGGTTTTACATCACCCTATGACCTAAACAAACACAAAACAAGAGAGAGCTACGCCGGGCTACCCCTGTTAGAGGAACGTCTAGGGGGGTAGACGATCCGAGTGTGCATAGAGATCAGGGTTTCGCCGGAGGAAGACCACGAGAACATCGAAATCAGACGAGAACTTGCATGTGTCCCTAGCATATGTGTGTGAGTGTGGTGAGAGGTTGGTATAGGTGCTTGCATGTGTCCCCCCTCGCATGCATGCGCTCTAACCTAGAGGCGAAGGTTCCATACCCGTATAAGGGGGGAATCTCCCCGTTTAGGTGAAACCGGGTAGGATACTGCCCCAACTTGTGAACCAACATGGTTTTACATCACCCTATGACCTAAACAAACACAAAACAAGAGAGAGCTATGCCGGGCTACCCCTGTCAGAGGAACGTCTAGGGGGGTAGACGATCCGAGTGTGCACAGAGATCAGGGTTTCGCCGGAGGAACACCACGAGAACATCGGAATCAGACGAGAACTTGCATGTGTCCCTAGCATATGTGTGTGAGTGTGGTGAGAGGTGGTTATAGGTGCTTGCATGTGTCCCCCCTCGCATGCATGCGCTGTACCCTAGAGGCGAAGGTTCCGTACCCGTATAAGGGGGGGAATCTCCCCGTTTAGGTGAAACCGGGTAGGATAGTGCCCCAACTTGTGAACCAACATGGTTTTACATCACCCTATGACCTAAACAAACACAAAACAAGAGAGAGCTACGTCGGGCTACCCCTGTCAGAGGAACGTCTAGGGGGTAGACGATTCGAGTGTGCACAGAGATCAGGGTTTCGCCGGAGGAAGACCACGAGAACATCGGAATCAGACGAGAACTTGCATGTGTCACTAGCATATGTGTGTGAGTGTGGTGAGAGGTCGGTATAGGTGCTTGCATGTGTCCCCCCTCGCATGCATGCGCTCTAACCTAGAGTTGAAGGTTTCGTACCCGTATAAGGGGGGAATCTCCCCGTTTAGGTGAAACCGGGTAGGATAGTGCCCCAACTTGTGAAAAAACATGGTTTTACATCACCCTATGACCTAAACAAACACAAAACAAGAGAGAGCTACGCCGGGCTACCCCTGCCAGAGGAACGTCTAGGGGGGTAGACGATCCGAGTGTGCACAGAGATCAGGGTTTCGCCGGAGGAAGACCACGAGAGAACATCAGAATCAGACGAGAACTTGCATGTGTCCCTAGCATATGTGTGTGAGTGTGGTGAGAGGTTGATATAGGTGCTTGCATGTGTCCCCCCTCGCATGCATGCGCTCTAACCTAGAGGCGAAGGTTCCGTACCCGTATAAGGGGGGAATCTCCCCGTTTAGGTGAAGCCGGATAGGATAGTGCCCCAACTTGTGAACCAACATGGTTTTACATCACCCTATGACCTAAACAAACACAAAACAAGAGAGAGCTACGCCGGGCTACCCCTGTCAGAGGAACGTCTAGGGGGTAGACGATCCGAGTGTGCACAGAGATCAGGGTTTCGCCGGAGGAAGACCACGAGAACATCGGAATCAGGCGAGAACTTGCATGTGTCCCTAGCATATGTGTGTGAGTGTGGTGAGAGGTTGGTATGGGTGATTGCATGTGTCCCCCCTCGCATGCATGCGCTCTAACCTAGAGGCGAAGGTTCCATACCCGTATAAGGGGGGAATCTCCCCGTTTAGGTGAAACCGGGTAGGATAGTGCCCCAACTTGTGAACCAACATGGTTTTACATCACCCTATGACCTAAACAAACACAAAACAAGAGAGAGCTACGCCGGGCTACCCCTGTCAGAGGAACGTCTAGGGGGGGTAGACGATCCGAGTGTGCATAGAGATCAGGGTTTCGCTGGAGGAAGACCATGAGAGAACATCGGAATCAGACGAGAACTTGCATGTGTCCCTAGCATATGTGTGTGAGTGTGGTGAGAGGTTGGTATAGGTGCTTGCATGTGTCCCCCCTCGCATGCATGCGCTCTAACCTAGAGGCGAAGGTTCCGTACCCGTATAAGGGGGGAATCTCCCGTTTAGGTGAAACCGGGTAGGATAGTGCCCCAACTTGTGAACCAACATGGTTTTACATCACCCTATGACCTAAACAAACACAAAACAAGAGAGAGCTACGCCGGGCTACCCCTGTCAGAGTAACGTCTAGGGGGGTAGACGATCCGAGTGTGCACAGAGATCAGGGTTTCGCCGGAGGAAGACCACGAGAACATCGGAATCAGACGAGAACTTGCATGTGTCCCTAGCATATGTGTGTGAGTGTGGTGAGAGGTGGGTATAGGTGCTTGCATGTGTCCCCCCTCGCATGCATGCGCTGTACCCTAGAGGCGAAGGTTCCGTACCCGTATAAGGGGGGAATCTCCCCGTTTAGGTGAAACCGGGTAGGATAGTGCCCCAACTTGTGAACCAACATGGTTTTACATCACCCTATGACCTAAACAAACACAAAACAAGAGAGAGCTACGTCAGGCTACCCCTGTCAGAGGAACGTCTAGGGGGGTAGACGATTCGAGTGTGCACAGAGATCAGGGTTTCGCCGGAGGAAGACCACGAGAACATCGGAATCAGACGAGAACTTGCATGTGTCCCTAGCATATGTGTGTGAGTGTGGTGAGAGGTTGGTATAGGTGCTTGCATGTGTCCCCCCTCGCATGCATGCGCTCTAACCTAGAGTTGAAGGTTCCGTACCCGTATAAGGGGGGAATCTCCCCGTTTAGGTGAAACCGGGTAGGATAGTGCCCCAACTTGTGAACCAACATGGTTTTACATCACCCTATGACCTAAACAAACACAAAACAAGAGAGAGCTACGCCGGGCTACCCCTGCCAGAGGAACGTCTAGGGGGGTAGACGATCCGAGTGTGCACAGAGATCAGGGTTTCGCCGGAGGAAGACCACGAGAGAACATCAGAATCAGACGAGAACTTGCATGTGTCCCTAGCATATGTGTGTGAGTGTGGTGAGAGGTTGGTATAGGTGCTTGCATGTGTCCCCCCTCGCATGCATGCGCTCTAACCTAGAGGCGAAGGTTCCGTACCCGTATAAGGGGGGAATCTCCCCGTTTAGGTGAAGCCGGATAGGATAGTGCCCCAACTTGTGAACCAACATGGTTTTACATCACCCTATGACCTAAACAAACACAAAACAAGAGAGAGCTACACCGGGCTACCCCTGTCAGAGGAACGTCTAGGGGGTAGCCGATCCGAGTGTGCACAGAGATCAGGGTTTCGCCGGAGGAAGACCACGAGAACATCGGAATCAGGCGAGAACTTGCATGTGTCCCTAGCATATGTGTGTGAGTGTGGTGAGAGGTTGGTATGGGTGATTGCATGTGTCCCCCCTCGCATGCATGCGCTCTAACCTAGAGGCGAAGGTTCCATACCCGTATAAGGGGGGAATCTCCCCGTTTAGGTGAAACCGGGTAGGATAGTGCCCCAACTTGTGAACCAACATGGTTTTACATCACCCTATGACCTAAACAAACACAAAACAAGAGAGAGCTACGCCGGGCTACCCCTGTCAGAGGAACGTCTAGGGGGGGTAGACGATCCGAGTGTGCATAGAGATCAGGGTTTCGCCGGAGGAAGACCACGAGAGAACATCGGAATCAGACGAGAACTTGCATGTGTCCCTAGCATATGTGTGTGAGTGTGGTGAGAGGTTGGTATAGGTGCTTGCATGTGTCCCCCCTCGCATGCATGCGCTCTAACCTAGAGGCGAAGGTTCCGTACCCGTATAAGGGGGGAATCTCCCGTTTAGGTGAAACCGGGTAGGATAGTGTCCCAACTTGTGAACCAACATGGTTTTACATCACCCTATGACCTAAACAAACACAAAACAAGAGAGAGCTACGCCGGGCTACCCCTGTCAGAGGAACGTCTAGGGGGGTAGACGATCCGAGTGTGCACAGAGATCAGGGTTTCGCCGGAGGAAGACCACGAGAACATCGGAATCAGACGAGAACTTGCATGTGTCCCTAGCATATGTGTGTGAGTGTGGTGAGAGGTTGGTATAGGTGCTTGCATGTGTCCCCCCTCGCATGCATGCGCTCTAACCTAGAGTTGAAGGTTCCGTACCCGTATAAGGGGGGAATCACCCCGTTTAGGTGAAACCGGGTAGGATAGTAACCCCAACTTGTGAACCAACATGGTTTTACATCACCCTATGACCTAAACAAACACAAAACAAGAGAGAGCTACGCCGGGCTACCCCTGCCAGAGGAACGTCTAGGGGGGTAGACAATCCGAGTGTGCATAGAGATCAGGGTTTCGCCGGAGGAAGACCACGAGAGAACATCAGAATCAGACGAGAACTTGCATGTGTCCCTAGCATATGTGTGTGAGTGTGGTGAGAGGTTGGTATAGGTGCTTGCATGTGTCCCCCCTCGCATGCATGCGCTCTAACCTAGAGGCGAAGGTTCCGTACCCGTATAAGGGGGGAATCTCCCCGTTTAGGTGAAACCGGATAGGATAGTGCCCCAACTTGTGAACCAACATGGTTTTACATCACCCTATGACCTAAACAAACACAAAACAAGAGAGAGCTACGTCGGGCTACCCCTGTCAGAGGAACGTCTAGGGGGGTAGACGATTCGAGTGTGCACAGAGATCAGGGTTTCGCCAGAGGAAGACCACGAGAACATCGGAATCAGACGAGAACTTGCATGTGTCCCTAGCATATGTGTGTGAGTGTGGTGAGAGGTTGGTATAGGTGCTTGCATGTGTCCCCCCTCGCATGCATGCGCTCTAACCTAGAGTTGAAGGTTCCGTACCCGTATAAGGGGGGAATCTCCCCGTTTAGGTGAAACCGGGTAGGATAGTGCCCCAACTTGTGAACCAACATGGTTTTACATCACCCTATGACCTAAACAAACACAAAACAAGAGAGAGCTACGCCGGGCTACCCCTGTTAGAGGAACGTCTAGGGGGATAGACGATCCGAGTGTGCACAGAGATCAGGGTTTCGCCGGAGGAAGACCACGAGGACATCGGAATCAGACGAGAACTTGCATGTGTCCCTAGCATATGTGTGTGAGTGTGGTGAGAGGTTGGTATAGGTGCTTGCATGTGTCCCCTCTCGCATGCATGCGCTCTAACCTAGAGGCGAAGGTTTCGTACCCGTATAAGGGGGGAATCTCCCCGTTTAGGTGACACCGGGTAGGATAGTGCCCCAACTTGTGAACCAACATGGTTTTACATCACCCTATGACCTAAACAAACACAAAACAAGAGAGAGCTACGCCGGGCTACCCCTGTTAGAGGAACGTCTAGGGGGTAGACGATCCGAGTGTGCACAGAGATCAGGGTTTCGCCGGAGGAAGACCACGAGAACATCGAAATCAGACGAGAACTTGCATGTGTCCCTAGCATATGTGTGTGAGTGTGGTGAGAGGTTGGTATAGGTGCTTGCATGTGTCCCCCCTCGCATGCATGCGCTCTAACCTAGAGGCGAAGGTTCCGTACCCGTATAAGGGGGGAATCTCCCCGTTTAGGTGAAGCCGGATAGGATAGTGCCCCAACTTGTGAACCAACATGGTTTTACATCACCCTATGACCTAAACAAACACAAAACAAGAGAGAGCTACGCCGGGCTACCCCTGTCAGAGGAACGTCTAGGGGGTAGACGATCCGAGTGTGCACAGAGATCAGGGTTTCGCCGGAGGAAGACCACGAGAACATCGGAATCAGGCGAGAACTTGCATGTGTCCCTGGCATATGTGTGTGAGTGTGGTGAGAGGTTGGTATGGGTGATTGCATGTGTCCCCCCTCGCATGCATGCGCTCTAACCTAGAGGCGAAGGTTCCATACCCGTATAAGGGGGGAATCTCCCCGTTTAGGTGAAACCGGGTAGGATAGTGCCCCAACTTGTGAACCAACATGGTTTTACATCACCCTATGACCTAAACAAACACAAAACAAGAGAGAGCTACGCCGGGCTACCCCTGTCAGAGGAACGTCTAGGGGGGGTAGACGATCCGAGTGTGCATAGAGATCAGGGTTTCGCCGGAGGAAGACCACGAGAGAACATCGGAATCAGACAAGAACTTGCATGTGTCCCTAGCATATGTGTTTGAGTGTGGTGAGAGGTTGGTATAGGTGCTTGCATGTGTCCCCCCTCGCATGCATGCGCTCTAACCTAGAGGCGAAGGTTCCGTACCCGTATAAGGGGGGAATCTCCCGTTTAGGTGAAACCGGGTAGGATAGTGCCCCAACTTGTGAACCAACATGGTTTTACATCACCCTATGACCTAAACAAACACAAAACAAGAGAGAGCTACGCCGGGCTACCCCTGTCAGAGGAACGTCTAGGGGGGTAGACGATCCGAGTGTGCACAGAGATCAGGGTTTCGCCGGAGGAAGACCACGAGAACATCGGAATCAGACGAGAACTTGCATGTGTCCCTAGCATATGTGTGTGAGTGTGGTGAGAGGTGCGTATAGGTGCTTGCATGTGTCCCCCCTCGCATGCATGCGCTGTACCCTAGAGGCGAAGGTTCCGTACCCGTATAAGGGGGGAATCTCCCCGTTTAGGTGAAACCGGGTAGGATAGTGCCCCAACTTGTGAACCAACATGGTTTTACATCACCCTATGACCTAAACAAACACAAAACAAGAGAGAGCTACGTCGGGCTACCCCTGTCAGAGGAACGTCTAGGGGGGTAGACGATTCGAGTGTGCACAGAGATCAGGGTTTCGCCGGAGGAAGACCACGAGAACATCGGAATCAGACGAGAACTTGCATGTGTCCCTAGCATATGTGTGTGAGTGTGGTGAGAGGTTGGTATAGGTGCTTGCATGTGTCCCCCCTCGCATGCATGCGCTCTAACCTAGAGTTGAAGGTTCCATACCCGTATAAGGGGGGAATCTCCCCGTTTAGGTGAAACCGGGTAGGATAGTGCCCCAACTTGTGAACAAACATGGTTTTACATCACCCTATGACCTAAACAAACACAAAACAAGAGAGAGCTACGCCGGGCTACCCCTGTCAGAGGAACGTCTAGGGGGGTAGACGATCCGAGTGTGCACAGAGATCAGGGTTTCGCCGGAGGAAGACCACGAGAGAACATCAGAATCAGACGAGAACTTGCATGTGTCCCTAGCATATGTGTGTGAGTGTGGTGAGAGGTTGGTATAGGTGCTTGCATGTGTCCCCCCTCGCATGCATGCGCTCTAACCTAGAGGCGAAGGTTCCGTACCCGTATAAGGGGGGAATCTCCCGTTTAGGTGAAACCGGGTAGGATAGTGCCCCAACTTGTGAACCAACATGGTTTTACATCACCCTATGACCTAAACAAACACAAAACAAGAGAGAGCTACGCCGGGCTACCCCTGTCAGAGGAACGTCTAGGGGGGTAGACGATCCGAGTGTGCACAGAGATCAGGGTTTCGCCGGAGGAAGACCACGAGAACATCGGAATCAGACGAGAACTTGCATGTGTCCCTAGCATATGTGTGTGAGTGTGGTGAGAGGTTGGTATAGGTGCTTGCATGTGTCCCCCCTCGCATGCATGCGCTCTAACCTAGAGTTGAAGGTTCCGTACCCGTATAAGGGGGGAATCTCCCCGTTTAGGTGAAACCGGGTAGGATAGTGCCCCAACTTGTGAACCAACATGGTTTTACATCACCCTATGACCTAAACAAACACAAAACAAGAGAGAGCTACGCCGGGCTACCCCTGCCAGATGAACGTCTAGGGGGGTAGACAATCCGAGTGTGCATAGAGATGAGGGTTTCGCCGGAGGAAGACCACGAGAGAACATCATAATCAGACGAGAACTTGCATGTGTCCCTAGCATATGTGTGTGAGTGTGGTGAGAGGTTGGTATAGGTGCTTGCATGTGTCCCCCCTCGCATGCATGCGCTCTAACCTAGAGGCGAAGGTTCCGTACCCGTATAAGGGGGGAATCTCCCCGTTTAGGTGAAACCGGATAGGATAGTGCCCCAACTTGTGAACCAACATGGTTTTACATCACCCTGTGACCTAAACAAACACAAAACAAGAGAGAGCTACGTCGGGCTACCCCTGTCAGAGGAACGTCTAGGGGGTAGACGATTCGAGTGTGCACAGAGATCAGGGTTTCGCCGGAGGAAGACCACGAGAACATCGGAATCAGACGAGAACTTGAATGTGTCACTAGCATATGTGTGTGAGTGTGGTGAGAGGTTGGTATAGGTGCTTGCATGTGTCCCCCCTCGCATGCATGCGCTCTAACCTAGAGTTGAAGGTTCCGTACCCGTATAAGGGGGGAATCTCCCCGTTTAGGTGAAACCGGGTAGGATAGTGCCCCAACTTGTGAACCAACATGGTTTTACATCACCCTATGACCTAAACAAACACAAAACAAGAGAGAGCTACGCCGGGCTACCCCTGTCAGAGGAACGTCTAGGGGGTAGACGATCCGAGTGTGCACAGAGATCAGGGTTTCGCCAAAGGAAGACCACGAGAACATCGGAATCAGACGAGAACTTGCATGTGTCCCTAGCATATGTGTGTGAGTGTGGTGAGAGGTTGGTATAGGTGCTTGCATGTGTCCCCCCTCGCATGCATGCGCTCTAACCTAGAGTTGAAGGTTCCCTACCCGTATAAGGGGGGAATCTCCCCGTTTAGGTGAAACCGGGTAGGATAGTGCCCCAACTTGTGAACCAACATGGTTTTACATCACCCTATGACCTAAACAAACACAAAACAAGAGAGAGCTACGCCGGGTTACCCCTGCCAGAGGAACGTCTAGGGGGGTAGACGATCCGAGTGTGCACAGAGATCAGGGTTTCGCCGGAGGAAGACCACGAGAGAACATCGGAATCAGACGAGAACTTGCATGTGTCCCTAGCATATGTGTGTGAGTGTGGTGAGAGGTTGGTATAGGTGCTTGCATGTGTCCCCCCTCGCATGCATGCGCTCTAACCTAGAGGCGAAGGTTCCGTACCCGTATAAGGGGGGAATCTCCCCGTTTAGGTGAAACCGGATAGGATAGTGCCCCAACTTGTGAACCAACATGGTTTTACATCACCCTATGACCTAAACAAACACAAAACAAGAGAGAGCTACGCCGGGCTACCCCTGTCAGAGGAACGTCTAGGGGGTAGACGATCCGAGTGTGCACAGAGATCAGGGTTTCGCCGGAGGAAGACCACGAGAACATCGGAATCAGGCGAGAACTTGCATGTGCCCCTAGCATATGTGTGTGAGTGTAGTGAGAGGTTGGTATAGGTGATTGCATGTGTCCCCCCTCGCATGCATGCGCTCTAACCTAGAGGCGAAGGTTCCATACCCGTATAAGGGGGGAATCTCCCGTTTAGGTGAAACTGGGTAGGATAGTGCCCCAACTTGTGAACCAACATGGTTTTACATCACCCTATGACCTAAACAAACACAAAACAAGAGAGAGCTACGCCGGGCTACCCCTGTCAGAGGAACGTCTAGGGGGGTAGACGATCCGAGTGTGCACAGAGATCAGGGTTTCGCCGGAGGAAGACCACGGGAGCACATCGGAATCAGACGAGAACTTGCATGTGTCCCTAGCATATGTGTGTGAGTGTGGTGAGAGGTTGGTATAGGTGCTTGCATGTGTCCCCCCTCGCATGCATGCGCTCTAACCTAGAGGCGAAGGTTCCGTACCCGTATAAGGGGGGAATCTCCCCGTTTAGGTGAAACCGGGTAGGATAGTGCCCCAACTTGTGAACCAACATGGTTTTACATCACCCTATGACCTAAACAAACACAAAACAAGAGAGAGCTACGCCGGGCTACCCCTGCCAGAGGAACGTCTAGGGGGGTAGACGATCCGAGTGTGCACAGAGATCAGGGTTTCGCCGGAGGAAGACCACGAGAACATCGGAATCAGACGAGAACTTGCATGTTTACCTAGCATATGTGTGTGAGTGTGGTGAGGGGTTGGTATAGGTGCTTGCATGTGTCCCCCCTCGCATGCATGCGCTCTAACCTAGAGGCGAAGGTTCCCTACCCGTATAAGGGGGGAATCTCCCCGTTTAGGTGAAACCGGGTAGGATAGTGCCCCAACATGTGAACCAACATGGTTTTACATCACCCTATGACCTAAACAAACACAAAACAAGAGAGAGCTACGCCGGGCTACCCCTGTCAGAGGAACGTCTAGGGGGGTAGACGATCCGAGTGTGCACAGAGATCAGGGTTTCGCCGGAGGAAGACCACGAGAACATCGGAATCAGACGAGAACTTGCATGTGTCCCTAGCATATGTGTGTGAGTGTGGTGAGAGGTGGGTATAGGTGCTTGCATGTGTCCCCCCTCGCATGCATGCGCTCTAACCTAGAGGCGAAGGTTCCGTACCCGTTTAAGGGGGGAATCTCCCCGTTTAGGTGAAACCGGGTAGGATAGTGCCCCAACTTGTTAACCAACATGGTTTTACATCACCCTATGACCTAAAGAAACACAAAACAAGAGAGATCTACGCCAGGCTACCCCTGTCAGAGGAACGTCTAGGGGGGTAGATGATCCGAGTGTGCACAGAGATCAGGGTTTCGCCGGAGGAAGACCACGAGAGAACATCGGAATGAGACGAGAACTTGCATGTGTCCCTAGAATATGTGTGTGAGTTTGGTGAGAGGTTGGTATAGGTGCTTGCATGTGTCCCCCCTCGCATGCATGCGCTCTAACCTAGAGGCGAAGGTTCCGTACCCGTATAAGGGGGGAATCTCCCCGTTTAGGTGAAACCGGGTAGGATGGTGCCCCAACTTGTGAACCAACATGGTTTTACATCACCCTATGACCTAAACAAACACAAAACAAGAGAGAGCTACGCCGGGCTACCCCTGTCAGACGAACGTCTAGGGGGTAGACGATCCGAGTGTGCACAGAGATCAGGGTTTCGCCGGACGAAGACCACGAGAACATCGGAATCAGACGAGAACTTGCATGTGTCCCTAGCATATGTGTGTGAGTGTGGTGAGAGGTTGGTATAGGTGCTTGCATGTGTCCCCCCTCGCATGCATGCGCTCTAACCTAGAGGCGAAGGTTCCGTACCCGTATAAGGGGGGAATCTCCCCGTTTAGGTGAAACCGGGTAGGATAGTGCCCCAACTTGTGAACCAACATGGTTTTACATCACCCTATGACCTAAACAAACACAAAACAAGAGAGAGCTACGCCGGGCTACCCCTGTCAGAGGAACGTCTAGGGGGGTAGACGATCCGAGTGTGCACAGAGATCAGGGTTTCGCCGGAGGAAGACCACGAGAACATCGGAATCAGACGAGAACTTGCATGTGTCCCTAGCATATGTGTGTGAGTGTGGTGAGAGGTTGGTATAGGTGCTTGCATGTGTCCCCCCTCGCATGCATGCGCTCTAACCTAGAGGCGAAGGTTCCGTACCCGTATAAGGGGGAATCTCCCCGTTTAGGTGAAACCGGGTAGGATAGTGCCCCAACTTGTGAACCAACATGGTTTTACATCACCCTATGACCTAAACAAACACAAAACAAGAGAGAGCTACGCCGGGCTACCCCTGTCAGAGGAACGTCTAGGGGGGTAGACGATCCGAGTGTGCACAGAGATCAGAGTTTCGCCGGAGGAAGACCACGAGAACATCGGAATCAGACGAGAACTTGCATGTGTCCCTAGCATATGTGTGTGAGTGTGGTGAGAGGTGGGTATAGGTGCTTGCATGTGTCCCCCCTCGCATGCATGCGCTCTAACCTAGAGGCGAAGGTTCCGTACCTGTATAAGGGGGGAATCTCCCCGTTTAGGTGAAACCGGGTAGGATAGTGCCCCAACTTGTGAACCAACATGGTTTTACATCACCCTATGACCTAAAGAAACACAAAACAAGAGAGAGCTACGCCGGGCTACCCCTGTCAGAGGAACGTCTAGGGGGGTAGACGATCCGAGTGTGCACAGAGATCAGGGTTTCGCCGGAGGAAGACCACGAGAGAACATCGGAATGAGACGAGAACTTGCATGTGTCCCTAGCATATGTGTGTGAGTTTGGTGAGAGGTTGGTATAGGTGCTTGCATGTGTCCCCCCTCGCATGCATGCGCTCTAACCTAGAGGCGAAGGTTCCGTACCCGTATAAGGGGGGAATCTCCCCGTTTAGGTGAAACCGGGTAGGATGGTGCCCCAACTTGTGAACCAACATGGTTTTACATCACCCTATGACCTAAACAAACACAAAACAAGAGAGAGCTACGCCGGGCTACCCCTGTCAGAGGAACGTCTAGGGGGGTAGACGATCCGAGTGTGCACAGAGATCAGGGTTTCGCCGGACGAAGACCACGAGAACATCGGAATCAGACGAGAACTTGCATGTGTCCCTAGCATATGTGTGTGAGTGTGGTGAGAGGTTGGTATAGGTGCTTGCATGTGTCCCCCCTCGCATGCATGCGCTCTAACCTAGAGGCGAAGGTTCCGTACCCGTATAAGGGGGGAATCTCCCCTTTTAGGTGAAACCGGGTAGGATAGTGCCCCAACTTGTGAACCAACATGGTTTTACATCACCCTATGACCTAAACAAACACAAAACAAGAGAGAGCTACGCCGGGCTACCCCTGCCAGAGGAACGTCTAGGGGGGTAGACGATCCGAGTGTGCACAGAGATCAGGGTTTCGCCGGAGGAAGACCACGAGAACATCGGAATCAGACGAGAACTTGCATGTTTACCTAGCATATGTGTGTGAGTGTGGTGAGGGGTTGGTATAGGTGCTTGCATGTGTCCCCCCTCGCATGCATGCGCTCTAACCTAGAGGCGAAGGTTCCCTACCCGTATAAGGGGGGAATCTCCCCGTTTAGGTGAAACCGGGTAGGATAGTGCCCCAACATGTGAACCAACATGGTTTTACATCACCCTATGACCTAAACAAACACAAAACAAGAGAGAGCTACGCCGGGCTACCCCTGTCAGAGGAACGTCTAGGGGGGTAGACGATCCGAGTGTGCACAGAGATCAGGGTTTCGCCGGAGGAAGACCACGAGAACATCGGAATCAGACGAGAACTTGCATGTGTCCCTAGCATATGTGTGTGAGTGTGGTGAGAGGTGGGTATAGGTGCTTGCATGTGTCCCCCCTCGCATGCATGCGCTCTAACCTAGAGGCGAAGGTTCCGTACCCGTTTAAGGGGGGAATCTCCCCGTTTAGGTGAAACCGGGTAGGATAGTGCCCCAACTTGTTAACCAACATGGTTTTACATCACCCTATGACCTAAAGAAACACAAAACAAGAGAGATCTACGCCAGGCTACCCCTGTCAGAGGAACGTCTAGGGGGGTAGATGATCCGAGTGTGCACAGAGATCAGGGTTTCGCCGGAGGAAGACCACGAGAGAACATCGGAATGAGACGAGAACTTGCATGTGTCCCTAGAATATGTGTGTGAGTTTGGTGAGAGGTTGGTATAGGTGCTTGCATGTGTCCCCCCTCGCATGCATGCGCTCTAACCTAGAGGCGAAGGTTCCGTACCCGTATAAGGGGGGAATCTCCCCGTTTAGGTGAAACCGGGTAGGATGGTGCCCCAACTTGTGAACCAACATGGTTTTACATCACCCTATGACCTAAACAAACACAAAACAAGAGAGAGCTACGCCGGGCTACCCCTGTCAGACGAACGTCTAGGGGGTAGACGATCCGAGTGTGCACAGAGATCAGGGTTTCGCCGGACGAAGACCACGAGAACATCGGAATCAGACGAGAACTTGCATGTGTCCCTAGCATATGTGTGTGAGTGTGGTGAGAGGTTGGTATAGGTGCTTGCATGTGTCCCCCCTCGCATGCATGCGCTCTAACCTAGAGGCGAAGGTTCCGTACCCGTATAAGGGGGGAATCTCCCCGTTTAGGTGAAACCGGGTAGGATAGTGCCCCAACTTGTGAACCAACATGGTTTTACATCACCCTATGACCTAAACAAACACAAAACAAGAGAGAGCTACGCCGGGCTACCCCTGTCAGAGGAACGTCTAGGGGGGTAGACGATCCGAGTGTGCACAGAGATCAGGGTTTCGCCGGAGGAAGACCACGAGAACATCGGAATCAGACGAGAACTTGCATGTGTCCCTAGCATATGTGTGTGAGTGTGGTGAGAGGTTGGTATAGGTGCTTGCATGTGTCCCCCCTCGCATGCATGCGCTCTAACCTAGAGGCGAAGGTTCCGTACCCGTATAAGGGGGAATCTCCCCGTTTAGGTGAAACCGGGTAGGATAGTGCCCCAACTTGTGAACCAACATGGTTTTACATCACCCTATGACCTAAACAAACACAAAACAAGAGAGAGCTACGCCGGGCTACCCCTGTCAGAGGAACGTCTAGGGGGGTAGACGATCCGAGTGTGCACAGAGATCAGAGTTTCGCCGGAGGAAGACCACGAGAACATCGGAATCAGACGAGAACTTGCATGTGTCCCTAGCATATGTGTGTGAGTGTGGTGAGAGGTGGGTATAGGTGCTTGCATGTGTCCCCCCTCGCATGCATGCGCTCTAACCTAGAGGCGAAGGTTCCGTACCTGTATAAGGGGGGAATCTCCCCGTTTAGGTGAAACCGGGTAGGATAGTGCCCCAACTTGTGAACCAACATGGTTTTACATCACCCTATGACCTAAAGAAACACAAAACAAGAGAGAGCTACGCCGGGCTACCCCTGTCAGAGGAACGTCTAGGGGGGTAGACGATCCGAGTGTGCACAGAGATCAGGGTTTCGCCGGAGGAAGACCACGAGAGAACATCGGAATGAGACGAGAACTTGCATGTGTCCCTAGCATATGTGTGTGAGTTTGGTGAGAGGTTGGTATAGGTGCTTGCATGTGTCCCCCCTCGCATGCATGCGCTCTAACCTAGAGGCGAAGGTTCCGTACCCGTATAAGGGGGGAATCTCCCCGTTTAGGTGAAACCGGGTAGGATGGTGCCCCAACTTGTGAACCAACATGGTTTTACATCACCCTATGACCTAAACAAACACAAAACAAGAGAGAGCTACGCCGGGCTACCCCTGTCAGAGGAACGTCTAGGGGGGTAGACGATCCGAGTGTGCACAGAGATCAGGGTTTCGCCGGACGAAGACCACGAGAACATCGGAATCAGACGAGAACTTGCATGTGTCCCTAGCATATGTGTGTGAGTGTGGTGAGAGGTTGGTATAGGTGCTTGCATGTGTCCCCCCTCGCATGCATGCGCTCTAACCTAGAGGCGAAGGTTCCGTACCCGTATAAGGGGGGAATCTCCCCTTTTAGGTGAAACCGGGTAGGATAGTGCCCCAACTTGTGAACCAACATGGTTTTACATCACCCTATGACCTAAACAAACACAAAACAAGAGAGAGCTACGCCGGGCTACCCCTGTCAGAGGAACGTCTAAGGGGGTAGACGATCCGAGTGTGCACAGAGATCAGGGTTTCGCCGGAGGAAGACCACGAGAACATCGGAATCAGACGAGAACTTGCATGTGTCCCTAGCATATGTGTGTGAGTGTGGTGAGAGGTTGGTATAGGTGCTTGCATGTGTCCCCCCTCGCATGCATGCGCTCTAACCTAGAGGCGAAGGTTCCGTACCCGTATAAGGGGGGAATCTCCCCGTTTAGGTGAAACCGGGTAGGATAGTGCCCCAACTTGTGAACCAACATGGTTTTACATCACCCTATGACCTAAACAAACACAAAACAAGAGAGAGCTACGCCGGGCTACCCCTGTCAGAGGAACGTCTAGGGGGGTAGACGATCCGAGTGTGCACAGAGATCAGGGTTTCGCCGGAGGAAGACCACGAGAACATCGGAATCAGACGAGAACTTGCATGTGTCCCTAGCATATGTGTGTGAGTGTGGTGAGAGGTGGGTATAGGTGCTTGCATGTGTCCCCCCTCGCATGCATGCGCTGTAACCAAGAGGCGAAGGTTCCGTACCCGTATAAGGGGGGAATCTCCCCGTTTAGGTGAAACCGGGTAGGATAGTGCCCCAACTTGTGAACCAACATGGTTTTACATCACCCTATGACCTAAACAAACACAAAACAAGAGAGAGCTACGCCGGGCTACCCCTGTCAGAGGAACGTCTAGGGGGGTAGACGATCCGAGTGTGCACAGAGATCAGGGTTTCGCCAAAGGAAGACCACGAGAACATCGGAATCAGACGAGAACTTGCATGTGTCCCTAGCATATGTGTGTGAGTGTGGTGAGAGGTTGGTATAGGTGCTTGCATGTGTCCCCCCTCGCATGCATGCGCTCTAAGCTAGAGTTGAAGGTTCCGTACCCGTATAAGGGGGGAATCTCCCCATTTAGGTGAAACCGGGTAGGATAGTGCCCCAACTTGTGAACCAACATGGTTTTACATCACCCTATGACGTAAACAAACACAAAACAAGAGAGAGCTACGCCGGGCTACCCCTGCCAGAGGAACGTCTAGGGGGGTAGACGATCCGAGTGTGCACAGAGATCAGGGTTTCGCCGGAGGAAGACCACGAGAGAACATCGGAATCAGACGAGAACTTGCATGTGTCCCTAGCATATGTGTGTGAGTGTGGTGAGAGGTTGGTATAGGTTCTTGCATGTGTCCCCCCTCGCATGCATGCGCTCTAAGATAGAGGCGAAGGTTCCGTACCCGTATAAGGGGGGAATCTCCCCGTTTAGGTGAAACCGGATAGGATAGTGCCCCAACTTGTGAACCAACATGGTTTTACATCACCCTATGACCTAAACAAACACAAAAAAAGAGAGAGCTACGCCGGGCTACCCCTGTCAGAGGAACGTCTAGGGGGTAGACGATCCGAGTGTGCACAGAGATCAGGGTTTCGCCGGAGGAAGACCACGAGAACTTGCATGTGTCCCTAGCATATGTGTGTGAGTGTGGTGAGAGGTTGGTATAGGTGATTGCATGTGTCCCCCCTCGCATGCATGCGCTCTAACCTAGAGGCGAAGGTTCCATACCCGTATAAGGGGGGAATCTCCCGTTTAGGTGAAACCGGGTAGGATAGTGCCCCAACTTGTGAACCAACATGGTTTTACATCACCCTATGACCTAAACAAACACAAAACAAGAGAGAGCTACGCCGGGCTACCCCTGTGAGAGGAACGTCTAGGGGGGGTAGACGATCCGAGTGTGCACAGAGATCAGGGTTTCGCCGGAGGAAGACCACGAGAGAACATCGGAATCAGACGAGAACTTGCATGTGTCCCTATCATATGTGTGTGAGTGTGGTGAGAGGTTGGTATAGGTGCTTGCATGTGTCCCCCCTCGCATGCATGCGCTCTAACCTAGAGGCGAAGGTTCCGTACCCGTATAAGGGGGGAATCTCCCCGTTTAGGTGAAACCGGGTAGGATAGTGCCCCAACTTGTGAACCAACATGGTTTTACATCACCCTATGACCTAAACAAACACAAAACAAGAGAGAGCTACGCTGGGCTACCCCTGTCAGAGGAACGTCTAGGGGGTAGACGATCCGAGTGTGCACAGAGATCAGGGTTTCGCCAAAGGAAGACCACGAGAACATCGGAATCAGACGAGAACTTGCATGTGTCCCTATCATATGTGTGTGAGTGTGGTGAGAGGTTGGTATAGGTGCTTGCATGTGTCCCCCCTCGCATGCATGCGCTCTAACCTAGAGTTGAAGGTTCCCTACCCGTATAAGGGGGGAATCTCCCCGTTTAGGTGAAACCGGGTAGGATAGTGCCCCAACTTGTGAACCAACATGGTTTTACATCACCCTATGACCTAAACAAACACAAAACAAGAGAGAGCTACGCCGGGTTACCCCTGCCAGAGGAACGTCTAGGGGGGTAGACGATCCGAGTGTGCACAGAGATCAGGGTTTCGCCGGAGGAAGACCAGGAGAGAACATCGGAATCAGACGAGAACTTGCATGTGTCCCTATCATATGTGTGTGAGTGTGGTGAGAGGTTGGTATAGGTGCTTGCATGTGTCCCCCCTCGCATGCATGCGCTCTAACCTAGAGGCGAAGGTTCCGTACCCGTATAAGGGGGGAATCTCCCCGTTTAGGTGAAACCGGATAGGATAGTGCCCCAACTTGTGAACCAACATGGTTTTACATCACCCTATGACCTAAACAAACACAAAACAAGAGAGAGCTACGCCGGGCTACCCCTGTCAGAGGAACGTCTAGGGGGTAGACGATCCGAGTGTGCACAGAGATCAGGGTTTCGCCGGAGGAAGACCATGAGAACATCGGAATCAGGCGAGAACTTGCATGTGTCCCTAGCATATGTGTGTGAGTGTGGTGAGAGGTTGGTATAGGTGATTGCATGTGTCCCCCCTCGCATGCATGCGCTCTAACCTAGAGGCGAAGGTTCCATACCCGTATAAGGGGGGAATCTCCCGTTTAGGTGAAACTGGGTAGGATAGTGCCCCAACTTGTGAACCAACATGGTTTTACATCACCCTATGACCTAAACAAACACAAAACAAGAGAGAGCTACGCCGGGCTACCCCTGTCAGAGGAACGTCTAGGGGGGGTAGACGATCCGAGTGTGCACAGAGATCAGGGTTTCGCCGGAGGAAGACCACGAGAGAACATCGGAATCAGACGAGAACTTGCATGTGACCCTAGCATATGTGTGTGAGTGTGGTGAGAGGTTGGTATAGGTGCTTGCATGTGTCCCCCCTCGCATGCATGCGCTCTAACCTAGAGGCGAAGGTTCCGTACCCGTATAAGGGGGGAATCTCCCCGTTTAGGTGAAACCGGGTAGGATAGTGCCCCAACTTGTGAACCAACATGGTTTTACATCACCCTATGACCTAAACAAACACAAAACAAGAGAGAGCTACGCCGGGCTACCCCTGCCAGAGGAACGTCTAGGGGGGTAGACGATCCGAGTGTGCACAGAGATCAGGGTTTCGCCGGAGGAAGACCACGAGAACATCGGAATCAGACGAGAACTTGCATGTTTCCCTAGCATATGTGTGTGAGTGTGGTGAGAGGTTGGTATAGGTGCTTGCATGTGTCCCCCCTCGCATGCATGCGCTCTAACCTAGAGGCGAAGGTTCCCTACCCGTATAAGGGGGGAATCTCCCCGTTTAGGTGAAACCGGGTAGGATAGTGCCCCAACTTGTGAACCAACATGGTTTTACATCACCCTATGACCTAAACAAACACAAAACAAGAGAGAGCTACGCCGGGCTACCCCTGTCAGAGGAACGTCTAGGGGGGGTAGACGATCCGAGTGTGCACAGAGATCAGGGTTTCGCCGGAGGAAGACCACAAGAACATCGGAATCAGACGAGAACTTGCATGTGTCCCTAGCATATGTGTGTGAGTGTGGTGAGAGGTGGGTATAGGTGCTTGCATGTTTCCCCCCTCGCATGCATGCGCTCTAACCTAGAGGCGAAGGTTCCGTACCCGTTTAAGGGGGGAATCTCCCCGTTTAGGTGAAACCGGGTAGGATAGTGCCCCAACTTGTGAACCAACATGGTTTTACATCACCCTATGACCTAAAGAAACACAAAACAAGAGAGATCTACGCCAGGCTACCCCTGTCAGAGGAACGTCTAGGGGGGTAGATGATCCGAGTGTGCACAGAGATCAGGGTTTCGCCGGAGGAAGACCACGAGAGAACATCGGAATGAGACGAGAACTTGCATGTGTCCCTAGTATATGTGTGTGAGTTTGGTGAGAGGTTGGTATAGGTGCTTGCATGTGTCCCCCCTCGCATGCATGCGCTCTAACCTAGAGGCGAAGGTTCCGTACCCGTATAAGGGGGGAATCTCCCCGTTTAGGTGAAACCGGGTAGGATGGTGCCCCAACTTGTGAACCAACATGGTTTTACATCACCCTATGACCTAAACAAACACAAAACAAGAGAGAGCTACGCCGGGCTACCCCTGTCAGACGAACGTCTAGGGGGGTAGACGATCCGAGTGTGCACAGAGATCAGGGTTTCGCCGGACGAAGACCACGAGAACATCGGAATCAGACGAGAACTTGCATGTGTCCCTAGCATATGTGTGTGAGTGTGGTGAGAGGTTGGTATAGGTGCTTGCATGTGTCCCCCCTCGCATGCATGCGCTCTAACCTAGAGGCGAAGGTTCCGTACCCGTATAAGGGGGGAATCTCCCCGTTTAGGTGAAACCGGGTAGGATAGTGCCCCAACTTGTGAACCAACATGGTTTTACATCACCCTATGACCTAAACAAACACAAAACAAGAGAGAGCTACGCCGGGCTACCCCTGTCAGAGGAACGTCTAGGGGGGTAGACGATCCGAGTGTGCACAGAGATCAGGGTTTCGCCGGAGGAAGACCACGAGAACATCGGAATCAGACGAGAACTTGCATGTGTCCCTAGCATATGTGTGTGAGTGTGGTGAGAGGTTGGTATAGGTGCTTGCATGTGTCCCCCCTCGCATGCATGCGCTCTAACCTAGAGGCGAAGGTTCCGTACCCGTATAAGGGGGAATCTCCCCGTTTAGGTGAAACCGGGTAGGATAGTGCCCCAACTTGTGAACCAACATGGTTTTACATCACCCTATGACCTAAACAAACACAAAACAAGAGAGAGCTACGCCGGGCTACCCCTGTCAGAGGAACGTCTAGGGGGGTAGACGATCCGAGTGTGCACAGAGATCAGGGTTTCGCCGGAGGAAGACCACGAGAACATCGGAATCAGACGAGAACTTGCATGTGTCCCTAGCATATGTGTGTTAGTGTGGTGAGAGGTGGGTATAGGTGCTTGCATGTGTCCCCCCTCGCATGCATGCGCTCTAACCTAGAGGCGAAGGTTCCGTACCTGTATAAGGGGGGAATCTCCCCGTTTAGGTGAAACCGGGTAGGATAGTGCCCCAACTTGTGAACCAACATGGTTTTACATCACCCTATGACCTAAAGAAACACAAAACAAGAGAGAGCTACGCCGGGCTACCCCTGTCAGAGGAACGTCTAGGGGGGTAGACGATCCGAGTGTGCACAGATATCAGGTTTTCGCCGAAGGAAGACCACGAGAGAACATCGGAATGAGACGAGAACTTGCATGTGTCCCTAGCATATGTGTGTGAGTTTGGTGAGAGGTTGGTATAGGTGCTTGCATGTATCCCCCCTCGCATGCATGCGCTCTAACCTAGAGGCGAAGGTTCCGTACCCGTATAAGGGGGGAATCTCCCCGTTTAGGTGAAACCGGGTAGGATGGTGCCCCAACTTGTGAACCAACATGGTTTTACATCACCCTATGACCTAAACAAACACAAAACAAGAGAGAGCTACGCCGGGCTACCCCTGTCAGAGGAACGTCTAGGGGGGTAGACGATCCGAGTGTGCACAGAGATCAGGGTTTCGCCGGACGAAGACCACGAGAACATCGGAATCAGACGAGAACTTGCATGTGTCCCTAGCATATGTGTGTGAGTGTGGTGAGAGGTTGGTATAGGTGCTTGCATGTGTCCCCCCTCGCATGCATGCGCTCTAACCTAGAGGCGAAGGTTCCGTACCCGTATAAGGGGGGAATCTCCCCGTTTAGGTGAAACCGGGTAGGATAGTGCCCCAACTTGTGAACCAACATGGTTTTACATCACCCTATGACCTGAACAAACACAAAACAAGAGAGAGCTACGCCGGGCTACCCCTGTCAGAGGAACGTCTAGGGGGGTAGACGATCCGAGTGTGCACAGAGATCAGGGTTTCGCCGGAGGAAGACCACGAGAACATCGGAATCAGACGAGAACTTGCATGTGTCCCTAGCATATGTGTGTGAGTGTGGTGAGAGGTTGGTATAGGTGCTTGCATGTGTCCCCCCTCGCATGCATGCGCTCTAACCTAGAGGCGAAGGTTCCGTACCCGTATAAGGGGGAATCTCCCCGTTTAGGTGAAACCGGGTAGGATAGTGCCCCAACTTGTGAACCAACATGGTTTTACATCACCTATGACCTAAACAAACACAAAACAAGAGAGAGCTACGCCGGGCTACCCCTGTCAGAGGAACGTCTAGGGGGGTAGACGATCCGAGTGTGCACAGAGATCAGGGTTTCGCCGGAGGAAGACCACGAGAACATCGGAATCAGACGAGAACTTGCATGTGTCCCTAGCATATGTGTGTTAGTGTGGTGAGAGGTGGGTATAGGTGCTTGCATGTGTCCCCCCTCGCATGCATGCGCTCTAACCTAGAGGCGAAGGTTCCGTACCTGTATAAGGGGGGAATCTCCCCGTTTAGGTGAAACCGGGTAGGATAGTGCCCCAACTTGTGAACCAACATGGTTTTACATCACCCTATGACCTAAAGAAACACAAAACAAGAGAGAGCTACGTCGGGCTACCCCTGTCAGAGGAACGTCTAGGGGGGTAGACGATCCGAGTGTGCACAGATATCAGGGTTTCGCCGAAGGAACACCACGAGAGAACATCGGAATGAGACGAGAACTTGCATGTGTCCCTAGCATATGTGTGTGAGTTTGGTGAGAGGTTGGTATAGGTGCTTGCATGTATCCCCCCTCGCATGCATGCGCTCTAACCTAGAGGCGAAGGTTCCGTACCCGTATAAGGGGGGAATCTCCCCGTTTAGGTGAAACCGGGTAGGATGGTGCCCCAACTTGTGAACCAACATGGTTTTACATCACCCTATGACCTAAACAAACACAAAACAAGAGAGAGCTACGCCGGGCTACCCCTGTCAGAGGAACGTCTAGGGGGGTAGACGATCCGAGTGTGCACAGAGATCAGGGTTTCGCCGGACGAAGACCACGAGAACATCGGAATCAGACGAGAACTTGCATGTGTCCCTAGCATATGTGTGTGAGTGTGGTGAGAGGTTGGTATAGGTGCTTGCATGTGTCCCCCCTCGCATGCATGCGCTCTAACCTAGAGGCGAATGTTCCGTACCCGTATAAGGGGGGAATCTCCCCGTTTAGGTGAAACCGGGTAGGATAGTGCCCCAACTTGTGAACCAACATGGTTTTACATCACCCTATGACCTAAACAAACACAAAACAAGAGAGAGCTACGCCGGGCTACCCCTGTCAGAGGAACGTCTAAGGGGGTAGACGATCCGAGTGTGCACAGAGATCAGGGTTTCGCCGGAGGAAGACCACGAGAACATCGGAATCAGACGAGAACTTGCATGTGTCCCTAGCATATGTGTGTGAGTGTGGTGAGAGGTTGGTATAGGTGCTTGCATGTGTCCCCCCTGGCATGCATGCGCTCTAACCTAGAGGCGAAGGTTCCGTACCCGTATAAGGGGGGAATCTCCCCGTTTAGGTGAAACCGGGTAGGATAGTGCCCCAACTTGTGAACCAACATGGTTTTACATCACCCTATGACCTAAACAAACACAAAACAAGATATAGCTACGCCGGTCTACCCCTGTCAGAGGAACGTCTAGGGGGGTAGACGATCCGAGTGTGCACAGAGATCAGGGTTTCGCCGGAGGAAGACCACGAGAACATCGGAATCAGACGAGAGCTTGCATGTGTCCCTAGCATATGTGTGTGAGTGTGGTGAGAGGTTGGTATAGGTGCTTGCATGTGTCCCCCCTCGCATGCATGCGCTCTAACCTAGAGGCGAAGGTTCCGTACCCGTATAAGGGGGAATCTCCCCGTTTAGGTGAAACCGGGTAGGATAGTGCCCCAACTTGTGAACCAACATGGTTTTACATCACCCTATGACCTAAACAAACACAAAACAAGAGAGAGCTACGCCGGGCTACCCCTGTCAGAGGAACGTCTAGGGGGGTAGACGATCCGAGTGTGCACAGAGATCAGGATTTCGCCGGAGGAAGACCACGAGAACATCGGAATCAGACGAGAACTTGCATGTGTCCCTAGCATATGTGTGTGAGTGTGGTGAGAGGTGGGTATAGGTGCTTGCATGTGTCCCCCCTCGCATGCATGCGCTCTAACCTAGAGGCGAAGGTTCCGTACCCGTATAAGGGGGGAATCTCCCCGTTTAGGTGAAACCGGGTAGGATAGTGCCCCAACTTGTGAGCCAACATGGTTTTACATCACCCTATGACCTAAACAAACACAAAACAAGAGAGAGCTACGCCGGGCTACCCCTGTCAGAGGAACGTCTAGGGGGGTAGACGATCCGAGTGTGCACAGAGATCAGGGTTTCGCCGGAGGAAGACCACGAGAACATCGGAATCAGACGAGAACTTGCATGTGTACCTAGCATATGTGTGTGAGTGTGGTGAGAGGTTGGTATAGGTGCTTGCATGTGTCCCCCCTCGCATGCATGCGCTCTAACCTAGAGGCGAAGGTTCCGTACCCGTATAAGGGGGGAATCTCCCCGTTTAGGTGAAACCGGGTAGGATAGTGCCCCAACTTGTGAACCAACATGGTTTTACATCACCCTATGACCTAAACAAACACAAACCAAGAGAGAGCTACGCCGGGCTACCCCTGTCAGAGGAACGTCTAGGGGGGTAGACGATCCGAGTTTGCACAGAGATCAGGATTTCGCCGGAGGAAGACCACAAGAACATCGGAATCAGACGAGAACTTGCATGTGTCCCTAGCATATGTGTGTGAGTGTGGTGAGAGGTTGGTATAGGTGCTTGCATGTGTCCCCCCTCGCATGCATGCGCTCTAACCTAGATCGAAGGTGTCGTACCCGTATAAGGGGGGAATCTCCCCGTTTAGGTGAAACCGGGTAGGATAGTGCCCCAACTTGTGAACCAACATGGTTTAACATCACCCTATGACCTAAACAAACACAAAACAAGAGAGATCTACGCCGGGCTACCCCTGTCAGAGGAACGTCTAGGGGGGTAGACGATCCGAGTGTGCACAGAGATCAGGGTTTCGCCGGAGGAAGACCACGAGAACATCGGAATCAGACGAGAACTTTCATGTGTCCCTATCATATGTGTGAGTGTGGTGAGAGGTTGGTATAGGTGCTTGCATGTGTCCCCCCTCGCATGCATGCGCTCTAACCTAGAGGCGAAGGTTTCGTACCCGTATAAGGGGGAATCTCCCCGTTTAGGTGAAACCGGGTAGGATAGTGCCCCAACTTGTGAACCAACATGGTTTTACATCACCCTATGACCTAAACAAACACAAAACAAGAGAGAGCTACGCCGGGCTACCCCTGTCAGAGGAACGTCTAGGGGGGTAGACGATCCGAGTGTGCACAGAGATCAGGGTTTCGCCGGAGGAAGACCACGAGAACATCGGAATCAGACAAGAACTTGCATGTGTCCCTAGCATATGTGTGTGAGTGTGGTGAGAGGTTGCTATAGGTGCTTGCATGTGTCCCCCCTCGCATGCATGCGCTCTAACCTAGAGGCGAAGGTTCCGTACCCGTATAAGGGGGGAATCTCCCCGTTTAGTAGAAACCGGGTAGGATAGTGCCCCAACTTGTGAACCAACATGGTTTTACATCACCCTATGACCTAAACAAACACAAAACAATAGAGAGCTATGCCGGGCTACCCCTACCAGAGGAACGTCTAGGGGGGTAGACGATCCGAGTGTGCACAGAGATCAGGGTTTCGCCGCAGGAAGACCACGAGAGAACATCGGAATCAGACGAGAACTTGCATGTGTCCCTAGCATATGTGTGTGAGTGTGGTGAGAGGTTGGTATAGGTTCTTGCGTGTGTCCCCCCTCGCATGCATGCGCTCTAACCTAGAGGCGAAGGTTCCGTACCCGTATAAGGGGGGACTCTCCCCGTTTAGGTGAAACCGGGTAGGATAATGCCCCAACTTGTGAACCAACATGGTTTTACATCACCCTATGACCTAAACAAACACAAAACAAGAGAGAGCTACGTCGGGCTACCCCTGTCAGAGGAACGTCTAGGGGGGTAGACGATCCGAGTGTGCACAGAGATCAGGGTTTCGCCGGAGGAAGACCACGAGAACATCGGAATCAGACGAGAACTTGCATGTGTCCCTAGCATATGTGTGTGAGTGTGGTGAGAGGTTGGTATAGGTGCTTGCATGTGTCCCCCCTCGCATGCATGCGCTCTAACCTAGATGCGAAGGTTCCGTACCCGTATAAGGGGGAATCTCCCCGTTTAGGTGAAACCGGGTAGGATAGTGCCCCAACTTGTGAACCAACATGGTTTTACATCACCCTATGACCTAAACAAACACAAAACAAGAGAGAGCTACGCCGGGCTACCCCTGTCAGAGGAACGTCTAGGGGGGTAGACGATCCGAGTGTGCACAGAGATCAGGGTTTCGCCGGAGGAAGACCACGAGAACATCGGAATCAGACGAAAACTTGCATGTGTCCCTAGCATATGTGTGTTAGTGTGGTGAGAGGTGGGTATAGGTGCTTGCATGTGTCCCCCCTCGCATGCATGCGCTCTAACCTAGAGGCGAAGGTTCCGTACCTGTATAAGGGGGGAATCTCCCCGTTTAGGTGAAACCGGGTAGGATAGTGCCCCAACTTGTGAACCAACATGGTTTTACATCACCCTATGACCTAAAGAAACACAAAACAAGAGAGAGCTACGCCGGGCTACCCCTGTCAGAGGAACGTCTAGGGGGGTAGACGATCCGAGTGTGCACAGATATCAGGGTTTCGCCGAAGGAAGACCACGAGAGAACATCGGAATGAGACGAGAACTTGCATGTGTCCCTAGCATATGTGTGTGAGTTTGGTGAGAGGTTGGTATAGGTGCTTGCATGTATCCCCCCTCGCATGCATGCGCTCTAACCTAGAGGCGAAGGTTCCGTACCCGTATAAGGGGGGAATCTCCCCGTTTAGGTGAAACCGGGTAGGATGGTGCCCCAACTTGTGAACCAACATGGTTTTACATCACCCTATGACCTAAACAAACACAAAACAAGAGAGAGCTACGCCGGGCTACCCCTGTCAGAGGAACGTCTAGGGGGGTAGACGATCCGAGTGTGCACAGACATCAGGGTTTCGCCGGACGAAGACCACGAGAACATCGGAATCAGACGAGAACTTGCATGTGTCCCTAGCATATGTGTGTGAGTGTGGTGAGAGGTTGGTATAGGTGCTTGCATGTGTCCCCCCTCGCATGCATGCGCTCTAACCTAGAGGCGAAGGTTCCGTACCCGTATAAGGGGGGAATCTCCCCGTTTAGGTGAAACCGGGTAGGATAGTGCCCCAACTTGTGAACCAACATGGTTTTACATCACCCTATGACCTAAACAAACACAAAACAAGAGAGAGCTACGCCGGGCTACCCCTGTCAGAGGAACGTCTAAGGGGGTAGACGATCCGAGTGTGCACAGAGATCAGGGTTTCGCCGGAGGAAGACCACGAGAACATCGGAATCAGACGAGAACTTGCATGTGTCCCTAGCATATGTGTGTGAGTGTGGTGAGAGGTTGGTATAGGTGCTTGCATGTGTCCCCCCTCGCATGCATGCGCTCTAACCTAGAGGCGAAGGTTTTGTACCCGTATAAGGGGGGAATCTCCCCGTTTAGGTGAAACCGGGTAGGATAGTGCCCCAACTTGTGAACCAACATGGTTTTACATCACCCTATGACCTAAACAAACACAAAACAAGAGATAGCTACGCCGGTCTACCCCTGTCAGAGGAACGTCTAGGGGGGTAGACGATCCGAGTGTGCACAGAGATCAGGGTTTCGCCGGAGGAAGACCACGAGAACATCGGAATCAGACGAGAGCTTGCATGTGTCCCTAGCATATGTGTGTGAGTGTGGTGAGAGGTTGGTATAGGTGCTTGCATGTGTCCCCCCTCGCATGCATGCGCTCTAACCTAGAGGCGAAGGTTCCGTACCCGTATAAGGGGGAATCTCCCCGTTTAGTAGAAACCGGGTAGGATAGTGCCCCAACTTGTGAACCAACATGGTTTTACATCACCCTATGACCTAAACAAACACAAACCAAGAGAGAGCTACGCCGGGCTACCCCTGTCAGAGGAACGTCTAGGGGGGTAGACGATCCGAGTTTGCACAGAGATCAGGATTTCGCCGGAGGAAGACCACAAGAACATCGGAATCAGACGAGAACTTGCATGTGTCCCTAGCATATGTGTGTGAGTGTGGTGAGAGGTTGGTATAGGTGCTTGCATGTGTCCCCCCTCGCATGCATGCGCTCTAACCTAGATCGAAGGTGTCGTACCCGTATAAGGGGGGAATCTCCCCGTTTAGGTGAAACCGGGTAGGATAGTGCCCCAACTTGTGAACCAACATGGTTTAACATCACCCTATGACCTAAACAAACACAAAACAAGAGAGATCTACGCCGGGCTACCCCTGTCAGAGGAACGTCTAGGGGGGTAGACGATCCGAGTGTGCACAGAGATCAGGGTTTCGCCGGAGGAAGACCACGAGAACATCGGAATCAGACGAGAACTTTCATGTGTCCCTATCATATGTGTGTGAGTGTGGTGAGAGGTTGGTATAGGTGCTTGCATGTGTCCCCCCTCGCATGCATGCGCTCTAACCTAGAGGCGAAGGTTTTGTACCCGTATAAGGGGGAATCTCCCCGTTTAGGTGAAACCGGGTAGGATAGTGCCCCAACTTGTGAACCAACATGGTTTTACATCACCCTATGACCTAAACAAACACAAAACAAGAGAGAGCTACGCCGGGCTACCCCTGTCAGAGGAACGTCTAGGGGGGTAGACGATCCGAGTGTGCACAGAGATCAGGGTTTCGCCGGAGGAAGACCACGAGAACATCGGAATCAGACAAGAACTTGCATGTGTCCCTAGCATATGTGTGTGAGTGTGGTGAGAGGTTGCTATAGGTGCTTGCATGTGTCCCCCCTCGCATGCATGCGCTCTAACCTAGAGGCGAAGGTTCCGTACCCGTATAAGGGGGAATCTCCCCGTTTAGTAGAAACCGGGTAGGATAGTGCCCCAACTTGTGAACCAACATGGTTTTACATCACCCTATGACCTAAACAAACACAAAACAATAGAGAGCTATGCCGGGCTACCCCTACCAGAGGAACGTCTAGGGGGGTAGACGATCCGAGTGTGCACAGAGATCAGGGTTTCGCCGCAGGAAGACCACGAGAGAACATCGGAATCAGACGAGAACTTGCATGTGTCCCTAGCATATGTGTGTGAGTGTGGTGAGAGGTTGGTATAGGTGCTTGCATGTGTCCCCCCTCGCATGCATGCGCTCTAACCTAGAGGCGAAGGTTCCGTACCCGTATAAGGGGGGAATCTCCCCGTTTAGGTGAAACCGGGTAGGATAATGCCCCAACTTGTGAACCAACATGGTTTTACATCACCCTATGACCTAAACAAACACAAAACAAGAGAGAGCTACGTCGGGCTACCCCTGTCAGAGGAACGTCTAGGGGGGTAGACGATCCGAGTGTGCACAGAGATCAGGGTTTCGCCGGAGGAAGACCACGAGAACATCGGAATCAGACAATAACTTGCATGTGTCCCTAGCATATGTGTGTGAGTGTGGTGATAGGTTGGTATAGGTGCTTGCATGTGTCCCCCCTCGCATGCATGCGCTCTAACCTAGAGGCGAAGGTTCCGTACCCGTATAAGGGGGGAATCTCCCCGTTTAGGTGAAACCGGGTAGGATAATGCCCCAACTTGTGAACCAACATGGTTTTACATCACCCTATGACCTAAACAAACACAAAACAAGAGAGAGCTACGTCGGGCTACCCCTGTCAGAGGAACGTCTAGGGGGGTAGACGATCCGAGTGTGCACAGGGATCAGGGTTTCGACGGAGGAAGACCACAAGAACATCGGAATCAGACGAGAACTTGCATGTGTCCCTAGCATATGTCTGTGATTGTGGTGAGAGGTTGGTATAGGTGATTGCATGTGTCCCCCCTCGCATGCATGCGCTCTAACCTAGAGGCGAAGGTTCCGCACCCGTATAAGGGGGGAATCTCCCCGTTTAGGTGAAACCGGATAGGATAGTGCCCCAACTTGTGAACCAACATGGTTTTACATCACCCTATGACCTAAACAAACACAAAACAAGAGAGAGCTACACCGGGCTACCCCTGTCAGAGGAACGTCTAGGGGGTAGACGATCCGAGTGTGCACAGAGATCAGGGTTTCGCCGGAGGAAGACCACGAGAACATCGGAACCATACGAGAACTTGCATGTGTCCCTAGAATATGTGTGTGAGTGTGGTGAGAGGTTGGTATAGGTGCTTGCATGTGTCCCCCCTCGCATGCATGCGCTCTAACCTAGAGGCGAAGGTTCCGTACCCGTATAAGGGGGGAATCTCCCCGCTTAGGTGAAACCGGGTAGGATAGTGCCCCAACTTGTGAACCAACATGGTTTTACATCACCCTATGACCTAAACAAACACAAAACAAGAGAGAGCTACGTCGGGCTACCCCTGTCAGAAGAACGTCTAGGGGGGTAGACGATCCGAGTGTGCACAGAGATCAGGGTTTCGCCGGAGGAAGACCACGAGAACATCAGAATCATACGAGAACTTGCATGTGTCCCTAGCATATGTGTGTGAGTGTGGTGAGAGGTTGGTATAGGTGCTTGCATGTGTCCCCCCTCGCATGCATGCGCTCTAACCTAGAGGCGAAGGTTCCGTACCCGTATAAGGGGGAATCTCCCCGTTTAGGTGAAACCGGGTAGGATGGTGCCCCAACTTGTGAACCAACATGGTTTTACATCACCCTATGACCTAAACAAACACAAAACAAGAGAGAGCTACGCCGGGCTACCCCTGTCAGACGAACGTCTAGGGGGGTAGACGATCCGAGTGTGCACAGAGATCAGGGTTTCGCCGGACGAAGACCACGAGAACATCGGAATCAGACGAGAACTTGCATGTGTCCCTAGCATATGTGTGTGAGTGTGGTGAGAGGTTGGTATAGGTGCTTGCATGTGTCCCCCCTCGCATGCATGCGCTCTAACCTAGAGGCGAAGGTTCCGTACCCGTATAAGGGGGGAATCTCCCCGTTTAGGTGAAACCGGGTAGGATAGTGCCCCAACTTGTGAACCAACATGGTTTTACATCACCCTATGACCTAAAGAAACACAAAACAAGAGAGATCTACGCCAGGCTACCCCTGTCAGAGGAACGTCTAGGGGGGTAGATGATCCGAGTGTGCACAGAGATCAGGGTTTCGCCGGAGGAAGACCACGAGAGAACATCGGAATGAGACGAGAACTTGCATGTGTCCCTAGCATATGTGTGTGAGTTTGGTGAGAGGTTGGTATAGGTGCTTGCATGTGTCCCCCCTCGCATGCCTGCGCTCTAACCTAGAGGCGAAGGTTCCGTACCCGTATAAGGGGGGAATCTCCCCGTTTAGGTGAAACCGGGTAGGATGGTGCCCCAACTTGTGAACCAACATGGTTTTACATCACCCGATGACCTAAACAAACACAAAACAAGAGAGAGCTACGCCGGGCTACCCCTGTCAGACGAACGTCTAGGGGGGTAGACGATCCGAGTGTGCACAGAGATCAGGGTTTCGCCGGACGAAGACCACGAGAACATCGGAATCAGACGAGAACTTGCATGTGTCCCTAGCATATGTGTGTGAGTGTGGTGAGAGGTTGGTATAGGTGCTTGCATGTGTCCCCCCTCGCATGCATGCGCTCTAACCTAGAGGCGAAGGTTCCGTACCCGTATAAGGGGGGAATCTCCCCGTTTAGGTGAAACCGGGTAGGATAGTGCCCCAACTTGTGAACCAACATGGTTTTACATCACCCTATGACCTAAACAAACACAAAACAAGAGAGAGCTACGCCGGGCTACCCCTGTCAGAGGAACGTCTAGGGGGGTAGACGATCCGAGTGTGCACAGAGATCAGGGTTTCGCTGGAGGAAGACCACGAGAACATCGGAATCAGACGAGAACTTGCATGTGTCCCTAGCATATGTGTGTGAGTGTGGTGAGAGGTTGGTATAGGTGCTTGCATGTGTCCCCCCTCGCATGCATGCGCTCTAACCTAGAGGCGAAGGTTCCGTACCCGTATAAGGGGGAATCTCCCCGTTTAGGTGAAACCGGGTAGGATAGTGCCCCAACTTGTGAACCAACATGGTTTTACATCACCCTATGACCTAAACAAACACAAAACAAGAGAGAGCTACGCCGGGCTACCCCTGTCAGAGGAACGTCTAGGGGGGTAGACGATCCGAGTGTGCACTGAGATCAGGGTTTCGCCGGAGGAAGACCACGAGAACATCGGAATCAGACGAGAACTTGCATGTGTCCCTAGCATATGTGTGTGAGTGTGGTGAGAGGTGGGTATAGGTGCTTGCATGTGTCCCCCCTCGCATGGATGCGCTCTAACCTAGAGGCGAAGGTTCCGTACCTGTATAAGGGGGGAATCTCCCCGTTTAGGTGAAACCGGGTAGGATAGTGCCCCAACTTGTGAACCAACATGGTTTTACATCACCCTATGACCTAAAGAAACACAAAACAAGAGAGAGCTACGCCGGGCTACCCCTGTCAGAGGAACGTCTAGGGGGGTAGACGATCCGAGTGTGCACAGATATCAGGGTTTCGCTGGAGGAAGACCACGAGAGAACATCGGAATGAGACGAGAACTTGCATGTGTCCCTAGCATATGTGTGTGAGTTTGGTGAGAGGTTGGTATAGGTGCTTGCATGTGTCCCCCCTCGCATGCATGCGCTCTAACCTAGAGGCGAAGGTTCCGTACCCGTATAAGGGGGGAATCTCCCCGTTTAGGTGAAACCGGGTAGGATGGTGCCCCAACTTGTGAACCAACATGGTTTTACATCACCCTATGACCTAAACAAACACAAAACAAGAGAGAGCTACGCCGGGCTACCCCTGTCAGAGGAACGTCTAGGGGGGTAGACGATCCGAGTGTGCACAGAGATCAGGGTTTCGCCGGATGAAGACCACGAGAACATCGGAATCAGACGAGAACTTGCATGTGTCCCTAGCATATGTGTGTGAGTGTGGTGAGAGGTTGGTATAGGTGCTTGCATGTGTCCCCCCTCGCATGCATGCGCTCTAACCTAGAGGCGAAGGTTCCGTACCCGTATAAGGGGGGAATATCCCCGTTTAGGTGAAACCGGGTAGGATAGTGCCCCAACTTGTGAACCAACATGGTTTTACATCACCCTATGACCTAAACAAACACAAAACAAGAGAGAGCTACGCCGGGCTACCCCTGTCAGAGGAACGTCTAAGGGGGTAGACGATCCGAGTGTGCACAGAGATCAGGGTTTCGCCGGAGGAAGACCACGAGAACATCGGAATCAGACGAGAACTTGCATGTGTCCCTAGCATATGTGTGTGAGTGTGGTGAGAGGTTGGTATAGGTGCTTGCATGTGTCCCCCCTCACATGCATGCGCTCTAACCTAGAGGCGAAGGTTCCGTACCCGTATAAGGGGGGAATCTCCCCGTTTAGGTGAAACCGGGTAGGATAGTGCCCCAACTTGTGAACCAACATGGTTTTACATCACCCTATGACCTAAACAAACACAAAACAAGAGATAGCTACGCCGGGCTACCCCTGTCAGAGGAACGTCTAGGGGGGTAGACGATCCGAGTGTGCACAGAGATCAGGGTTTCGCCGGAGGAAGACCACGAGAACATCGGAATCAGACGAGAGCTTGCATGTGTCCTTAGCATATGTGTGTGAGTGTGGTGAGAGGTTGGTATAGGTGCTTGCATGTGTCCCCCCTCGCATGCATGCGCTCTAACCTAGAGGCGAAGGTTCCGTACCCGTATAAGGGGGGATCTCCCCGTTTAGGTGAAACCGGGTAGGATAGTGCCCCAACTTGTGAACCAACATGGTTTTACATCACCCTATGACCTAAACAAACACAAAACAAGAGAGAGCTACGCCGGGCTACCCCTGTCAGAGGAACGTCTAGGGGGGTAGACGATCCGAGTGTGCACAGAGATCAGGGTTTCGCCGGAGGAAGACCACGAGAACATCGGAATCAGACGAGAACTTGCATGTGTCCCTAGCATATGTGTGTGAGTGTGGTGAGAGGTGGGTATAGGTGCTTGCATGTGTCCCCCCTCGCATGCATGCGCTCTAACCTAGAGGCGAAGGTTCCGTACCCGTATAAGGGGGGAATCTCCCCGTTTAGGTGAAACCGGGTAGGATAGTGCCCCAACTTGTGAGCCAACATGGTTTTACATCACCCTATGACCTAAACAAACACAAAACAAGAGAGAGCTACGCCGGGATACCCCTGTCAGAGGAACGTCTAGGGGGGTAGACGATCCGAGTGTGCACAGAGATCGGGGTTTCGCCGGAGGAAGACCACGAGAACATCGGAATCAGACGAGAACTTGCATGTGTACCTAGCATATGTGTGTGAGTGTGGTGAGAGGTTGGTATAGGTGCTTGCATGTGTCCCCCCTCGCATGCCTGCGCTCTAACCTAGAGGCGAAGGTTCCGTACCCGTATAAGGGGGGAATCTCCCCGTTTAGGTGAAACCGGGTAGGATGGTGCCCCAACTTGTGAACCAACATGGTTTTACATCACCCGATGACCTAAACAAACACAAAACAAGAGAGAGCTACGCCGGGCTACCCCTGTCAGACGAACGTCTAGGGGGGTAGACGATCCGAGTGTGCACAGAGATCAGGGTTTCGCCGGACGAAGACCACGAGAACATCGGAATCAGACGAGAACTTGCATGTGTCCCTAGCATATGTGTGTGAGTGTGGTGAGAGGTTGGTATAGGTGCTTGCATGTGTCCCCCCTCGCATGCATGCGCTCTAACCTAGAGGCGAAGGTTCCGTACCCGTATAAGGGGGGAATCTCCCCGTTTAGGTGAAACCGGGTAGGATAGTGCCCCAACTTGTGAACCAACATGGTTTTACATCACCCTATGACCTAAACAAACACAAAACAAGAGAGAGCTACGCCGGGCTACCCCTGTCAGAGGAACGTCTAGGGGGGTAGACGATCCGAGTGTGCACAGAGATCAGGGTTTCGCTGGAGGAAGACCACGAGAACATCGGAATCAGACGAGAACTTGCATGTGTCCCTAGCATATGTGTGTGAGTGTGGTGAGAGGTTGGTATAGGTGCTTGCATGTGTCCCCCCTCGCATGCATGCGCTCTAACCTAGAGGCGAAGGTTCCGTACCCGTATAAGGGGGAATCTCCCCGTTTAGGTGAAACCGGGTAGGATAGTGCCCCAACTTGTGAACCAACATGGTTTTACATCACCCTATGACCTAAACAAACACAAAACAAGAGAGAGCTACGCCGGGCTACCCCTGTCAGAGGAACGTCTAGGGGGGTAGACGATCCGAGTGTGCACAGAGATCAGGGTTTCGCCGGAGGAAGACCACGAGAACATCGGAATCAGACGAGAACTTGCATGTGTCCCTAGCATATGTGTGTGAGTGTGGTGAGAGGTGGGTATAGGTGCTTGCATGTGTCCCCCCTCGCATGGATGCGCTCTAACCTAGAGGCGAAGGTTCCGTACCTGTATAAGGGGGGAATCTCCCCGTTTAGGTGAAACCGGGTAGGATAGTGCCCCAACTTGTGAACCAACATGGTTTTACATCACCCTATGACCTAAAGAAACACAAAACAAGAGAGAGCTACGCCGGGCTACCCCTGTCAGAGGAACGTCTAGGGGGGTAGACGATCCGAGTGTGCACAGATATCAGGGTTTCGCCGGAGGAAGACCACGAGAGAACATCGGAATGAGACGAGAACTTGCATGTGTCCCTAGCATATGTGTGTGAGTTTGGTGAGAGGTTGGTATAGGTGCTTGCATGTGTCCCCCCTCGCATGCATGCGCTCTAACCTAGAGGCGAAGGTTCCGTACCCGTATAAGGGGGGAATCTCCCCGTTTAGGTGAAACCGGGTAGGATGGTGCCCCAACTTGTGAACCAACATGGTTTTACATCACCCTATGACCTAAACAAACACAAAACAAGAGAGAGCTACGCCGGGC
Organism: Avena sativa; assembly: GCA_916181665.1. Lineage (NCBI taxonomy): Eukaryota > Viridiplantae > Streptophyta > Magnoliopsida > Poales > Poaceae > Avena > Avena sativa. Next base: position 38,382,039 of record OV702300.1, on the reverse strand, counting down.
TACCCCTGTCAGAGGAACGTCTAGGGGGGTAGACGATCCGAGTGTGCACAGAGATCAGGGTTTCGCCGGACGAAGACCACGAGAACATCGGAATCAGACGAGAACTTGCATGTGTCCCTAGCATATGTGTGTGAGTGTGGTGAGAGGTTGGTATAGGTGCTTGCATGTGTCCCCCCTCGCATGCATGCGCTCTAACCTAGAGGCGAAGGTTCCGTACCCGTATAAGGGGGGAATCTCCCCGTTTAGGTGAAACCGGGTAGGATAGTGCCCCAACTTGTGAACCAACATGGTTTTACATCACCCTATGACCTAAACAAACACAAAACAAGAGAGAGCTACGCCGGGCTACCCCTGTCAGAGGAACGTCTAAGGGGGTAGACGATCCGAGTGTGCACAGAGATCAGGGTTTCGCCGGAGGAAGACCACGAGAACATCGGAATCAGACGAGAACTTGCATGTGTCCCTAGCATATGTGTGTGAGTGTGGTGAGAGGTTGGTATAGGTGCTTGCATGTGTCCCCCCTCGCATGCATGCGCTCTAACCTAGAGGCGAAGGTTCCGTACCCGTATAAGGGGGGAATCTCCCCGTTTAGGTGAAACCGGGTAGGATAGTGCCCCAACTTGTGAACCAACATGGTTTTACATCACCCTATGACCTAAACAAACACAAAACAAGAGAGAGCTACGCCGGGCTACCCCTGTCAGAGGAACGTCTAGGGGGGTAGACGATCCGAGTGTGCACAGAGATCAGGGTTTCGCCGGAGGAAGACCACGAGAACATCGGAATCAGACGAGAGCTTGCATGTGTCCCTAGCATATGTGTGTGAGTGTGGTGAGAGGTTGGTATAGGTGCTTGCATGTGTCCCCCCTCGCATGCATGCGCTCTAACCTAGAGGCGAAGGTTCCGTACCCGTATAAGGGGGGATCTCCCCGTTTAGGTGAAACCGGGTAGGATAGTGCCCCAACTTGTGAACCAACATGGTTTTACATCACCCTATGACCTAAACAAACACAAAACAAGAGAGAGCTACGCCGGGCTACCCCTGTCAGAGGAACGTCTAGGGGGGTAGACGATCCGAGTGTGCACAGAGATCAGGGTTTCGCCGGAGGAAGACCACGAGAACATCGGAATCAGACGAGAACTTGCATGTGCCCCTAGCATATGTGTGTGAGTGTGGTGAGAGGTGGGTATAGGTGCTTGCATGTGTCCCCCCTCGCATGCATGCGCTCTAACCTAGAGGCGAAGGTTCCGTACCCGTATAAGGGGGGAATCTCCCCGTTTAGGTGAAACCGGGTAGGATAGTGCCCCAACTTGTGAGCCAACAAGGTTTTACATCACCCTATGACCTAAACAAACACAAAACAAGAGAGAGCTACGCCGGGATACCCCTGTCAGAGGAACGTCTAGGGGGGTAGACGATCCGAGTGTGCACAGAGATCGGGGTTTCGCCGGAGGAAGACCACGAGAACATCGGAATCAGACGAGAACTTGCATGTGTACCTAGCATATGTGTGTGAGTGTGGTGAGAGGTTGGTATAGGTGCTTGCATGTGTCCCCCCTCGCATGCATGCGCTCTAACCTAGAGGCGAAGGTTCCGTACCCGTATAAGGGGGGAATCTCCCCGTTTAGGTGAAACCGGGTAGGATAGTCCCCCAACTTGTGAACCAACATGGTTTTACATCACCCTATTACCTAAACAAACACAAACCAAGAGAGAGCTACGCCGGGCTACCCCTGTCAGAGGAACGTCTAGGGGGGTAGACGATCCGAGTTTGCACAGAGATCAGGATTTCGCCGGAGGAAGACCACAAGAACATCGGAATCAGACGAGAACTTGCATGTGTCCCTAGCATATGTGTGTGAGTGTGGTGAGAGGTTGGTATAGGTGCTTGCATGTGTCCCCCCTCGCATGCATGCGCTCTAACCTAGATCGAAGGTGTCGTACCCGTATAAGGGGGGAATCTCCCCGTTTAGGTGAAACCGGGTAGGATAGTGCCCCAACTTGTGAACCAACATGGTTTAACATCACCCTATGACCTAAACAAACACAAAACAAGAGAGATCTACGCCGGGCTACCCCTGTCAGAGGAACGTCTAGGGGGGTAGACGATCCGAGTGTGCACAGAGATCAGGGTTTCGCCGGAGGAAGACCACGAGAACATCGGAATCAGACGAGAACTTTCATGTGTCCCTATCATATGTGTGTGAGTGTGGTGAGAGGTTGGTATAGGTGCTTGCATGTGTCCCCCCTCGCATGCATGCGCTCTAACCTAGAGGCGAAGGTTTCGTACCCGTATAAGGGGGAATCTCCCCGTTTAGGTGAAACCGGGAAGGATAGTGCCCCAACTTGTGAACCAACATGGTTTTACATCACCCTATGACCTAAACAAACACAAAACAAGAGAGAGCTACGCCGGGCTACCCCTGTCAGAGGAACGTCTAGGGGGGTAGACGATCCGAGTGTGCACAGAGATCAGGGTTTCCCCGGAGGAAGACCACGAGAACATCGGAATCAGACAAGAACTTGCATGTGTCCCTAGCATATGTGTGTGAGTGTGGTGAGAGGTTGCTATAGGTGCTTGCATGTATCCCCCCTCGCATGCATGCGCTCTAACCTAGAGGCGAAGGTTCCGTACCCGTATAAGGGGGGAATCTCCCCGTTTAGTAGAAACCGGGTAGGATAGTGCCCCAACTTGTGAACCAACATGGTTTTACATCACCCTATGACCTAAACAAACACAAAACAAGAGAGAGCTATGCCGGGCTACCCCTACCAGAGGAACGTCTAGGGGGGTAGACGATCCGAGTGTGCACAGAGATCAGGGTTTCGCCGCAGGAAGACCACGAGAGAACATCGGAATCAGACGAGAACTTGCATGTGTCCCTAGCATATGTGTGTGAGTGTGGTGAGAGGTTGGTATAGGTGCTTGCATGTGTCCCCCCTCGCATGCATGCGCTCTAACCTAGAGGCGAAGGTTCCGTACCCGTATAAGGGGGGAATCTCCCCGTTTAGGTGAAACCGGGTAGGATAATGCCCCAACTTGTGAACCAACATGGTTTTACATCACCCTATGACCTAAACAAACACAAAACAAGAGAGAGCTACGCCGGGCTACCCCTGTCAGAGGAACGTCTAGGGGGGTAGACGATCCGAGTGTGCACAGAGATCAGGGTTTCGCCGGAGGAAGACCACGAGAACATCGGAATCAGACGAGAACTTGCATGTGTCCCTAGCATATGTCTGTGATTGTGGTGAGAGGTTGGTATAGGTGATTGCATGTGTCCCCCCTCGCATGCATGCGCTCTAACCTAGAGGCGAAGGTTCCGCACCCGTATAAGGGGGGAATCTCCCCGTTTAGGTGAAACCGGATAGGATAGTGCCCCAACTTGTGAACCAACATGGTTTTACATCACCCTATGACCTAAACAAACACAAAACAAGAGAGAGCTACGCCGGGCTACCCCTGTCAGAGGTACGTCTAGGGGGGTAGACGATCCGAGTGTGCACAGAGATCAGGGTTTCGCCGGAGGAAGACCACGAGAACATCGGAATCATACGAGAACTTGCATGTGTCCCTAGAATATGTGTGTGAGTGTGGTGAGAGGTTGGTATAGGTGCTTGCATGTGTCCCCCCTCGCATGCATGCGCTCTAACCTAGAGGCGAAGGTTCCGTACCCGTATAAGGGGGGAATCTCCCCGCTTAGGTGAAACCGGGTAGGATAGTGCCCCAACTTGTGAACCAACATGGTTTTACATCACCCTATGATCTAAACAAACACAAAACAAGAGAGAGCTACGTCGGGCTACCCCTGTCAGAAGAACGTCTAGGGGGGTAGACGATCCGAGTGTGCACAGAGATCAGGGTTTCGCCGGAGGAAGACCACGAGAACATCGGAATCATACGAGAACTTGCATGTGTCCCTAGCATATGTGTGTGAGTGTGGTGAGAGGTTGGTATAGGTGCTTGCATGTGTCCCCCCTCGCATGCATGCGCTCTAACCTAGAGGCGAAGGTTCCGTACCCGTATAAGGGGGAATCTCCCCGTTTAGGTGAAACCGGGTAGGATGGTGCCCCAACTTGTGAACCAACATGGTTTTACATCACCCTATGACCTAAACAAACACAAAACAAGAGAGAGCTACGCCGGGCTACCCCTGTCAGACGAACGTCTAGGGGGGTAGACGATCCGAGTGTGCACAGAGATCAGGGTTTCGCCGGACGAAGACCACGAGAACATCGGAATCAGACGAGAACTTGCATGTGTCCCTAGCATATGTGTGTGAGTGTGGTGAGAGGTTGGTATAGGTGCTTGCATGTGTCCCCCCTCGCATGCATGCGCTCTAACCTAGAGGCGAAGGTTCCGTACCCGTATAAGGGGGGAATCTCCCCGTTTAGGTGAAACCGGGTAGGATAGTGCCCCAACTTGTGAACCAACATGGTTTTACATCACCCTATGACCTAAAGAAACACAAAACAAGAGAGATCTACGGCAGGCTACCCCTGTCAGAGGAACGTCTAGGGGGGTAGATGATCCGAGTGTGCACAGAGATCAGGGTTTCGCCGGAGGAAGACCACGAGAGAACATCGGAATGAGACGAGAACTTGCATGTGTCCCTAGCATATGTGTGTGAGTTTGGTGAGAGGTTGGTATAGGTGCTTGCATGTGTCCCCCCTCGCATGCCTGCGCTCTAACCTAGAGGCGAAGGTTCCGTACCCGTATAAGGGGGGAATCTCCCCGTTTAGGTGAAACCGGGTAGGATGGTGCCCCAACTTGTGAACCAACATGGTTTTACATCACCCGATGACCTAAACAAACACAAAACAAGAGAGAGCTACGCCGGGCTACCCCTGTCAGACGAACGTCTAGGGGGGTAGACGATCCGAGTGTGCACAGAGATCAGGGTTTCGCCGGACGAAGACCACGAGAACATCGGAATCAGACGAGAACTTGCATGTGTCCCTAGCATATGTGTGTGAGTGTGGTGAGAGGTTGGTATAGGTGCTTGCATGTGTCCCCCCTCGCATGCATGCGCTCTAACCTAGAGGCGAAGGTTCCGTACCCGTATAAGGGGGGAATCTCCCCGTTTAGGTGAAACCGGGTAGGATAGTGCCGCAACTTGTGAACCAACATGGTTTTACATCACCCTATGACCTAAACAAACACAAAACAAGAGAGAGCTACGCCGGGCTACCCCTGTCAGAGGAACGTCTAGGGGGGTAGACGATCCGAGTGTGCACAGAGATCAGGGTTTCGCCGGAGGAAGACCACGAGAACATCGGAATCAGACGAGAACTTGCATGTGTCCCTAGCATATGTGTGTGAGTGTGGTGAGAGGTTGGTATAGGTGCTTGCATGTGTCCCCCCTCGCATGCATGCGCTCTAACCTAGAGGCGAAGGTTCCGTACCCGTATAAGGGGGAATCTCCCCGTTTAGGTGAAACCGGGTAGGATAGTGCCCCAACTTGTGAACCAACATGGTTTTACATCACCCTATGACCTAAACAAACACAAAACAAGAGAGAGCTACGCCGGGCTACCCCTGCAGAGGAACGTCTAGGGGGGTAGACGATCCGAGTGTGCACAGAGATCAGGGTTTCGCCGGAGGAAGACCACGAGAACATCGGAATCAGACGAGAACTTGCATGTGTCCCTAGCATATGTGTGTGAGTGTGGTGAGAGGTGGGTATAGGTGCTTGCATGTGTCCCCCCTCGCATGCATGCGCTCTAACCTAGAGGCGAAGGTTCCGTACCTGTATAAGGGGGGAATCTCCCCGTTTAGGTGAAACCGGGTAGGATAGTGCCCCAACTTGTGAACCAACATGGTTTTACATCACCCTATGACCTAAAGAAACACAAAACAAGAGAGAGCTACGCCGGGCTACCCCTGTCAGAGGAACGTCTAGGGGGGTAGACGATCCGAGTGTGCACAGAGATCAGGGTTTCGCCGGAGGAAGACCACGAGAGAACATCGGAATGAGACGAGAACTTGCATGTGTCCCTAGCATATGTGTGTGAGTTTGGTGAGAGGTTGGTATAGGTGCTTGCATGTGTCCCCCCTCGCATGCATGCGCTCTAACCTAGAGGCGAAGGTTCCGTACCCGTATAAGGGGGGAATCTCCCCGTTTAGGTGAAACCGGGTGGATGGTGCCCCAACTTGTGAACCAACATGGTTTTACATCACCCTATGACCTAAACAAACACAAAACAAGAGAGAGCTACGCCGGGCTACCCCTGTCAGAGGAACGTCTAGGGGGGTAGACGATCCGAGTGTGCACAGAGATCAGGGTTTCGCCGGACGAAGACCACGAGAACATCGGAATCAGACGAGAACTTGCATGTGTCCCTAGCATATGTGTGTGAGTGTGGTGAGAGGTTGGTATAGGTGCTTGCATGTGTCCCCCCTCGCATGCATGCGCTCTAACCTAGAGGCGAAGGTTCCGTACCCGTATAAGGGGGGAATCTCCCCGTTTAGGTGAAACCGGGTAGGATAGTGCCCCAACTTGTGAACCAACATGGTTTTACATCACCCTATGACCTAAACAAACACAAAACAAGAGAGAGCTACGCCGGGCTACCCCTGTCAGAGGAACGTCTAAGGGGGTAGACGATCCGAGTGTGCACAGAGATCAGGGTTTCGCCGGAGGAAGACCACGAGAACATCGGAATCAGACGAGAACTTGCATGTGTCCCTAGCATATGTGTGTGAGTGTGGTGAGAGGTTGGTATAGGTGCTTGCATGTGTCCCCCCTCGCATGAATGCGCTCTAACCTAGAGGCGAAGGTTCCGTACCCGTATAAGGGGGGAATCTCCCCGTTTAGGTGAAACTGGGTAGGATAGTGCCCCAACTTGTGAACCAACATGGTTTTACATCACCCTATGACCTAAACAAACACAAAACAAGAGATAGCTACGCCGGGCTACCCCTGTCAGAGGAACGTCTAGGGGGGTAGACGATCCGAGTGTGCATAGAGATCAGGGTTTCGCCGGAGGAAGACCACGAGAACATCGGAATCAGACGAGACCTTGCATGTGTCCCTAGCATATGTGTGTGAGTGTGGTGAGAGGTTGGTATAGGTGCTTGCATGTGTCCCCCCTCGCATGCATGCGCTCTAACCTAGAGGCGAAGGTTCCGTACCCGTATAAGGGGGAATCTCCCCGTTTAGGTGAAACCGGGTAGGATAGTGCCCCAACTTGTGAACCAACATGGTTTTACATCACCCTATGACCTAAACAAACACAAAACAAGAGAGAGCTACGCCGGGCTACCCCTGTCAGAGGAACGTCTAGGGGGGTAGACGATCCGAGTGTGCACAGAGATCAGGGTTTCGCCGGAGGAAGACCACGAGAACATCGAAATCAGACGAGAACTTGCATGTGTCCCTAGCATATGTGTGTTAGTGTGGTGAGAGGTGGGTATAGGTGCTTGCATGTGTCCCCCCTCGCATGCATGCGCTCTAACCTAGAGGCGAAGGTTCCGTACCCGTATAAGGGGGGAATCTCCCCGTTTAGGTGAAACCGGGTAGGATAGTGCCCCAACTTGTGAGCCAACATGGTTTTACATCATCCTATGACCTAAACAAACACAAAACAAGAGAGAGCTACGCCGGGCTACCCCTGTCAGAGGAACGTCTAGGGGGGTAGACGATCCGAGTGTGCACAGAGATCAGGGTTTCGCCGGAGGAAGACCACGAGAACATCGGAATCAGACGAGAACTTGCATGTGTACCTAGCATATGTGTGTGAGTGTGGTGAGAGGTTGGTATAGGTGCTTGCATGTGTCCCCCCTCGCATGCATGCGCTCTAACCTAGAGGCCAAGGTTCCGTACCCGTATAAGGGGGGAATCTCCCCGTTTAGGTGAAACCGGGTAGGATAGTGCCCCAACTTGTGAACCAACATGGTTTTACATCACCCTATGACCTAAACAAACACAAACCAAGAGAGAGCTACGCCGGGCTACCCCTGTCAGAGGAACGTCTAGGGGGGTAGACGATCCGAGTTTGCACAGAGATCAGGATTTCGCCGGAGGAAGACCACAAGAACATCGGAATCAGACGAGAACTTGCATGTGTCCCTAGCATATGTGTGTGAGTGTGGTGAGTGGTTGGTATAGGTGCTTGCATGTGTCCCCCCTCGCATGCATGCGCTCTAACCTAGATCGAAGGTGTCGTACCCGTATAAGGGGGGAATCTCCCCGTTTAGGTGAAACCGGGTAGGATAGTGCCCCAACTTGTGAACCAACATTGTTTTACATCACCCTATGACCTAAACAAACACAAAACAAGAGAGATCTACGCCGGGCTACCCCTGTCAGAGGAACGTCTAGGGGGGTAGACGATCCGAGTGTGCACAGAGATCAGGGTTTCGCCGGAGGAAGACCACGAGAACATCGGAATCAGACGAGAACTTTCATGTGTCCCTATCATATGTGTGTGAGTGTGGTGAGAGGTTGGTATAGGTGCTTGCATGTGTCCCCCCTCGCATGCATGCGCTCTAACCTAGAGGCGAAGGTTTCGTACCCGTATAAGGGGGAATCTCCCCGTTTAGGTGAAACCGGGTAGGATAGTGCCCCAACTTGTGAACCAACATGGTTTTACATCACCCTATGACCTAAACAAACACAAAACAAGAGAGAGCTACGCCGGGCTACCCCTGTCAGAGGAACGTCTAGGGGGGTAGACGATCCGAGTGTGCACAGAGATCAGGGTTTCGCCGGAGGAACACCACGAGAACATCGGAATCAGACAAGAACTTGCATGTGTCCCTAGCATATGTGTGTGAGTGTGGTGAGAGGTTGCTATAGGTGCTTGCATGTGTCCCCCCTCGCATGCATGCGCTCTAACCTAGAGGCGAAGGTTCCGTACCCGTATAAGGGGGGAATCTCCCCGTTTAGTAGAAACTGGGTAGGATAGTGCCCCAACTTGTGAACCAACATGGTTTTACATCACCCTATGACCTAAACAAACACAAAACAAGAGAGAGCTATGCCGGGCTACCCCTACCAGAGGAACGTCTAGGGGGGTAGACGATCCGAGTGTGCACAGAGATCAGGGTTTCGCCGCAGGAAGACCACGAGAGAACATCGGAATCAGACGAGAACTTGCATGTGTCCCTAGCATATGTGTGTGAGTGTGGTGAGAGGTTGGTATAGGTGCTTGCATGTGTCCCCCCTCGCATGCATGCGCTCTAACCTAGAGGCGAAGGTTCTGTACCCGTATAAGGGGGGAATCTCCCCGTTTAGGTGAAACCGGGTAGGATAATGCCCCAACTTGTGAACCAACATGGTTTTACATCACCCTATGACCTAAACAAACACAAAACAAGAGAGAGCTACGCCGGGCTACCCCTGTCAGAGGAACGTCTAGGGGGGTAGACGATCCGAGTGTGCACAGAGATCAGGGTTTCGCCGGAGGAAGACCACGAGAACATCGGAATCAGACGAGAACTTTCATGTGTCCCTATCATATGTGTGTGAGTGTGGTGAGAGGTTGGTATAGGTGCTTGCATGTGTCCCCCCTCGCATGCATGCGCTCTAACCTAGAGGCGAAGGTTTCGTACCCGTATAAGGGGGAATCTCCCCGTTTAGGTGAAACCGGGTAGGATAGTGCCCCAACTTGTGAACCAACATGGTTTTACATCACCCTATGACCTAAACAAACACAAAACAAGAGAGAGCTACGCCGGGCTACCCCTGTCAGAGGAACGTCTAGGGGGGTAGACGATCCGAGTGTGCACAGAGATCAGGGTTTCGCCGGAGGAAGACCACGAAAACATCGGAATCAGACAAGAACTTGCATGTGTCCCTAGCATATGTGTGTGAGTGTGGTGAGAGGTTGCTATAGGTGCTTGCATGTGTCCCCCCTCGCATGCATGCGCTCTAACCTAGAGGCGAAGGTTCCGTACCCGTATAAGGGGGGAATCTCCCCGTTTAGTAGAAACCGGGTAGGATAGTGCCCCAACTTGTGAACCAACATGGTTTTACATCACCCTATGACCTAAACAAACACAAAACAAGAGAGAGCAATGCCGGGCTACCCCTACCAGAGGAACGTCTAGGGGGGTAGACGATCCGAGTGTGCACAGAGATCAGGGTTTCGCCGCAGGAAGACCACGAGAGAACATCGGAATCAGACGAGAACTTGCATGTGTCCCTAGCATATGTGTGTGAGTGTGGTGAGAGGTTGGTATAGGTGCTTGCATGTGTCCCCCCTCGCATGCATGCGCTCTAACCTAGAGGCGAAGGTTCCGTACCCGTATAAGGGGGGAATCTCCCCGTTTAGGTGAAACCGGGTAGGATAATGCCCCAACTTGTGAACCAACATGGTTTTACATCACCCTATGACCTAAACAAACACAAAACAAGAGAGAGCTACGCCGGGCTACCCCTGTCAGAGGAACGTCTAGGGGGGTAGACGATCCGAGTGTGCACAGAGATCAGGGTTTCGCCGGAGGAAGACCACGAGAACATCGGAATCAGACAATAACTTGCATGTGTCCCTAGCATATGTGTGTGAGTGTGGTGATAGGTTGGTATAGGTGCTTGCATGTGTCCCCCCTCGCATGCATGCGCTCTAACCTAGAGGCGAAGGTTCCGTACCCGTATAAGGGGGGAATCTCCCCGTTTAGGTGAAACCGGGTAGGATAATGCCCCAACTTGTGAACCAACATGGTTTTACATCACCCTATGACCTAAACAAACACAAAACAAGAGAGAGCTACGTCGGGCTACCCCTGTCAGAGGAACGTCTAGGGGGGTAGACGATCCGAGTGTGCACAGGGATCAGGGTTTCGACGGAGGAAGACCACAAGAACATCGGAATCAGACGAGAACTTGCATGTGTCCCTAGCATATGTCTGTGATTGTGGTGAGAGGTTGGTATAGGTGATTGCATGTGTCCCCCCTCGCATGCATGCGCTCTAACCTAGAGGCGAAGGTTCCGCACCCGTATAAGGGGGGAATCTCCCCGTTTAGGTGAAACCGGATAGGATAGTGCCCCAACTTGTGAACCAACATGGTTTTACATCACCCTATGACCTAAACAAACACAAAACAAGAGAGAGCTACGCTGGGCTACCCCTGTCAGAGGAACGTCTAGGGGGGTAGACGATCCGAGTGTGCACAGAGATCAGGGTTTCGCCGGAGGAAGACCACGAGAACATCGGAATCATACGAGAACTTGCATGTGTCCCTAGAATATGTGTGTGAGTGTGGTGAGAGGTTGGTATAGGTGCTTGCATGTGTCCCCCCTCGCATGCATGCGCTCTAACCTAGAGGCGAAGGTTCCGTACCCGTATAAGGGGGGAATCTCCCCGCTTAGGTGAAACCGGGTAGGATAGTGCCCCAACTTGTGAACCAACATGGTTTTACATCACCCTATGACCTAAACAAACACAAAACAAGAGAGAGCTATGTCGGGCTACCCCTGTCAGAAGAACGTCTAGGGGGTAGACGATCCGAGTGTGCACAGAGATCAGGGTTTCGCCGGAGGAAGACCACGAGAACATCGGAATCATACGAGAACTTGCATGTGTCCCTAGCATATGTGTGTGAGTGTGGTGAGAGGTTGGTATAGGTGCTTGCATGTGTCCCCCCTCGCATGCATGCGCTCTAACCTAGAGGCGAAGGTTCCGTACCCGTATAAGGGGGGAATCTCTCCGTTTAGGTGAAACCGGGTAGGATAGTGCCCCAACTTGTGAACCAACATCGTTTTACATCACCCTATGACCTAAACAAACACAAAACAAGAGAGAGCTACGCCGGGCTACCCCTGTCAGAGGAACGTCTAGGGGGGTAGACGATCCGAGTGTGCACAGAGATCAGGGTTTCGCCGGAGGAAGACCACGAGAACATCGGAATCAGACAATAACTTGCATGTGTCCCTAGCATATGTGTGTGAGTGTGGTGATAGGTTGGTATAGGTGCTTGCATGTGTCCCCCCTCGCATGCATGCGCTCTAACCTAGAGGCGAAGGTTCTGTACCCGTATAAGGGGGAATCTCCCCGTTTAGGTGAAACCGGGTAGGATAGTGCCCCAAGTTGTGAACCAACATGGTTTTACATCACCCTATGACCTAAACAAACACAAAACAAGAGAGAGCTACGCCGGGCTACCCCTGTCAGAGGAACGTCTAGGGGGGTAGACGATCCGAGTGTGCACAGAGATCAGGGTTTCGCCGGAGGAAGACCACGAGAACATCGGAATCAGACGAGAACTTGCATGTGTCCCTAGAATATGTGTGTGAGTGTGGTGAGAGGTTGGTATAGGTGCTTGCATGTGTCCCCCCTCGCATGCATGCGCTCTAACCTAGAGGCGAAGGTTCCGTACCCGTATAAGGGGGAATCTCCCTGTTTAGGTGAAACCGGGTAGGATAGTGCCCCAAGTTGTGAACCAACATGGTTTTACATCACCCTATGACCTAAACAAACACAAAACAAGAGAGATCTACGCCGACCTACCCCTGTCAGAGGAACGTCTAGGGGGGTAGACGATCCGAGTGTGCATAGAGATCAGGGTTTCGCCGGAGGAAGACCACGAGAACATCGGAATCAGACAAGAACTTGCATGTGTCCCTAGCATATGTGTGTGAGTGTGGTGAGAGGTTGGTATAGGTGCTTGCATGTGTCCCCCCTCGCATGCATGCACTCTAACCTAGAGGCGAAGGTTCCGTACCCGTATAAGGGGGGAATCTCCCCGTTTAGGTGAAACTGGGTAGGATAGTGCCCCAACTTGTGAACCAACATGGTTTTACATCACCCTATGACCTAAACAAACACAAAATAAGATAGAGATACGCCGGGCTACCCCTGTCAGAGGAACGTCTAGGGGGGTAGACGATCCGAGTGTGCACAGAGATCAGGGTTTCGCCGGAGGAAGACCACGAGAACATCGGAATCAGACGAGAACTTGCATGTGTCCCTAGCATATGTGTGTGAGTGTGGTGAGAGGTTGGTATAGGTGCTTGCATGTGTCCCCCCTCGCATGCATGCGCTCTAACCTAGAGGCGAAGGTTCCGTACCCGTATAAGGGGGGAATCTCTCCGTTTAGGTGAAACCGGGTAGGATAGTGCCCCAACTTGTGAACCAACATCGTTTTACGTCACCCTATGACCTAAACAAACACAAAACAAGAGAGAGCTACGCCGGGCTACCCCTGTCAGAGGAACGTCTAGGGGGGTAGACGATCCGAGTGTGCACAGAGATCAGGGTTTCGCCGGAGGAAGACCACGAGAACATCGGAATCAGACAATAACTTGCATGTGTCCCTAGCATATGTGTGTGAGTGTGGTGATAGGTTGGTATAGGTGCTTGCATGTGTCCCCCCTCGCATGCATGCGCTCTAACCTAGAGGCGAAGGTTCCGTACCCGTATAAGGGGGAATCTCCCCGTTTAGGTGAAACCGGGTAGGATAGTGCCCCAAGTTGTGAACCAACATGGTTTTACATCACCCTATGACCTAAACAAACACAAAACAAGAGAGAGCTACGCCGGGCTACCCCTGTCAGAGGAACGTCTAGGGGGGTAGACGATCCGAGTGTGCACAGAGATCAGGGTTTCGCCGGAGGAAGACCACGAGAACATCGGAATCAGACGAGAACTTGCATGTGTCCCTAGAATATGTGTGTGAGTGTGGTGAGAGGTTGGTATAGGTGCTTGCATGTGTCCCCCCTCGCATGCATGCGCTCTAACCTAGAGGCGAAGGTTTCGTACCCGTATAAGGGGGGAATCTCCCTGTTTAGGTGAAACCGGGTAGGATAGTGCCCCAAGTTGTGAACCAACATGGTTTTACATCACCCTATGACCTAAACAAACACAAAACAAGAGAGAGCTACGCCGGGCTACCCCTGTCAGAGGAACGTCTAGGGGGGTAGACGATCCGAGTGTGCATAGAGATCAGGGTTTCGCCGGAGGAAGACCACGAGAACATCGGAATCAGACAAGAACTTGCATGTGTCCCTAGCATATGTGTGTGAGTGTGGTGAGAGGTTGGTATAGGTGCTTGCATGTGTCCCCCCTCGCATGCATGCGCTCTAACCTAGAGGCGAAGGTTCCGTACCCGTATAAGGGGGGAATCTCCCCGTTTAGGTGAAACTGGGTAGGATAGTGCCCCAACTTGTGAACCAACATGGTTTTACATCACCCTATGACCTAAACAAACACAAAATAAGATAGAGCTACGCCGGGCTACCCCTGTCAGAGGAACGTCTAGGGGGGTAGACGATCCGAGTGTGCACAGAGATCAGGGTTTCGCCGGAGGAAGACCACGAGAACATCGGAATCAGACGAGAACTTGCATGTGTCCCTAGCATATGTGTGTGAGTGTGGTGAGAGGTTGGTATAGGTGCTTGCATGTGTCCCCCCTCGCATGCATGCGCTCTAACCTAGAGGCGAAGGTTCCGTACCCGTATAAGGGGGGAATCTCCCCGTTTAGGTGAAACCGGGTAGGATAGTGCCCCAACTTGTGAACCAACATGGTTTTACATCACCCTATGACCTAAACAAACACAAAACAAGAGAGAGCTACGCCGGGCTACCCCTGTCAGAGGAATGTCGAGGGGGGTAGACGATCCGAGTGTGCACAGAGATCAGGGTTTCGCCGGAGGAAGACCACGAGAACATCGGAATCAGACGAAAACTTGCATGTGTCCCTAGCATATGTGTGTGAGTGTGGTGAGAGGTTGGTATAGGTGCTTGCATGTGTCCCCCCTCGCATGCATGCGCTCTAACCTAGAGGCGAAGGTTCCGTACCCGTATAAGGGAGGAATCTCCCCGGTTAGGTGAAACCGGGTAGGATAGTGCCCCAACTTGTGAGCCAACATGGTTTTACATCACCCGATGACCTAAACAAACACAAAACAAGAGAGAGCTACGCCGGGCTACCCCTGTCAGAGGAACGTCTAGGGGGGTAGACGATCCGAGTGTGCACAGAGATCAGGGTTTCGCCGGAGGAAGACCACGAGAACATCGGAATCAGACGAGAACTTGCATGTGTCCCTAGCATATGTGTGTGAGTGTGGTGAGAGGTTGGTATAGGTGCTTGCATGTGTCCCCCCTCGCATGCATGCGCTCTAACCTAGAGGCGAAGGTTCCGTACCCGTATAAGGGGGGAATCTCCCCGTTTAGTAGAAACCGGGTAGGATAGTGCCCCAACTTGTGAACCAACATGGTTTTACATCACCCTATGACCTAAACAAACACAAAACAAGAGAGAGCTATGCCGGGCTACCCCTGCCAGAGGAACGTCTAGGGGGGTAGACGATCCGAGTGTGCACAGAGATCAAGGTTTCACCGGAGGAAGACCACGAGAGAACATCGGAATCAGACGAGAACTTGCATGTGTCCCTAGCATATGTGTGTGAGTGTGGTGACAGGTTGGTATAGGTGCTTGCATGAGTCCCCCCTCGCATGCATGCGCTCTAACCTAGAGGCGAAGGTTCCGTACCCGTATAAGGGGGGAATCTCCCCGTTTAGGTGAAACCGGGTAGGATAGTGCCCCAACTTGTGAACCAACATGGTTTTACATCACCCTATGACCTAAACAAACACAAAACAAGAGAGAGCTACGTCGGGCTACCCCTGTCAGAGGAACGTCTAGGGGGGTAGACGATCCGAGTGTGCACAGAGATCAGGGTTTCGCCGGAGGAAGACCACGAGAACATCGGAATCAGACGAGAACTTGCATGTGTCCCTAGCATATGTGTGTGATTGTGGTGAGAGGTTGGTATAGGTGATTGCATCTGTCCCCCCTCGCATGCATGCGCTCTAACCTAGAGGCGAAGGTTCCGCACCCGTATAAGGGGGGAATCTCCCCGTTTAGGTGAAACCGGGTAGGATAGTGCCCCAACTTGTGAACCAACATGGTTTTACATCACCCTATGACCTAAACAAACACAAAACAACAGAGAGCTACGCCGGGCTACCCCTGTCAGAGGAAGTCTAGGGGGTAGACGATCCGAGTGTGCACAGAGATCAGGGTTTTGCCGGAGGAAGACCACGAGAACATCGGAATCATACAAGAACTTGCATGTGTCCCTAGCATATGTGTGTGAGTGTGGTGAGAGGTTGGTATAGGTGCTTGCATGTGTCCCCCCTCGCATGCATGCGCTCTAACCTAGAGGCGAAGGTGCCGTACCCGTATAAGGGGGGAATCTCCCCGTTTAGGTGAAACCGGGTAGGATAGTGCCCCAAGTTGTGAACCAACATGGTTTTACATCACCCTATGACCTAAACAAACACAAAACAAGAGAGAGCTACGCCGGGCTACCCCTGTCAGAGGAACGTCTAGGGGGGTAGACGATCCGAGTGTGCACAGAGATCAAGGTTTCGCCGGAGGAAGACCACGAGAGAACATCGGAATCAGACGAGAACTTGCATGTGTCCCTAGCATATGTGTGTGAGTGTGGTGAGAGGTTGGTATAGGTGCTTGCATGAGTCCCCCCTCGCATGCATGCGCTCTAACCTAGAGGCGAAGGTTCCGTACCCGTATAAGGGGGGAATCTCCCCGTTTAGGTGAAACCGGGTAGGATAGTGCCCCAACTTGTGAACCAACATGGTTTTACATCACCCTATGACCTAAACAAACACAAAACAAGAGAGAGCTACGCCGGGCTACCCCTGTCAGAGGAACGTCTAGGGGGGTAGACGATCCGAGTGTGCACAGAGATCAGGGTTTCGCCGGAGGAAGACCACGAGAACATCGGAATCAGACGAGAACTTGCATGTGTCCCTAGCATATGTGTGTGATTGTGGTGAGAGGTTGGTATAGGTGATTGCATGTGTCCCCCCTGGCATGCATGCGCTCTAACCTAGAGGCGAAGGTTCCGCACCCGTATAAGGGGGGAATCTCCCCGTTTAGGTGAAACCGGGTAGGATAGTGCCCCAACTTGTGAACCAACATGGTTTTACATCACCCTATGACCTAAACAAACACAAAACAACAGAGAGCTACGCCGGGCTACCCCTGTCAGAGGAAGTCTAGGGGGTAGACGATCCGAGTGTGCACAGAGATCAGGGTTTCGCCGGAGGAAGACCACGAGAACACCGGAATCATACGAGAACTTGCATGTGTCCCTAGCATATGTGTGTGAGTGTGGTGAGAGGTTGGTATAGGTGCTTGCATGTGTCCCCCCTCGCATGCATGCGCTCTAACCTAGAGGCGAAGGTTTCGTACCCGTATAAGGGGGGAATCTCCCCGTTTAGGTGAAACCGGGTAGGATAGTGCCCCAACTTGTGAACCAACATGGTTTTACATCACCCTATGACCTAAACAAACACAAAACAAGAGAGAACTACGCCGGGCTACCCCTGTCAGAGGAACGTCTAGGGGGTAGACGATCCGAGTGTGCACAGAGATAAGGGTTTCGCCGGAGGAAGACAACGAGAACATCGGAATCAGACGAGAACTTGCATGTGTCCCTAGCATATGTGTGTGAGTGTGGTGAGAGGTTGGTATACGTGCTTGCATGTGTCCCCCCTCGCATGCATGCACTCTAACCTAGAGGCGAAGGTTCTGTACCCGTATAAGGGGGGAATCTCCCTGTTTAGGTGAAACCGGGTAGGATAGTGACCCAAGTTATGAACCAACATGGTTTTACATCACCCTATGACCTAAACAAACACAAAACAAGAGAGAGCTACGCCGGGCTACCCCTGTCAGAGGAACGTCTAGGGGGGTAGACGATCCGAGTGTGCACAGAGATCAGGGTTTCGCCGGAGGAAGACCACGAGAACATCGGAATCAGACAAGAACTTGCATGTGTCCCTAGCATATGTGTGTGAGTGTGGTGAGAGGTTGGTATAGGTGCTTGCATGTGTCCCCCCTCGCATGCATGCGCTCTAACCTAGAGGCGAAGGTTCCGTACCCATATAAGGGGGGAATCTCCCCGTTTAGGTGAAACCGGGTAGGATAGTGCCCCAACTTGTGAACCAACATGGTTTTACATCACCCTATGACCTAAACAAACACAAAACATGAGAGAGCTACACCGGGCTACCCCTGTCAGAGGAACGTCTAGGGGGGTAGACGATCCGAGTGTGCACAGAGATCAGGGTTTCACCGGAGGAAGACCACGAGAACATCGGAATCAGACGAAAACTTGCATGTGTCCCTAGCATATGTGTGTGAGTGTGGTGAGAGGTTGGTATAGGTGCTTGCATGTGTCCCCCCTCGCATGCATGCGCTCTAACCTAGAGGCGAAGGTTCCGTACCCGTATAAGGGGGGAATCTCCCCGTTTAGGTGAAACCGGGTAGGATAGTGCCCCAACTTGTGAGCCAACATGGTTTTACATCACCCGATGACCTAAACAAACACAAAACAAGAGAGAGCTACGCTGGGCTACCCCTGTCAGAGGAACGTCTAGGGGGGTAGACGATCTGAGTGTGCACAGAGATCAGGGTTTCGCCGGAGGAAGACCACGAGAACATCGGAATCAGACGAGAACTTGCATGTGTCCCTAGCATATGTGTGTGAGTGTGGTGAGAAGTTGGTATAGGTGCTTGCATGTGTCCCCCCTCGCATGCATGCGCTCTAACCTAGAGGCGAAGGTTCTATACCCGTATAAGGGGGGAATCTCCCCGTTTAGTAGAAACCGGATAGGATAGTGCCCCAACTTGTGAACCAACATGGTTTTACATCACCCTATGACCTAAACAAACACAAAACAAGAGAGAGCTATGCCGGGCTACCCCTGCCAGAGGAACGTCTAGGGGGGTAGACGATCCGAGTGTGCACAGAGATCAAGGTTTCGCCGGAGGAAAGACCACGAGAGAACATCAGAATCAGACGAGAACTTGCATGTGTCCCTAGCATATGTGTGTGAGTGTGGTGAGAGGTTGGTATAGGTGCTTACATGTGTCCCCCCTCGCATGCATGCGCTCTAACCTAGAGGCGAAGGTTCCGTACCCGTATAAGGGGGGAATCTCCCCGTTTAGGTGAAACCGGGTAGGATAGTGCCCCAACTTGTGAACCAACATGGTTTTACATCACCCTATGACCTAAACAAACACAAATCAAGAGATAGCTACGCCGGGCTACCCCTGTCAGAGGAACGTCTAGGGGGGTAGACGATCCGAGTGTGCACAGAGATCAGGGTTTCGCCGGAGGAAGACCACGAGAACATCGGAATCAGACGAGAACTTGCATGTGTCCCTAGCATATGTGTGTGATTGTGGTGAGAGGTTGGTATAGGTGATTGCATGTGTCCCCCCTCGCATGCATGCGCTCTAACCTAGAGGCGAAAGTTCTGCACCCGTATAAGGGGGGAATCTCCCCGTTTAGGTGAAACCGGGTAGGATAGTGCCCCAACTTGTGAACCAACATGGTTCTACATCACCCTATGACCTAAACAAACACAAAACAAGAGAGAGCTACGCCGGGCTACCCCTGTCAGAGGAACGTCTAGGGGGGTAGACGATCCGAGTGTGCACAGAGATCAGGGTTTCGCCGGAGGAAGATCACGAGAACATCGGAATCATACGAGAACTTGCATGTGTCCCTAGCATATGTGTGTGAGTGTGGTGAGAGGTTGGTATAGGTGCTTGCATGTGTCCCCCCTCGCATGCATGCGCTCTAACCTAGAGGCGAAGGTTCCGTACCCGTATAAGGGGGGAATCTCCCCGTTTAGGTGAAACCGGGTAGGATAGTGCCCCAACTTGTGAACCAACATGGTTTTACATCACCCTATGACCTAAACAAACACAAAACAAGAGAGAGCTACGCCGGGCTACCCCTGTCAGAGGAACGTCTAGGGGTGTAGACGATCCGAGTGTGCACAGAGATCAGGGTTTCGCCGGAGGAAGACCACGAGAACATCGGAATCAGACGAGAACTTGCATGTGTCCCTAGCATATGTGTGTGAGTGTGGTGAGAGGTTGGTATAGGTGCTTGCATGTGTCCCCCCTTGCATGCATGCGCTCTAACCTAGAGGCGAAGGTTCCGTACCCGTATAAGGGGGGAATCTCCCCGTTTAGGTGAAACCGGCTAGGATAGTGCCCCAACTTGTGAGCCAACATGGTTTTACATCACCCTATGACCTAAACAAACACAAAACAAGAGAGAGCTACGCCGGGCTACCCCTGTCAGAGGAACGTCTAGGGGGGTAGACGATCCGAGTGTGCACAGAGATCAGGGTTTCGCCGGAGGAAGACCACGAGAACATCGGAATCAGACGAGAACTTCCATGTGTACCTAGCATATGTGTGTGAGTGTGGTGAGAGGTTGGTATAGGTGCTTGCATGTGTCCCCCCTCGCATGCATGCGCTCTAACCTAGAGGCGAAGGTTCCGTACCCGTATAAGGGGGGAATCTCCCCGTTTAGGTGAAACCGGGTAGGATAGTGCCCCAACTTGTGAACCAACATGGTTTTACATAACCCTATGACCTAAACAAACACAAAACAAGAGAGAGCTACGCCGGGCTACCCCTGTCAGAGGAACGTCTAGGGGGGTAGACGATCCGAGTGTGCACAGAGATCAGGGTTTCGCCGGAGGAAGACCACGAGAACATCGGAATCAGACAAGAACTTGCATGTGTCCCTAGCATATGTGTGTCAGTGTGGTGAGAGGTTGGTATAGGTGCTTGCATGTGTCCCCCCTCGCATGCATGCGCTCTAACCTAGAGGCGAAGGTTCCGTACCCGTATAAGGGGGAATCTCCCCGTTTAGGTGAAACCGGGTAGGATAGTGCCCCAAGTTGTGAACCAACGTGGTTTTACATCACCCTATGACCTAATCAAACACAAAACAAGAGAGAGCTACGCCGGGCTACCCCTGGCAGAGGAACGTCTAGGGGGGTAGACGATCCGAGTGTGCACAGAGATCAGGGTTTCGCCGGAGGAAGACCACGGGAACATCGGAATCAGACGAGAACTTGCATGTGTCCCTAGAATATGTGTGTGAGTGTGGTGAGAGGTTGGTATAGGTGCTTGCATGTGTCCCCCCTCGCATGCATGCGCTCTAACCTAGAGGCGAAGGTTTCGTACCCGTATAAGGGGGGAATCTCCCTGTTTAGGTGAAACCGGGTAGGATAGTGCCCCAACTTGTGAACCAACATGGTTTTACATCACCCTATGACATAAATAAACACAAAACAAGAGAGAGCTACGCCGGGCTACCCCTGTCAGAGGAACGTCTAGGGGGTAGACGATCCGAGTGTGCACAGAGATCAGGGTTTCGCCGGAGGAAGACCACGAGAACATCGGAATCAGACGAGAACTTGCATGTGTCCCTAGCATATGTGTGTGAGTGTGGTGAGAGGATGGTATAGGTTATTGCATGTGTCCTCCCTCGCATGCATGCGCTCTAACCTAGAGGCGAAGGTTCCGTACCCGTATAAGGGGGGAATCTCCCCGTTTAGGTGAAACCGGGTAGGATAGTGCCCCAACTTGTGAACCAACATGGTTTTACATCACCCTATGACCTAAACAAACACAAAACAAGATAGAGCTACGCCGGGCTACCCCTGTCAGAGGAACGTCTAGGGGGGTAGACGATCCGAGTGTGCACAGAGATCAGGGTTTCGCGGGAGGAAGACCACGAGAACATCGGAATCAGACGAGAACTTGCATGTGTCCCTAGCATATGGTTGTGAGTGTGGTGAGAGGTTAGTATAGGTGCTTGCATGTGTCCCCCCTCGCATGCATGCGCTCTAACCTAGAGGCGAAGGTTCCGTACCCGTATAAGGGGGGAATCTCCCCGTTTAGGTGAAACCGGGTAGGATAGTGCCCCAACTTGTGAACCAACATGGTTTTACATCACCCTATGACCTAAACAAACACAAAACAAGAGAGAGCTACGCCGGGCTACCCCTGTCAGAGGAACGTCTAGGGGGGTAGACGATCCGAATGTGCACAGAGATCAGGGTTTCGCCGAAGGAAGACCACGAGAACATCGGAATCAGACGAGAACTTGCATGTGTCCCTAGCATATGTGTGTGAGTGTGGTGAGAGGTTGGTATAGGTGCTTGCATGTGTCCCCCCTCGCATGCATGCGCTCTAACCTAGAGGCGAAGGTTCCGTACCCGTATAAGGGGGGAATCTCCCCGTTTAGGTGAAACCGGGTAGGATAGTGCCCCAACTTGTGAGCCAACATGGTTTTACATCACCCTATGACCTAATCAAACACAAAACAAGAGAGAGCTACGCCGGGCTACCGCTGTCAGAGGAACGTCTAGGGGGGTAGACGATCCGAGTGTGCACAGAGATCAGGGTTTCGCCGGAGGAAGACCACGAGAACATCGAAATCAGACGAGAACTTCCATGTGTACCTAGCATATGTGTGTGAGTGTGGTGAGAGGTTGGTATAGGTGCTTGCATGTGTCCCCCCTCGCATGCATGCGCTCTAACCTAGAGGCGAAGGTTCCGTACCCGTATAAGGGGGGAATCTCCCCGTTTAGGTGAAATCGGGTAGGATAGTGCCCCAACTTGTGAACCAACATGGTTTTACATCACCCTATGACCTAAACAAACACAAAACAAGAGAGAGCTACGCCGGGCTACCCCTGTCAGAGGAACGTCTAAGGTGGTAGACGATCCGAGTGTGCACAGAGATCAGGGTTTCGCCGGAGGAAGACCACGAGAACATCGGAATCAGACGAGAACTTGCATGTGTCACTTCTGGGCTGACAGGGGCGTGAGGGTCAGGAAGGAAGACATTGTCGGTAGGAACCCTAATCCTGAGTAGTCGATGACGCCAGAAGAGTACATGTCGGTGAGTAAAATGTTAATGAGATTCTACATTGCTTCTAAGTTGCCATTGCATTGTCTAGAGTTGAATATTGCATTTTCAGGTTATCCCCGATTGGGCCGAGCCGCATCGACTCGCATGGGAGGAGCTGGTTAGGACGAGGTGGCTTAGAGAAGACGAGGAGTTTGCAGCCTTATCGAGGCGGAACGCGGATAACCGAGGCGATGGTGGAACGCACTGCGCGGGAAACCGCAACTTTGACCGCTTCAAGGGGAAGGTGGTACGTATATACATGGAACGACCTGCGTGTATTTCTCGTCATGTTTGTACTTCATATGCATAATATTTCTTTTCGCGATACAGGTGGCCGAGGCACAACCTGGGGAGGTGATTCATGACGTCGCCGTCTATGAGATGATGCGGCGAAAGAAGCCCAATTACTCGGAGCCTCAACCCTCGTTGCCCGTGTACTCAAGCACTGCCCAGAACGACTTGGGGAACTACAGCACGATGGTGAAGGCTCGTCACCCCCATGTGGATGACCCCATTCACGCGGAGATCGACGAGGAGTCGTTGGTCCTGTCGGGGCACGGATTGCAGCATGGACGCCTCAAGATTCTGAATAAGAAGGTCAAGCCTACCCTCATCACGAGCTTCAGCCGTCTCAAGGCTACCTACCCCGCCGACGGTCCCCCTATCCCGCCTCGTGGCCAGCCTCGTCGCTCCGCCGAGGATGTAAGTTTTTCTCGTTCTCATCATCTTTATGACTTTTGTTCCTGCATGGCTAACCACTGACGAGATTCCTTGTATTTGAAATTGTAGCCTAAGTTAGACGCGGCCTACGATACCGTTTATGAGGAATATCAGGTGGCCTTTCGGCAGCATCAGGAGGCGCTTGCGATCTATATGCAATACGTAAATGTAAGTCCGAACCTTTATTTTTGCAAAAGATACAAGTCCCACTTCCCCCCGTTTGTTGTACTACGGCCTGACTTCTAAACTATCTTGCAGGACATGATGGTGAATATTCAAACTGGCCAGAATAGAGATTTGGGGCCCGTGCCTCTCATGCCAGGTCCGGCGCCATTTTTGCAATCGAAGGAAAGCTTCGCTAGGACCTACTACGCATCGACACCGGTAAGTTCTTTGCTAACCCACTGGTTATCGCTTTACTTTGCCTCGCAAGTTGCTAACATGTAGGCAACATGTAGGGAACGGGAGCTTCTGGGAACCGGCACTTTGGCCACGCCTCGCCGGATGGGCGTCAGATCACACCGCTTCATGACGATGGTCCATCTCCTAGCCATTCCGCAGGTGGTTCTCCCGAGCTTCACACTTCTACTCCCTCGCCAGGTGGCTCTTCTGCTGCTTCTACTGGACGCAACCCTCGGCAGAGGTCGCCACTTTTCACCAGGGGAGATCTCGGGTACACCCCCTCTCCTCCAGAGCTGTAGGCATGTGTGATGATGTATGAACGATGTATGGATGATGTATAAATAATGTTTAATATGAGCATGTGTGATATGAACAATGTTTAATATGAGCATATGTGATCTTGTATGACTGATGTGCTGCTGTGAGTGCTGCATGTGTGCTGCTGTGAGTGATGCTGCTGCTGTGGAAAAAAAACTGTGAGTGCTGCTGCTGTGAGTGCTGCTGCTGCTGTGAAAAAAAAACTGTGAAGGTGCTACGCCGACGGCAGTGCCCTCGGCGTAGCCCAGGGCTACGCCGAGGGCACTGCCCTCGGCGTAGCACCTGCACCTACGCCGAGGGTCGGCCGTCGGCCTAGCGCCAGCCTGGGAGGCCCAGGCGGTGGACACACGTCCACATACGCCGAGGGCGAGGCCGTCGGCGTAGCCCCCTCCTGGGGAGGCCCAGCGGGTGCCACGTGGCCACCATACGCCGAGGGTAGGGCCGTCGGCGTATACGGTGCGCCGTTAGCGGCCGTCTAACGGCAGCGCCGCCGTTCGCCGACGGCTGTTACGCCGACGGGCCCGCCTCGGCCGTCGGCGTAGAGCTACGCCGACGGTTTTCTGCTACGCCGACGGCCGTTTTTGCTCCGCCGAGGGAGACCTTTGCCGAGGGGGCTACGCCGACGGCAGCCCTCGGCATAGCGTATGCCAACGGCAAAGCTGGCTACGCCGAGGGCTTTTTGCCGTCGGCGTAGCCGTCGCGTGCTGTAGTGAAAGAATAGCAAAAAAAGGAATGTAAAAAAATTGTCGTGAATTGCTCATCCTTAGAATATTTGTAGTAAATAGTGAACATAGGCAAAGTCGGCAAATCATTGCCGAAATTGGAAATTTCCACCGGCAAACTATTTTGAAAAAGTTAGAGATCTGTACCAACAAATTATCGTCAAAATAAATCATACAAATCATTAAAAATTTGTATCAAGAATTTTTTGTCAAACATACTTATAAATCTTGCCTACTTTAAGCATTCGTCGACCACGAAGGTGAAATCCATGGAGGACGTGAGGTACTGTAGAGCCCTATCTACAGTACCTCACGGACTTGGGAGAACATGTTCTTTCGGAAGTTGAGTATTTTCCTGGTTAATATGAATATTTGACTAAACCCCACAATTTTCTCCACAAATCCGTGATGATTTTTGTCCACATTCATGATTTTCCTCTAATTACTGAAGGACTACTACTGTCTACAAATTACCGCAGAAGAAGTGCACACTAATTGTCAAAGAGTTATTGGGGTGAATTCCTATCAGAAAAGTACCTATCGTTCAGGAATAATGTTGCGAAATTACGGATGGGAGAACTATGGCGAACAATTATTGTCAAGGAAACTAATAACTTCACGAAACAAACATAAAAGATTTAAGATAGCGAATTACAGTCCGAAAAGTACTCGCCATAAAATTTAGGCTGGAATGGGCCAAAGAATGGTTCTCGAAGAGTAAAAAAAATGCTAACAACTACCGACGAATTACGGCAGGTCATTTCTGACCCTCGAAGAATCGCGGTAGGATCATCACCGTCTGGAAATCATGGTTTTGAAAAATGCGCCGATAAATTACTCTCAAAGAATAGAGAAAAACATGGGGAAATAATAATTTATTGATAGGAAATTATAGTTAAAAAACTATTCTCCGGCAGAGAACTACCGGAGGCTAACTATGGTAAATTAGGTCTGAAAAGTTATGTCAGAAAATTACTGACAATGAATGGTTGAAAACTGTCGAAAAAATTTGCCCACGAAAATAGAATCACCATATGGTAGCTACTGTCAAAAATTGGGGCCCAAATGTTATGCCATGAAATTAGCGTAAAAAATAGCAAAAAATGCGAACATAATTTTTTTGTCGTAAATTGTTTGTACTTAATATATGGCATAGAGATCGGACACACTAACCATGACGCCGAGAAAGGGGAGCACAATCTTCCACTGGAAGGCGACGATAAGCTATCCCTTTCACTCGGATAACCCATCGTCGTCCACGACAAAGCATACACATTATCCTGCTCAAGCGCCTCGAGCACCAGACGTAGTGGCTTGAGGAGGTGAATAGCAAGGAAAAAATCATGATGTATAAGATTTAAGGTGTTTTTGATACTTAAAATTAATTTTTCAAATATTCAAATAAAGGATACCACATAGCCCGAGTTTTAAAATGAAAGCCTTCACAGATGACGTATAAGATTATGGTAACATCGGATGTCAGCTTTTTTACGTGTGCGCTCTCGTATTGGATAAAAAGATTTCAGCCTTTGTAGCACCAGACGTAGTGGCTTGAGGAGGTGAATAGCAAGGAAAAAAAATCATGAGTTCGATTCACTTCCTTGCTACATTTTTATCTATTTCGTACGTCCGCTGTAAAAACATTGTGATGCCATAGATTCACGAATTGGTCAAAATCGGTTAAACTCAATGAAGTCTAATCAAGACTAAAATGTTCTTGAGATACAAGTTATGAGACTAGTGGTGCTCACTTTGCAAGACGTGGGACTAAAACACTTCCACATTACAAGATGTGGAACTAAAAGTCGTATGTAGCTCTATGAAATAACTGAATTGTTGATTTGCTGCCGAGATTGAAAATCTTGGAAGCAGGAATAATACGCAGAGCAAGCCAGCGCGCGCTGGATGAGCCGTTAATTTCGGCTTCTTTACCCAAACAAAAACCATGTCCACTTTTTCCTCCCGCAAGAAAAAATAAAAACGGCGACACGCGCGGTGTTCCCCTTCCCCTTCCCCTTCGATCGTCTTCATCTACTGCTGTTGCTTCCCCTCGATCGCTCCCGGTCCTCATCCAGCCATGTCTGGCTCGACAATCCTGCTCAGCTGGTCGTCCTCGGGGCAATCCTGCTGGCGGCGGCGCAGACGGCCGACCCCGGCTGCAACGGCATCCAGCTCAACTACAACTTGCAGTCCCGCACCAAAATCCGCCCCTTCGTCCCTGACCCCGACCAGAGCAAGCAGCCCTACTCCTTCGTCAACGGAGGCACCCGCCTGCTCAACTCCTGGGCGATGCTCATCACCTTCGGCCACAACGAGATCCTCGTCAGCGTCGACGGCGCCGTGCTCACCGCCGGGGCCGAACTGCCCTACAACACCACCGAGAACGCCACCTCCTTCTCCGGGTACCCGCAGACGGACCTCCTCACTTCGATCGCCACCGCCGGGGACATCGGCCAGATCCAGGCCTCCGTCGCCCTCCGCGGCACCCTCTTCGCCGAGCCGATCGAAATGCCGCTCCCCACCGGCTTGATCCTCGACGACTCGGACTACGACTGCCCACCGGCGACCAATGTCACGGCCTCGCTCCTCTCCACCTGCTGCCTCCTCACACCCATGGCCTTGGCCAACGCCACAATGGTCATCGACGACGACCCGACCAAACAGAACTTCCTGCCGCGCGGCAACGGCGACGGCGACCTTGTCATCACATACGCTGGAGAACAATGCCTTGCTCGGCCGCCTCGACAACTGGCGCCTGTCTTGGGAGTGGCGCCGCGGCGAGTTCATCTACTCCATGAAGGGCGCGCACACCTCCGAGGTGGACGCCAGTGGCTGCATCTATGGCGCCGCGGGGCAGTACTACCAGAGCATGGATTTCTCGCAGGTGCTCAACTGCGACAAGAAGCCGGTCATCCTTGACCTGCCCCTGTCCCTTAACAACGACACCCAGATGGGGATGATCGACAACTGTTGCAGGAATGGCACCATCCTGCCCAAGTCCATGCTCCACGCGTCTCAGTCCAAATCGGCCTTCCAAGTGCAGGTGTTCAAGATGCCGCCGGACACCAACAGAACAGATCTCTTCCCGCCTGCCAATTTCAAGATCGTCGGCGGCGGCGGGTCGCTGAAGCCAGACTATACCTGTGGCCAGCCCATGCCCGTTAGCCCCACCGGGTTCCCTGATCCAAGCGGGCTGGACTCAACAACCATGGCACTTGCAACATGGCAGGTGGTGTGCAACATTACAAGGGCCAAGAATGCCAAACCCAAGTGCTGTGTCACCTGTGCGTGTGGTTGTCCTGCAAACCTCCGACGGGGTTGCAGCACCACCGCTGAATCCATGCTCCTGCCACCGGAAGCGCTGCTTGGGCCGTTCGACAACCGTACACTCAAGGCACAGGCTGGGCTAAGTTGAAGCACTACAATGCGCCTTGACCAATGCCTCTTGCGGTGATTTCTACGGTGTGAGACTTCAACTGGCACATATCGTCAGACTTCAGCAAAGGCTGGAGTGCCCGAGTGACATTGTTCAATTGGGGGGATGTCGACATGGCCAATTGGTTTGCTGCCATGGTCATGGACGACAAGGCGTACGACGGGTATTAGACGTATTTGAACTGACACGGTATATTGTTGTAACAGTTCTTGATAGACTAGAATCCTAACCATAGTCTATTGACGTGATTAGCAAGTTGATTAGCTAATGTATTTATCTGTAACTTGACCGTGTTATATATATTTGCTAATTCTCAGCTAGCTGGGAATTATCTTAGCGCATAGTCAGGTCTTCTTCCGTTGATTTGCCCACGTACATTAAGATTGGTGTACGCGTGTTGTCCTTGCATTTGGCCCGTAGTTTGTCACGTGAATTGTTTTTTGGTGTCATGGCCCGTGCGTTTTATCATTGCCTTGTGTGCGTGAGTATCTTTTGCACTAGCTGTTTGTTGGCCCATGTACCGGGCTACAGTGGCCTTTTTCCTTTTTTTTCTTTGTTTTGTTCTAGCTGTTTTTGTTCGGTCATGTTTTGCTGTTTGTTGGTTATTATGGGTTCGTTGACGTGTTTTATCAGTGTCACGCAGTTTGGTGTTTGATCGGTAAGCAACGTCTACTAGAAATCGGGCCACTCAAAAATATTGTGTGGATGTGGCTTTTTGAATTTTTCTAGCTTGAAAATTTCACATAGTTAACTTTTTTTGCCGCTCATTTTTGTATGTTGTTCCTACGTTTTGTCATCCTCTTATTTTTACATAATACTTGGTTGTAATTTAGAGAGAGAAGAGGCCGAGAGGTCGCTTATACATATATATTTTAGGTGCAGTAGACGCGACCCTACTTAAAGAGTAGGGGATTTTCAGGTTGCAGTTTAGTGAAAGAGAAGAGGGCAGAGAGTTCGTCGTATTGTTTACCAAGTGTAGTTGTAATATATTTTCATTGAGGTATTTTGATTTCTTTGCTCTCTAATTGTTTTGAATCCGATGTGTGTAAAAATTATAAATTCCTTTTTATTTGTTTTGTGACGCACATTTTTGTTTATTAGATCTTTGTTTTATTTTTTATTTTTTATATTGTTATTTTCTCATTTTGTTTTGTTTTAAAATAGACAATGAACGTTGGACCGTTATGTCCTATTTGTTGTCAGTCGCATAATATTTGTCATCGTGCAACACAAAGTGGAATAGAATTCCCTATGAGGTTGCTAGTCAGACATGGAGATTAGCAATTGTATGCTATTGCATTTTGAAATCTAGTACATCAAATTTTCTAAATTGTGTTTTTCGTTCTTTTTATGAGTTGCAATCGGACTTCCAAATTGTTCATATTTTTCCAGTTGCAACTGAGTTCGAATTTGATATCAAATATAAGACTAAGAGCTAGTCCATGATATATTTTTTGAATTATGATTTTCGTGCTTCTTAGGAGTTCAATCAGAGTTTCATCTTGTTTATGTTTTTCCTAGTTGCAACAGGAATTGCAACCAAGATTTTTTAAATTTTATATCATATTGATCAAGAAATAAGTTAGTACATCAGATTTATTGAATCATGCTTTTTCGTGCTTAGTATGAGTTGCAATCGGACTTGTAACTTTCCCAATTGCAACTGAAACTGTAATTGACTTTGAATTTGATATCAAATTGAATAAGCTAGTCCATCATATTTTTTGAATTATTATTTTGATGCTTTCTATGAGTTGCAATTAGACTTACAGCTAATTTATATTTCTCCCGATAGCAACATGAATTGCAACCTAGATTTTTTGAATTTGATATCATATTGATTTGAGAATTAAGGTAGTACATTGGATTTTTTGAATCTGCATTTTCTCGTGCTTCTTATGAGTTGCAATTGGACTTGCAAGTAGCTCATATTTTTCAATTGCAAATGGAACCGCAACCGAGTTTGGATTTGATATCAAATAAACTAAAAGCTAATTCATCACATTTTTTGAATAATGATTTTTTTCATGCATCATATGAGTTGCAATTGGACTTGCAACTGGTTTATATTTTTATAGTATCAATTAGAATTGCAATAGAGTTTTTTTAAAAATTTTATATCACATTGATTGAAAATTAAGCTAGTACATCAGATTTTCTTAATCTTCATGTTTTGTGCTTTTTATGAGTTGCATTTGGATTTGCAACTGGTTCATGTTTTTCCAATTACATCTGGAAAAGCAATAGAGGTCGAATTTGACATCAGATTGACTAATAGCTAATCCATCATATTTTTGATCGAATTATGATTTCCGTGCTTCATATGAGTTGCAATCGGACTTGCAACTGGTTTATATTTTTCCAATCGCAATTGGAATTGCAACCGAGATTTTCTATAATTTTATATTATATTGATTGAGAATTAAGAGAGTATATCATATTTCTTGACTCTGTGTCTTTTCGTGCACATTTTTGTTTATTAGATCTTTGTTTTATTTTTTATTTTTTATATTGTTATTTTCTCATTTTGTTTTGTTTTAAAATATACAATGAATCTTGGACCGCTATGTCCTATTTGTCGTCAGTCGCATAATATTTGTCATCGTGCAACACAAAGTGGAACCGAATTCCCTATGAGGTTGCTAGCCCGACATGGAGATTAGCAATTTTATGCTATTGCATTTTAAAATCTAATACATCAAATTTCCTAAATTATGTTTTTCATTCTTTTTATGAGTTCAATCGGACTTCCAAATTGTTCATATTTTTCAGTTGCAACTGAGTTCGAATTTGATATCAAATATAAGACTAAGAGCTAGTCCATGATATATTCTTTGAATTATGATATTCGTGCTTCTTATGAGTTCAATCAGAGTTTCATCTTGTTTATGTTTTTCCTAGTTGCAACAGGAATTGCAACCAAGATTTTTTAAATTTTATATCATATTGATCAAGAAATAAGTTAGTACATCAGATTTATTGAATCATGTTTTTTCGTGCTTACTCTGAGTTGCAATCGGACCTGCAACTTTCCCAATTGCAACTGAAACTGTAATTGACTTTGAATTTGATATCAAATTGAATAAGCTAGTCCATCATATTTTTTGAATTATTATTTTGATGCTTTCTATGAGTTGCAATTAGACTTACAGCTAAATTATATTTCTCCCGGTAACAACATGAATTGCAACCGAGATTTTTTGAATTTGATATCATATTGATTTGAGAACTAAGCTAGTATGTTGGATTTTTTTGAATCTGCATTTTCTCGTGCTTCTTATGAGTTGCAATTGGACTTGCAACTAGCTCATGTTTTTCAATTGCAACTGGAACTGCAACCGAGTTTGGATTTGATATCAAATAAACTAAAAGCTAATTCATCACATTTTTTGAATCATGATTTTTTCATGCATCATATGAGTTGCAATTGGACTTGCAACTGGTTTATATTTTTATAGTATCAATTAGAATTGCAATAGAGTTTTTTTAAAATTTTATATCACATTGATTGAAAATTAAGCTAGTACATCAGATTTTCTTAATCTTCATGTTTTGTGCTTTTTATGAGTTGCATTTGGATTTGCAACTGGTTCATGTTTTTCCAATTACATCTGGAATAGCAATAGAGGTCGAATTTGACATCAGATTGACTAATAGCTAATCCATCATATTTTTGGTCGAATTATGATTTCCGTGCTTCATATGAGTTGCAATCGGACTTGCAACTGGTTTATATTTTTCCAGTCGCAATTGGAATTGCAACCGAGATTTTCTATAATTTTATATTATATTGATTGAGAATTAAGCGAGTATATCATATTTCTTGACTCTGTGTCTTTTCGTGCACATTTTTGTTTATTAGATCTTTGTTTTATTTTTTATTTTTTATATTGTTATTTTCTCATTTTGTTTTGTTTTAAAATATACAATGAATCTTGGACCGTTATGTCCTATTTGTCGTCAGTCGCATAATATTTGTCATCATGCAACGCAAAGTGGAACAGAATTCCCTATGAGGTTGCTAGCCCGACATGGAGATTAGCAAATGTATGCTATTGAATTTTGAAATCTAATATATCAAATTTCCTAAATTATGTTTTTCATTCTTTTTATGAGTTCAATCGGACTTCCAAATTGTTCATATTTTTCAGTTGCAACTGAGTTCGAATTTGATATCAAATATAAGACTAAGAGCTAGTCCATGATATATTCTTTGAATTATGATTTCCGTGCTTCTTATGAGTTCAATCAGAGTTTCATCTTGTTTATGTTTTTCCTAGTTGCAACAGGAATTGCAACCAAGATTTTTTAAATTTTATATCATATTGATCAAGAAATAAGTTAGTACATCAGATTTATTGAATCATGCTTTTTCGTGCTTACTATGAGTTGCAATCGGACTTGTAACTTTCCCAATTGCAACTGAAACTGTAATTGACTTTGAATTTGATATCAAATTGAATAAGCTAGTCCATCATATTTTTTTGAATTATTATTTTGATGCTTTCTATGAGTTGCAATTAGACTTACAGCTAATTTATATTTCTCCCGGTAACAACATGAATTACAACCGAGATTTTTTGAATTTGATATCATATTGATTTGAGAACTAAGCTAGTACATTGGATTTTTTGAATCTGCATTTTCTCGTGCTTCCTATGAGTTGCAATTGGACTTGCAACTAGCACATATTTTTCAATTGCAACTGGAACTGCAACCGAGTTTGGATTTGATATCAAATAAACTAAAAGCTAATTCATCACATTTTTTGAATCATGATTTTTTATGCATCATATGAGTTGCAATTGGACTTGCAACTGGTTTATATTTTTATAGTATCAATTAGAATTGCAATAGAGTTTTTTTAAAAT
This sequence comes from Avena sativa, assembly GCA_916181665.1. Classification (NCBI taxonomy): domain Eukaryota; kingdom Viridiplantae; phylum Streptophyta; class Magnoliopsida; order Poales; family Poaceae; genus Avena; species Avena sativa. Next base: position 38,348,862 of record OV702300.1, on the reverse strand, counting down.
TTTATATCACATTGATTGAAAATTAAGCTAGTACATCAGATTTTTTTAATCTTCATGTTTTGTATTTTTTATGAGTTGCATTTGGATTTGCAACTGGTTCATGTGTTTCCAATTACATCTGGAATAGCAATAGAGGTCGGATTTGACATCAGATTGACTAATAGCTAATCCATCATATTTTTGGTCGAATTATGATTTCCGTGCTTCATATGAGTTGCAATCGGACTTGCAACTGTTTATATTTTTCCAGTCGCAATTGGAATTGCAACCGAGATTTTCTATAATTTTATATTATATTGATTGGGAAATAAGCGAGTATATCATATTTCTTGACTCTGTGTCTTTTCGTGCACATTTTTGTTTATTAGATCTTTGTTTTATTTTTTATTTTTTATATTGTTATTTTCTCATTTTGTTTTGTTTTAAAATATACAATGAATATTGGACCGTTATGTCCTATTTGTCGTCAGTCGCATAATATTTGTCATTGTGCAACACAAAGTGGAACAGAATTCCCTATGAGGTTGCTAGCCTGACATGGAGATTAGCAATTGTATGCTATTGCATTTTGAAATCTAATACATCAAATTTCCTAAATTATGTTTTTCATTCTTTTTATGAGTTCAATCGGACTTCCAAATTGTTCATATTTTTCAGTTGCAACTGAGTTCGAATTTGATATCAAATATAAGACTAAGAGCTAGTCCATGATATATTCTTTGAATTATGATTTTCGTGCTTCTTATGAGTTTAATCAGAGTTTCATCTTGTTTATATTTTTCCTAGTTGCAACAGGAATTGCAACCAAGATTTTTTAAATTTTATATCATATTGATCAAGAAATAAGTTAGTACATCAGATTTATTGAATCATGCTTTTTCGTGCTTACTATGAGTTGCAATCGGACTTGTAACTTTCCCAATTACAACTGAAACTGTAATTGACTTTGAATTTGATATCAAATTGAATAAGCTAGTCCATCATATTTTTTTGAATTATTATTTTGATGCTTTCTATGAGTTGCAATTAGACTTACAGCTAATTTATATTTCTCCTGGTAACAACATGAATTACAACCGAGATTTTTTGAATTTGATATCATATTGATTTGAGAACTAAGCTAGTACATTGGATTTTTTGAATCTGCATTTTCTCGTGCTTCTTATGACTTGCAATTGGACTTGCAACTAGCACATATTTTTCAATTGCAACTGGAACTGCAACCGAGTTTGGATTTAATATCAAATAAACTAAAAGCTAATTCATCACATTTTTTGAATCATGATTTTTTCATGCATCATATGAGTTGCAATTGGACTTGCAACTGGTTTATATTTTTATAGCATCAACTAGAATTGCAATAGAGTTTTTTTTGAAAATTTTATATCACATTGATTGAAAATTAAGCTAGTACATCGGATTTTCTTAATCTTCATGTTTTGTGTTTTTTATGAGTTGCATTTGGATTTGCAACTGGTTCATGTTTTTCCAATTACATATGGAATAGCAATAGAAGTCGAATTTGACATTAGATTGACTAATATCTAATCCATCATATTTTTGGTCGAATTATGATTTTCGTGCTTCATATGAGTTGCAATCGGACTTGCAAATGGTTTATATCTTTCCAGTCGCAATTGGAATTGCAACCGAGATTTTCTATAATTTTATATTATATTGATTGAGAATTAAGCGAGTATATCATATTTCTTGACTCTGTGTCTTTTCGTGCATATGAGTTGCAATTATACCCGCAACCGTTTCATGTTTTCCAGTTGCATTTTGAGTTGAAACTGAGTTCGAGTTTGGCATCAAATTGACTAAGAGCTAGTCCATCGTTTTCTCAATTATAACTTTCATGCTTCATATCATTGACTGAAATCGCAACAAGTTTTTTTGAATTTCATATCATATTGATGGAGAATTAAGCTAGTGCATGAGATGTTTGAATCTGCATTTTTTCTTGCTTCCTATGAGTTGCAATCAGAGTTGCAACTTTGCAACTAGAATTATAACTGGGTTTGAATTTTATATGAAATTAACTAAGAGCTAGTCAATCTTATATTTTTTGAATTATGATTTTCGTGTCTTCGGTGAGTTGCAATTGGTCTTACAACTGGTTTATATTTTCTCTAGTAGCAACTAGAATTGCAATCGATTTTTTCTAAAAAAAATATATCATACTGATTGAGAATTAAACTAGTAAATCAGAATTCCTGAATAGGCTTTTTTGTTCTTCTAATTTATTAATAAGATTTCCTATTTTCATTCTTTGAAAAATATAACTCAGTTTTTTTTAAGTTTGAGTCGGATTACAATTGAGATATTTCAGTTGCAAGTGCATTGTAACCGAGATTTTCTTCGATTGCAGGTGTGGTTGCAACTGACATTTTCCAGTCAAAGTGTGAATATGACTGAGATTTTCAATTGCAAGTGGGCTTGCAATTAGAATTTCCCACTTGCAAGTAAGATCGTAGGTAAGATTTTTTATGAAGTAGTCAGGAGTTGTTTACTACTAGTATTTTTCACTTGCAAGTGGGTACATTTGTTCTAGTAGTTGAGAATTAGCAAACTCGCCTCACAGTTTTTTTATAGCTACTTGAACTATTATTTTGTTTTATCAAAAACAGAAGATAAGCGTTGAGTACAATATCTATATTCAGGGACGGAGCCAGAAATTGAGTTCAAGGGGGGCGAACTATGTGTATGATCTCAACGAGGGGGCTAAGATAGTTAAATTAGCTTAAAACATAAGCTTTCATGGCTAAATTTCTAAAGAAAATCACAAGCATAGGTTTAACAGTACGTATTGAATGCACCCGCAAAAAAAACAGTACGTATTGAATTCAGCGAGTAAACGAGTCAGTAATCAAAACACGTTGCTGCACCGACTATTCAATGCGCTGTGTGCATGAGATAGCGAGTTAATTATGTGCAGGCCGGCTAGGTGTGCGTACAGCTCTTCGTCTGAAAGAAATCAAAATGAACTAGCAAACCTAAAACCTGTCGCGACGGACATCCTGAGAAGGGCAATAATTACCACATGCATGCTGCTGATCGTCAGTTGACTGAGATAAAGTTCAGCTGAGCATTAGAGAGACCCTATATATATATATATATATATATATATATATATATATATATATATATATATATATATATATATATATAAGGACAGCCGGCCGGTTGTGCTGTGCGACTCACCCCAAACCAATCTCTATTTTGTTTCTTATGGTATCAGAGCCTGAGATCTAATCTCCGCTCCGTCGCCATCAGTCCATGCTCTCCGATGACGAGCGCTCACCAACATCTGCCGTCTCGTCCGCTGTCGTGCGAAGGAGCTCGATGGCATCGTCCTCAACTCCCGCTGGCCCGATTGACGTCAAGGTGTCGGAGAGGGCCTTGATCCTGTGGAAGTGGGTTGACGCAGATGAGTCCAGCTTCTTGGTGATGGAGAGCTGGTTCCGGAGTTGCATGCTCCTCGCCGTCGACTGGCTGGCGAAGCTTCCCGCCAAGGTGGACCATGCCTCTTCGGACGTGGTGGCGAGGACGATGATGCCGAACACCTCCGGCATGAGCGACGCGAGGAACGCCGAGAGGATGGCCTGGTCCTGCTGGAACCAAGCCGTGTACGTAGGATTGGGGATTTTCGCCGGAGCCCCGGCATCCCCGGCCTGAGGATTTGCAATTTCCACAGGCGGAGCAGAGAACTCCTTGCTGATGAAGTTCATGAGGCCATTGCTGCGCAAAACAGGAAGCACCTGGGCACGCCATTGCTGATGAAGTTCATTACGCGTCCTGAGGAGTTCACCTCCTACCTCCTTGCCGGCCTCGACGCCGACTACGACGCGTTTGTCGACCGCGTGTCGGCCAGCGCAACCCCCATGCCGGTGCGTGACGTCTACGCCCAGCTACTCAACACCGAGCAGCGCGTGGAGACGCGTAAGGCCGAGCTCCGCGGTGAAGGTCTTCACGCCGCCAACCTTGGCTTCCGTGGCGGCAACGGTGGTGCGCGCCAGTACCCACGCGATCGATCCGGCTACTTCAACAACCCGGCAGCTCCATCTCCAGCGGCACTTCCAATGCCCAACTTCAGCCATGGAGGTGGCTCCTTCTCTCAGGATCAGCACGATCGCCCACGTCCTGTGTGCCAGCTTTGCGGAAAAGTTGGGCACATTGCTTCGAGGTGTTACAAACGCTTCAAGAAAGAATTCCTCGGCATCGGTAACGATGGGAGAGACCCTCGCAACTCCAGTCGTCAAGCTGCTGCAGCCACCCACGGTGGCCAAGGCAACCATGGAGGTCACGGTGGCCACGGTGGTGGCAACGGTGGCCATGGTGGCGCCACGTCTGGAGGCCACACGCCCTCCTACACCGTCGACCCTGGATGGTACGCGGACTCCGGCGCCACCGATCACCTCACCTCCGAGCTCGACAAGCTTTCGGTGAAGGAACGCTATGGAGGCAATGACAAGGTGCATACTGCAAACGGATCAGGTATGCATATCCATCATGTTGGTCATTCCACAATTTCTAGTTCATCTAGATCTCTTCAACTTCGTGATGTCCTCCATGTTCCTAAAGTCACCAGAAATCTCCTTTCTGTTCCTAAATTTACTAGAGATAACAATGTCTTCTTTGAATTTCATCCCTGGCATTTTTTTGTTAAGGATCGGGAAACGAGGGAAATAATCCTTAGAGGAGGCGTTCATGGTGGTCTCTATCGCATTGATGATTCGTCTGTCAAGCATGTCTTCAGCGGTCTCAAGGTGTCACGGGAGAAGTGGCATGCGCGTCTAGGCCATCCTTCTACACAAATAGTTCAGCATATTATCCATAGGAATAAACTTCCATTAGATTCATTGAATAATAATATAATTTGTGATGCTTGTCAGCAAGGCAAAAGTCACCAATTGCCATTCTCTCTTTCAGATCGTGTAATCTTGAAACCTCTTGAGTTTATTTATTCAGATGTGTGGGGCCCTGCCCAAACTTCTATCAGTGGTCATAGCTATTATGTTAGTTTTATTGATGGCTATAGTCGTTTTACTTGGATGTACCTCCTTAAGCATAAGTCAGATGTGTTCCAGATTTTCCTTGCATTCCAAAAACACGTTGAGCGCCTCTTAAATCACAAAATTATTCATGTACAATCTGACTGGGTAGGTGAATATCTCAAGTTCAACAAATTCTTTGATGACATTGGCATCTCTCACAGGGTCTCGTGCCCCCATACACATCAACAAAATGGCATGGCAGAACGCAAACACCGTCATCTTGTAGAAACCGGTCTTACTTTACTCGCGCATTCCTCTGTTCCTTTTAGGTTTTGGAGTGTTGCGTTCACCACCGCATGTTTTCTGATTAATCGTGTTCCTAGCCGTGTCATTAACATGCAAACACCTCTTGAGCGTCTCTTAGGAGATAAACCTGATTACACGTTTCTTAAAGTCTTTGGTTGCGCCTGTTGGTCTCATCTTCGACCCTATAATAATAGGAAACTAGAATTTCGTTCCAAAAAGTGTGTATTTCTTGGATATAGTCTACTTCATAAAGGATATAAATGTTTGCATGTTCCTACAAATCGTGTATATATTTCTAGAGATGTCGTTTTCGATGAGAATGTTTTTCCATTCTCTAATCTTCCCGTGTCATCTTCTGATTCATCTTTACACCGATCCACACCTACACGTGACCAACTTGATGATATCGCATACACTCCAGGTTTGTTTCCTAACCACGGTGCAGGATATGGACGTGGCGCTCGGCTTGAAGAAATTCCTGACAATTCAGGTGATTGTACTGGTCTTCACGATGCAGCTGATCGCCATGCAGCCTCAGGAAATGATCGGCATGCAACTGATCAACCACATGCAGCTGATCGCCATGCAGCCTCAGGAAATGATCACGTTGATTCAACTCCTGCACGGTCCACTCCCGCTTCGGGGGCGAGCACACCGGAGTCCAGTCCCGCGCGATCCACTCCTGGCCAGGTTGTGGATTCCGACGCGGACGATTCGTCAACTAGGCAAGCTTCGTCGACCCATGAGAGCGTGGGCTCTCTGTCGCCATCAGCCTCTCCGGCTAGTCCGCCTCCTGTACGTCGCGGCATCACCACACGGCTTCAGCAAGGCATCCGCTAGCCCCTGAAACGTACCGACAGGACCGTCGCCTGGATGGCGACGTGCATGGTACATGCAACAGATCCCACGTTCACTGAACCTCCAGATTTTCGTCATGCCATGGCCAGCCCTCAGTGGAGAGAAGCTATGCATCAGGAGTTTGATGCACTCCAGAAAAATGGTACGTGGCGTCTTGTTGTCGACAACCCGGTATCAATGTCATTGACTCAAAGTGGGTGTTCAAGATAAAACAACGTGCAGATGGTTCAGTTGAACGGTATAAAGCACGCCTAGTGGCGAAGGGGTTCAAGCAGAGATATGGACTGGATTATGCAGATACATTCAGTCCTGTGGTTAAACCCACAACTATTCGTTTGTTGTTGTCTCTTGCAGTCTCTCGAAAGTGGCACCTTCGTCAGTTGGATATTCAGAATGCCTTCCTTCATGGCATTTTGGATGAGGAGGTGTACATGCGTTAGCCGCCTGGATTTGAGGATTCGGATCATCCATATCATCTTTGTCATCTTGTGAAGGCTATCTATGGTCTGAAACAAGCACCGCGAGCGTGGCATGTCAGGTTGAGTTCAGTGCTTGGTAAACTTGGCTTTAAGCCCTCAGTTGATGATACTTCATTATTCATACTTCAGCGCTCAGATGTTACTGTTTATCTACTTGTATATGTGGATGATATAATTGTGGTCAGTTCATCCTCTACTGCTAGTACTCAACTTGTTACAGCACTTCGTTCCGACTTTGCAGTTAAGGATCTTGGTCCTCTACATTTTTTCCTCGGCATTGAGGTTTTGCGACAGGCCTTTGGTGGTCTTGTGCTCACTCAGAGGAAATATGCATTTGAGCTTCTCCGCCGTGCAGGGATGCTTAAGTGTCAGCCAGCCGTCACCCCAATGACTGTAAGTGATCCATTAAGTACTTCTGCTGGTGTTCCACTTCAACCTGATGATGCTACTCGATATCGTAGTGTGGTTGGAGGATTGCAGTATCTTACAGTTACACGTCCAGATTTGTCCTATGCTGTTAATAGGGTCTATCAGTTTCTTCATGAGCCTCGAGACACTCATTGGGCTGCTGTGAAGCGCATTCTTCTCTATGTTAAATTGACTGGTAATCATGGACTCAATGTTCGTTCTTCTCCTGCCAGTCTGTTGTCTGCGTTTTCTGATGCTGATTGGGCTGGGGACTCTGATGATCGACGATCAACCGGGGGCTATGCTATTTTCTTTGGTGGGAATTTGATCGCCTGGAGTGCACAGAAACAGGCTACAGTCTCGCGTTCAAGTACTGAGTCTGAGTATAAGGCTCTTGCCAATGCTACGGCAGAACTGATTTGGGTCCAGTCAGTTATTCAGGAACTGGGAGTTAAACAGGAGCGTTCTCCTGTGTTATGGTGTGATAATCTTGGAGCAACCTATTTATCATCCAATCCAGTGTTTCATGCTAGGACTAAGCATATCGAAGTTGATTTTCACTTTGTTAGAGAAAGGGTTGCTCAGAAACAGCTTCAGATTCAGTTCATCTCTTCAAAGGATCAAGTTGCAGATATTTTTACTAAACCACTTCCTTTGCCAGCGTTTAATGCATGTCGGCACAATCTCAACCTGTCTTCGGTAGGCTGAGATTGCGGGAGGGTATTAGGCGTATTTGAACTGACACGGTATATTGTTGTAACAGTTCTAGATAGACTAGAATCCTAACCATAGTCTATTGACGTGATTAGCAAGTTGATTAGCTAATGTATTTATCTGTAACTTGACCGTGTTATATATATACGAGGACAGCCGGCCGGTTGTGCTGTGCGACTCACCCCAAACCAATCTCTATTTTGTTTCTTAACGGGTTCGACACGGCGTACTCTTTCAATGCAACGGCACTGGGCAATGACACCATATTCATGCAGGGACTTGAGGGGCTCGATTACCTTGTGAAGCAGACCAACATGAGTAGTGGGACGTCGGACTACCTCGTGCCCGGAAATAGCAGCAATCGGTCCTGTCGTTCGACAAGAAGAAGCCGCTGACTCTTTCGCTCGCTCGCTGCTGGAGAAGGGTTCCCATCAAAGGTCTTCTTCAACGGCGATGAGTGTGCTATGCCACAGAGGTTTCCGATGAGCAGTGGATTCAGTCTCAGCAGCGCAGTTTCTAATTTGGTCTTGCTGTTGGCTGCATCAACAACCTTCCTATTGCTTCAGCAATAATGATCTTGGTGCAACCGCCCTATTCCATGCACAGTCTTTGATCCCGTGAGTTTTACTACTGATAATAGATGAGCCAATCTATACTAGTGGGTTATATGTAGCATCCTGGGAAACCCTGAATAATAAAATTGCATGCTGTTTTTACTTTGTGTGTCGTCATAATATCATCATGCATATTTGTCCTAAAATATTTATGTGGAAAACCTATTTTGTTTTCTAATTATTCCCTTCCTCTAATTTTAAATTAAAACCCTAGGTCTTTCTGGATGTCTTATTTGTCTAAAACTATCTTACAAATGGCTTTTAAATAAAACAGACGCTAGTGGAAACCGTGCCTCTAGTTCTGGGCCGTAACGGGCTCTAGTCCCGGTTTGGGACTCGGGACTATCAAATCAGGACTAGAGGCCCCTATCTTTAGTCTCGGTTCGCTACGGCCCGAGACTAGAGTCCACCACATGACTAAAGACCTGGAACTAGAAGTTCCTCCTATTCGTAGCCTTTGGAGACCTTATGAACCGGGACTAATGCTCTCACTAGTCCCGGTCCGTAACAAGCCAGGACTGGTGCCTAGTTCGGCACTAAACGGAAGCCCTCTTTTTCACTAGTGGGAAGACATAAATGTGTACTCGTGATGCTTAATCAGTTTTTTAGAAACAATACAACAATCATCGTGCAATGCATTTAGTGCAGCTTGCCTGATTTTTTACCATCCTCTACCATTTTTGCAGACATTTTCTATTTCTAGTCGACTGTAAAATTACATTTATTGGAGTCAGTTTATCTTATGGAGACAGTTTTATGGATAAACCGTCCCAGGAGGGTAAAAAATCAGGCCAGAACCGACTCCATGAATAGTCTCCCATTTGGCGATTTCTACTACTAATGATAGCTAATCAATACTAGTGGGTTATACTTATTAATTTCATTCTTCACATTTCATATATTTGGCGACCACTCATTATTAAGGCCAGAACCGATTCAATGAACAGTCTTTGATTCCATGAGTTCTACTACTGATAATAGACACTACGGGAAAACGAGATTCTGTTGGGTGTTTTTGTTTTTGCCGAGTGTTTGTAATTCGGATACTCGGTAAACAGCGTTTTGCCATATTTCACGGGTTCAACACCTAGCAAATAGGTCATTCACGGCAACGTTGCCACTTTGCCGAGTGTCTTGAGGAAAAACACTCGGCAAAAGGGTACATACACGATAAAATCCCAAAACACACTCCGTAAAAATGGGATACGCGGCAAACCGCTGTGCCACATGTCCTACCTGCCCCCATCTGACGGTTCAATTGACGGCGTTAGGCCTTTGCCGTGTATGTGAAAGCTTTGTTGTGTGTCCAACATAAAACACTCGGCAAAGAGGTTATTTGCCCTGTATCTTATTTTTTACCGAGTGTTTTGTCTGATACACGGTAAAATTAGCATGAAATCTATAATTCTTAGCCCACTCATTGCGGAGCTTTCTCTTGTGGAACCGTCAGCATATCCGTGATGAAGTAATATGTTTTGAACACGAAAATGACCAAGATTTAGGGTACTTGTAGTTAAAATTTCACCCGCTTCCAAAAGAATCATCACAAAACCATGTAAAATACCAGAAATTCACGAAAAGCTTTTAAATTGTGATACAAGGTGAATCGTACATTGTAATAGGTTTACTATTTTTGCACGGTGTTTTGGTAAAGTTACCAACCGGAGTTCCCGTAGCCTCTTCACAAATAAAACCACTTTCTCCACTCGGAAAATAGAAAATGGTTTTGGTGCGACGAAAAGGAAAACTTTCTTTGGCAATATTGTTCACAATTTTAAGATGCATATGTCTGCATAATATGGTCATATTATCACAAAATACAGCGTGATTCTAGCCATAATATTGGTCATTTGGTCTGAAAGCCAAGAAACCTCGAACATGATAGCTCATTTCTAAAAGGAGTTTTTAAAGATATTTATAAAATTTCAAGTTTGATATTTTTTTGCAACTATGTCACATAATATGTCACCATACAAGGTTTCACATTGTTCGGATCGTTTTTAAATTTTTTATGCTCGTTTCAAACTATGGTAAAAACGCAGGCATGAAGTTTCTTAGCTAGGTGCTAAGCCTCGCTAAATTTCTATTGGATCTCTAAAGAAAAACCTAAAAATTATTTTTGCAAAAAATCATAAGCATTAAATCGTGTACATATAGTTTAAGGACCCACTTCCTGTCGATTCGGCAGGAAATTGTGTTTGAGATATCCTAGTTGGGACATTGCCCTAAAAGGTGGTCTATTATTTTTTTAAATGAAGTGGCACCATTTTGAAGCTTTCATTTGGTGGCTGCCACACAAAACACCCCTTTTTGCATCCGAAAAATAGAAAATGACCTCTTTGTGCGATAAAAAGGAAAAACTTTCTCCTGCAACATTGTTCGTCATCCTAAGATGCACATGTATGCATAATATGGACACTTTATCACAAATTACTATGCCGCGATTCTCCGTATAATATTGCTTGTTTGGCCTAAAAGTCATGAAACCTCGAACATGATAGGTCATCTCTGAGAAGGTTTTTTAAGATATTTGCAATATACCAAGTTTATTATTTTTCTATGTCACATAATATGACACTACGCAAAGGTTTTACATTGATTGAATCGATTTTGAATTTCTTATGCCCGTTTCAAACTATGATCAAAACAACGGGCATGAAGATTATTAGCTAGGTGTCGAGCCTCGCTAAACTTGTATTGTATTTCTAAAGAAACATCATATTATGAACCTACAAATTATTTTTGCAAAAAAACATGAGCATTCAATCATGTACATGTAGTTCAAAATCGGACCCACTTCCTATCGATTCAACAGGAATTTGTCTTTTTCGCGAAGGGTGGACATAAAGGTTTGAGATACCCTAGTTGGGACATTGCCCATGAAAGGTGGTCTATTATTTTTTTAAATGAAGTGGTACCATTTTGAAGCTTTTATTTGATTGTTGCTTCACAAAACACCCTTTTTGTATTTAGAAAATAGAAAATGGCCCTTTGTGTGACAAAAAGGGAAACTTTCTTCTGTAACATTGTTCGTCATTTCAAGATACACATGCATGCATAATATAAACACATTATCATAAATTATGTCGCAATTCTCGACATAATATTGGTCGTTTGTCCTCAAAGTCATGAAACCTTGAACATAATAGGTCATTTTTTAAAAGTTTTTTTTTGAAATATTTGCAATATACCAAGTTTATTATTTTTCCTTGCAACTATGTCACATAATATTGCACCACGCGAAGGTTTACATTGTTTGGATCGATTTGAATTTTTTATGCTTGTTTCAAAATCAGATCAAAATGTTTGCCGAGTGTTTTCTGTAATATACAGAGCAAAGTACATTTTGCTGAGTGTATAAACACTAGGCAAAGCCACAAGGATACCATGTCTATTTTTTACAAAACACTCGGCAAAGACCACCACATTTTTATTGGTCAAAACTGAATCCCACAGATCGATGACGTGGCAAGCAATCAGCCACACATCTGATCCATCTCTTGCATCGTAGCCACACATGTCCCTGTCACAAACAAACACAACCTACTCACTCACGCCACATACAGCCACGCACATCCACATCCTTTATATTTTCGATCTTCTCTCTCACACACAAGAAGCTACACATCCAAGCAGTAGGTGGGCTCAGCTAGCAGCAGCACGCCGGCGTAGTGCTTGAGCACGCCAAGTTAAACCGGTTTGCCGTGTATGACTTGAAAATATACTCGGTAAAGTTTCAGAGGCGACATGCCTGGCCATTGAGCTTTGATGAATGTCCTAATTTGATACTCGGCGAAACGGCGCGACGTGGTATCACGAGATTCGTTGGAATTTTGCCGTGTATCTAACTAAGACACACGTTAAAGACTTGACGCCGTCTATGGCCGCGTGCACCGTCAGTCACGTATTTGCTGAGTATCCTGGTCTTAGATACTTGGCAAAGTGTTTGCCGAGTATCCGGGTTTCATAGACTCGGCAAACTCGTCTTTACTAACGAGGTATTTGATGTGTGTTCTTTGCCGAGTGTAAATACACAATAAAATTTTGCCGAGAGTTTTTTAGGCTTTGCCGTGTATTTTTAATACTCAGCAAAATTTCGTTTTCCCATAGTGAGATGAGCAATCTATAATAGGGGGTTATATGTAGCACCCCAGAAAACCCTAAATAATAATATCACAAGTTGTTTTTACTTTTGTGCATCGTTATGACATCATCATGCATATTTGTCCTAAAAATATTTATGCCAAAAAACTATTTCATCTTCTAGTTATTCCCCTCCAATTTCAAATTAAAACCGCAGGTCTTTATGGATATTTTATTTGTCTAAAACTATCTTACAAAAGGCTTTTAAATAAAACGGAAGGTATGTATGCAAACGTGATGCTTAATCATTTTTTTGGAAACAACACAACAATCATCGGGCATGTTTTTTCATCGAAAATATAAAGAGACACCATTTTTGTATAAATCCTGTGAATGTTAAACCATATTTTGCTTTATACCTAGACATAAAGAATCTGGAATGTGTCCCCCTTCAGAATCTAACATATCCAGTGGAAAACTGCAAATACAAGCACTATGTAGAACATATTCTCGTGTGGAATATACTGAAAAGAGAAACCTAATTTGTATGGTAGAGATGTATATCTATGGACATAAGGTAATTGAGTTGAGAACATTTGCAAAATCCGTGCAGATACTCAAGCTCATTGTGACCATATTTAGGAGCTCATGCGATGAAACCTGGACAACCAATAAAAAGTGTACGAGGAAGAATGATTAATTAATAACTCAAACTCACCACGGAGTAGTATAGATTGGTTCTTCTATCATACTTATCCTTGGGATTCTACACCACGAGAGGACATATAACGTTTTTGGGAAGGATCTTCGCATGACATCTCGCTACTTCTCCGTCACACGGAGTTCTTCACTCCCTCCACTTCTGCTTCATCTTCAACATCTGATTTTGCACCTATGTTCTCCATGGACATAGCTCCCTTGCATCGCACACACACTGGCGACTATTTCTCGTCGTTGATCCGTATTTTTTTGTTGGTCAGCATGGTAGAAGTCGTTCATGTACACATAGTATTTAGTTCATCAGTAAGTGTGATATGATTTTTGTTGTGTTAGATAGAATTAAGAATGAGGTTCGCTTGTGGGTTATTGCGGGCGCCAAACATTTGGGCGAAATAATGCCGGGAGAGTAGGTTTATTGTAATATTCACCTTTCTTTTCTTTGCTATGTTCGTCAAACTCTTTCTTAATTAATAGATTGGGGCAAAGCTTTTGCCCCCGTTTCAAAAAAAAAGTGTGATATGATTCTAATTATTGTTGCTGAGTATGTTATAAATATTTTAATTATTAATATGCCTGACTTTTAACATGTATAGTTAGTTAGCATCTACTTGAAAATGCATTAGAGAAGTTCTCACGTCCTCAAGAAGGTATAATAATTTTTCGTTGGACTGTGTGTTCCAATGATCTGCACCTGATAGATACAGCCAGAGAAGCAAACAGTTCGTAACATACTAGAGGTATGCCACAAAATATTAAATATAAGAGAAAAATGTTCTTCCTGCTGCTATATTGCTATCTTTTGTGCCATCTCTTGTCATTGATGCTATTTCTTATTCCATGAAACCGAAAGGTATCGGATTCCCCATGGGACCCAATACTTTCTATATCGCGTATTCACAACGCAAGCTATAGTACTTCAATCCGGTGGGTTTTCTGATAGGACTCCATCTATAAATACGTTACATCTGATGCCCAATTGTATCTTCATCGAGGACAATTTCCAAGACATCTTATCCACAACGAGGTAATATATTTTGATTTCACGTTTCTTTCGCTCTCCTTTAAATTGATTTCATTCACAGTGGTAATCGAAATGGCCTTTTAGTTATTTTATTGTGCTCCAGAATAAACATATGCTTCCTTGTGTCATACTTTAATAGTTAGTAATCTTAACTGATACTCGAACACAAATTTTACTTTGGACATAATTTCATTCTTGTTAATTATTTCCAACCAAGCTAACTTATTACATTGATCTTCATACATCATCAAACTTCAGCTGATGTTGCGACGCACCAATGCCAAAGAGTATGTTCGGCCGCCGCCAAGACCGTTAGTGTTGACCGCGCATGAAAATGCTTCAAACTATCCGCAACAGGTAAGGGTTGATCCTCCCTCTGTTCTTCTAGAACGTGGGGACTTTGCAAGATATTTGAATTAGTTGCCTTAACATGATAGAACAAAGAGTTTTTATCAATTGATACTTAAGTTCTTGCATAGTTCATTGGTGTTTGAGCTTTATTTATTAATTTTTTCTGACAAATAATACTACAGTTTGCCTTTATCAGCAATCTACTTACAGGTTTTTTAAGTCAGACCCTTTTTTTGTTAAACTATTTTAGAGGTGGAAATTGAGTGAGCTCGTTTCTTTGTTTGTTCAACTCTCTTTTATACTCATTATCTCTAGTTGATCGTTGCATTATGGACAGAAACGATGTTCCTTGTAGCGACTCAAACTCAGGTTTCAGTTAGAACATAGGATTAGCTTCATTGCAAAAGTTACAAATGTTAGTGTCAATAAAAAAGTGCGATCATCTCTTGTTGCAAAAAAATCTGTAAATCTTGCTAAAGTGGAAGATTACATAGTATAAATTAATATACTAGCCACGAAAACTATGTGCAGATTAGCACGGTGATTAATTCATAGTAACCTTACTACATGTCAATTGTACCTAACATAAACAAAAACACATTGGCATCATCTTAATCTAAAAAAATGGAATCATCAGGACCGAGGATAAAACACACTTTAATCTCTCAAAACCAAATTCAGCCTCCCTCTAGAAATAAACTTCAAATAGATCCCCATCGACAAGCCAAATAGTCTTTTCTAGCCACTTATCATCAAGAGTTTCTTCTGACTTTCAAATGGCTAGATTTGTTATTGAGATGAGAGAGGGGCTAAAAGTGATTTTTTTTGTAAGGACATAAAGTATATAGTTGCTTGCTTTGTCAGGTGAAATACGAAAACCGATTTTGTTAACAATCGCATTTCACAAATTTGAGAAGTTCCTCAACTTCGTCCAAACATACCATATGTAGGGAGGGTATTTCCCATCTGTATCTGTTTTTCCATTTGTTGTTTACGGCCTCTACTGCAAAGGATATTTCTCTCCTTGACATGGTAACTTTAATCTAGGTGCACATTTCAACGGTGGGAACAAACCATATGAGTGTCTCCTGGGTCACTGATGATCGTAATGTGCCATCCATTGTGGAGTACGGCACATCTCCGGGAAGGTACACATCGTCCGCGAAGGGAAGCCACACATCATACAGATACGCCATGTACCAGTCTGGCGCGATACACCACGTCACGATCGGGCCGCTCAAGCCAAGCACGATCTACTACTACCGTTGTGGGAAGGTCGGCGATGAGGATTTCCGCCTCAAGACTCCTCCGGCACAACTACCCATTGAGTTTGTTGTCATTGGCGACCTAGGGCAGACAGACTGGACCAAGTCGACGTTGTCGCACATCGACGCCTTGGACTATGACTTGTTGTTGCTCCCCGGTGACTTGTCGTACGCAGATATGTATCAGCCATATTGGGACACGTTCGGGCGGCTTGTGGAGCCGCAGGCGAGCACCCGGCCGTGGATGGTGACGGAGGGTAACCACGATATGGAGGCGAACCACCAGGATGATAAGATTGCGTTTCTCGCCTACAACAAGCGGTGGCTCATGCCGCACGAGGACAGCAACTCCAAGTCCAACCTTTACTACTCCTTCGATGTAGCAGGTGGCGCGGCCCACGTGGTGATGCTGGGCTCATATGCCGGTTTCAAGCAGGGGTCGGAGCAGTACGCATGGCTGAAGAATGACCTCGCCAACGTGGACCGGCAGAGGACGTCGTGGCTACTGGTGGTGTTGCACACACCGTGGTACAACACCAACGAAGCGCACCAGGGCGAGGGCGAGGACATGCGCGTCGCAATGGAGAGGCTTCTTTACGATGCTAGAGTGGACATCGTCTTCGCCGGACACGTCCACGCCTACGAGCGATTCGTAATCCTTCTGTCCCATTTGTTCTACAAATTAATCATCCATTCATCAAACTAACCATGCAATTTTGTGGGTGATCGATGACCTAGACGAGGATCTACGACAACCAGGCCGACAGCCGAGGTCCAATGTACATCACCATCGGCGATGGCGGCAACAGGGAAGGCCTTGCAAGCAAGTATGTATATGTGATTGACATCACATCCAACTGCTCTTGATTTTAATGGATCTTGCTGTAATTTTGATTATTATGTTAATCTTCTTTTTTTGAAGCTTCATTGAGGATCACAAGTCGTCTCGACTTTCGGTGTTCCGACAAGCGAGCTTCGGGCATGGGCGACTAAGTATCGTCAACGCAACAAGCGCTGTCTGGAGGTGGCACTGCAATGACGACGACAATGCCACCGTGGCCGACGAGGTCTGGCTGGAGAGCTTGGCTAGCACAAAGCCGACATCCCTAGTAGCCGCGCGCAGGTCGAGGTACCCATGAGTACATTCTAGGGTATTTGCCCTGTCAGCCTAGATTGGTATTTGCCCGGTCGGTGGTTCACTACTACACAAAATAACTCTAAATGCAAGTTAAAATTAATAGCTCTGTCGTCCGGTTTTGTCACCGACTTTACCAGTAGCAGCCATGGGTGTCATAGTAATAACGCAATTTAGCTGGTCCTCTAAATAAACCGACTGAGCAGTCAATATCTCAGTCATATTTGCGTTCCCAACGGGTAGGGAATTGAACTACTATGTATTACCACCGCTGTATTGGAAATAAAGAACCGATGTAATATGATTGGAAACAAAGAACCTATGTCCGTACTATAATATAAAATGTAATATGTAAAGCTATTGTGCATAACTGGTTGCAGAATATTATTTTATACATCAAATTGTACTTTATGACATGAATGTTTGTACATTCCAGATTAAAGAAGTACAGTCATAGTCATCCTCTGCGCCTTGTGTCCTGCTCACTCTATCTTAGCATACTAATTTCACATAGAGTTTCTAGCCAGATGCCAGAATAGCACAAATCATGCACTGAACATACCGGAAATATGCAACTTTTTAGTATATAAACTTTCAGATTTGCTAGTTCTCAAGTGCATAAGAACTTCCTATGTCTTAGTCACCTCTCTTATCATTAGATTTATCTTGCGATTCGTGCAATGTGGAAGTTAAACATAAGTTGCAAATAGGTTACATCAGTTGCAAGTAGGTTGCACTGAGAATTAGTACAAATTTTATAAGTTGCAACTAGGTTGCAACTAAGAATTTGTATAAATAGTAGGATGATATCAGCATACTGAGACATAAAAAGTTCTCAGGCGTCAGAGATCTCTATGCACTTCCATAAACTTTTCGCAACTTCTGCACCATTTATATTTAATTTAGGGATGCGATAGATTTCCATAAAATGGCAAAAAACGTACTTTTAAATAGTTTGTGAACCGTCCATTCATGTCTATCAGATGATCCAGTTTCACCCGCTTCCCCCACGCACAACCCCTAAAATACATGTTACTTTGCATCCACGAACATCCACTAGTACAGATTGGGTCTATTAAGGCCCTCCTTCGTAAATCGGTTTGTTCCGTGCGTGGTGGTTCATTATTACCACATTTTGTCCAGTTTCCACCTTTTTTTGCCCCTTCTCACATGGTGCATCATAAATCATAGTTTGTATAGTGAGTTTTTGATGGCTCGAATTCCTTAAAAAACCTAACTGCCACCTGTCTTAAAACTGTGTCTTCTTCCCACATGCTCCTACCATAAAGCCCAGTTTCACCGCCCTCCTGGTTAGACCACCAACTCTACTTTAGACACGCGCCTATAGGGCTCGCACCAAGAAGACAACTTGCCTCTCTTGCGTCTAGCAGTGTCCAAGGCGCGCATCAACGCCATATTGAGCATGCATCTCCTATGATTAAGAGGAGAATGTTTATTGTGTAGTGATTAGTTATGAATTAATTAGCTGTCTTCTGTAAAAAAAATAACCATGGCAACCATGAATGATTAGTTTCCCTTCCAATCTTCGCTGGTTCTGACTCTTTTTTTGTTTTTTTGTGTGTCTGCGATGTTATCCTCAAAGATACCCTAGGGTACCTTTTATTTAGGCGTTTTTATGTCAAACCAAGACCGTGGGAGAAAAGTTGACACAAATCGGATGGTCGAAGGAGAAAAGAGGTAGGGTGGCGCTCCTAGTAGGGTTGGCCACATCACCAACTCTCTCTTGGGCCTCCAGTCCCCTCTTGTGAAGTCCAATCACTCCAGATCATTACTCTTCATGAAATATTGGCTTTTTCAGAAGCTTAGCTCCATTTGACTTTGTTTAGGACCCTAAAAGATAAAAATACAGGAAACATGGTTTTCCTGTCCTGTAGAGTTATAACCAACATAAAGGGGATCACTGGTAAATCCCCAAAAATCAATATAAAACATGCATATTACATTATATTTGTTGCAAATATGTGGGAATATGTATTAATAAACTATAAAGTTCATGTATGCATTTTACATGCATCAACATCCCCAAGCTTAACCTATACTCGTCGTCGAACATGAAGGTGATAAAACTAAACATGAACTTTGGAGATTGTTGCTATGTTTCATGTCAGACATTATTAAACAAATTTTACAAGGTACAATCTTTAATGAATAGTAATAAGCAAATGAGTTATAAAGTGATATCTCTTTTACACTATAAACATGCTTAACAATAAGTTGTTTTGTAATTAAACAATGAAAGTACCATGAAAAATTAAGCATGCTTGGATGAACCTATGAAATTATGGGAGACTCTTTTTATTCTTTTGATCTTTTGGAACTTCTGTAACAAAAAGTTAGCAGGAAACATATGTAGATCAAGTCAACGGTATTCATAAGAGTGGGGTTCCAGGCATTGTTTTTGATAGAAGTATGTATAGTTTATGTGTTTGACCCTTTGTAAGTTAAATGTTTCATGCCCCTTGACCACAAGTACCCAGTTTATCAAGATCACGAGAGATACGCCATCATATACATACAGCTTCAAACAAGGTGGCACTGAGGTACCTCCTACCCCTTTGTATGAGTGGTCCTTGCCCCCTGAGTTCCAAGGTAGACCATCCATAGTCCAATGATAGGACAAACAAACTTAATGAACTTCACAACACTTTGTTTACTCTTCTCATATCTCTGCAAACAAACTTGATAGAATATTATTTTATACATCAAATTGTACTTTATGACATGAATGTTTGTACATTCCAGATTAAAGAAGTACAGTCATAGTCATCCTCTGCGCCTTGTGTCTTGCACACTCTATATTCGCATAATAATTTCACATAGAGTTTGTAGCCAGATGCCAGAGTAGCACAAATCATGGACTGAACATACCGGAAATATGCAACTTTTTTGTATATAAACTTTCAGATTTGCTAGTTCTCAAGCGCATAAGAACTTTCTATGCCTTAGTCACATCTCTTATCATTAGATTTATCTTGTGATTTGTGCAATGTTGGAGTTACACATGAGTTGCAAATAGGTTACTTGAGTTGCAAGTAGGTTGCAACTGAAAATTAGTACAAATTTTATAAGTTGTAACTAGGTTGCAACTAAAAATTTGTATAAACAGTAGGATGATATCAGCATACTGAGACATAAAAAGTTCTCAGCCGTCAGAGATCTATGCACTTCCATAAACTTTTCGCAACTTCTGCACCATTTATATTTAATTTAGGGATGCGATAGATTTCCATAAAATGGCAAAAAACGTACTTTTAAATAGTTTGTGAACCGTCCATTCATGTCTATCAGATGATCCAGTTTCACCCGCTTCCCCCACGCACAACCCCTAAAATACATGTTACTTTGCATCCACGAACATCCACTAGTACAAATTGGGTCTATTAAGGCCCTCCTTCGTAAACGGTTGGTTCCGTGCCTGGTGGTTCATTATTACCACATTTTGTCCAGTTTCCACCTTTTTTTGCCCCTTCTCACATGGTGCATCATAAATCATAGTTTGTACAGTGAGTTTTTTATGGCTCGAATTCCTTAAAAAACCTAAATGCCACCTGTCTTAAAACTGTGTCTTCTTCCCACATGCTCGTACCATAAAGCCCAGTTTCACCGCCCTCCTCGTTAGACCACCAGCTCTACTTTAGACACGCGCCTATAGGGCTCGCACCAAGAAGACAACTTGCCTCTCTTGCGTCTAGCAGTGTCCAAGGCGCGCGCGCATCAACGCCATATTGAGCATGCATCTCCTATGATGAAGAGGAGAATGTTTATTGTGTAGTGAGTAGTTATGAATTAATTAGCTGTCTTCTGTAAAAAAATAACCATGGCAACCATGAATGATTAGTTTCCCTTCCAATCTTCGCTGGTTCTGACTCTTTTTTTGTTTTTCTGTGTGTCTGCGATGTTATCCTCAAGGATACCCTAGGGTACCTTTTATTTAGGCGTTTTTATGTCAAACCAAGTCCGTGGGAGAAAAATTGACACAAATCGGATGGTCGAAGGAGAAAAGAGGTAGGGTGGCGCTCCTAGTAGGGTTGGACACGTCACCAACCCTCTCTTGGGCCTCCAGTCCCCTCTTGTAAGGTCCAATCACTCCAGATCATTACTCTTTACGAAATATTGGCTTTTTCAGAATCTTAGCTCCATTTGACTTTGTTTAGGTCCCTAAAAGATAAAAATACACGAAACATGGTTTTCCTGTCCTGTAGAGTTATAACCAACATAAAGGGGATCACTGGTAAATCCCCAAAAATCAATATAAAACATGCATATTATATTATATTTGTTGCAAATATGTGGGAATATGTATCAATAAAGGACAAAGTTCATGTATGCATTTTACATGCATCAACATCCCCAAGCTTAACCTATACTCGTCCTCGAACATGAAGGTGATAAAACAAAACATGAACTTTGAAGATTGTTGCTATGTTTCATGTCAGACATTATTAAACAAATTTTACAAGGTACAATCTTTAAAGAATAGTAATAAGCAAATGAGCTATAAAGTGATATCTCTTTTACACTATAAACATGCTTAACAATAAGTTGTTTTGTAATTAAACAATGAAAGTACCATGAAAAATTAAGCATGCTTGGATGAACCTATGAAATTATGGGAGACTCTTTTTATTCTTTTGACTTTTTGGAACTTCTGTAACAAAAATTTAGCAGGGAACATATGTAGATCAAGTCAACGGTATTCATAAGAGTGGGGTTCCAGGCATTGTTTTTGATAGTAGTATGTATAGTTTATGTGTTTGACCCTGTGTAAGTGATATGTTTCATGCCCCTTGACCACAAGTACCCAGTTTATCAAGATCACGAGAGATACGCCATCATATGCATACAGCTTCAAACAAGGTGGCACTGAGGTACCTCCTACCCCTTTGTATGAGTGGTCCTTGCCCCCTGAGTTCCAAGGTAGACCATCCATAGTCCAATGATAGGACAAACAAACTTATTGAACTTCACAACACTTTGTTTACTCTTCTCATAGATCTCTCTCTCTCTCTCTCCTTTTTTATATTGCGAGTTATTCATAGAATATTCACGCTGTAAACTTTCATCCAACCATGTCTGTCTCGACAGCTTTGGTCGTCCTCAGCGCAATCTTGCTCGCGGCGGCGGCACAGACGCCCACGGCCGACGCCGGCTGCAACGACATCCAGCTCAACTACAACTTGCAGACCCGCCCCTTTGTATGAGTGGTCCTTGCCCCCTGAGTTCAAAGGTAGACCATCCACGATCCAATGATAGAACAAACAGACTGAATGAACTTCTCAGCATCTTGTTTACTCTTCTCGTAGATCTCTCTCTCTTTCTTTTCTTTTTATATTGCGAGAGTTCTTCATAGAATATTCATGTTGTAAACTTCCACCATGATGCATAGCTTGGCTTAGGTTGGTGGCCCAATGCTCCCTCTAACACATATGCATACTCGAAAAAACTAATCATTTCTATCTTATTTCATATTCGTATCTTTATTGAAAAACTAATATATTGGTATCTTTATCTTCCATAGGTATCTTGTGGAGAAACGTGGATGTCCATTCATGAGATCCTCGTACATCGATTTAACTATGAACACGCCATTCTCAGTTAGACTCCATATAAATTTATCGGGATCATTTGTCAAAATTATTGCCATTAATCTCTCACATAGATGCAGTCATGCATCCCATTTACTTCCTGTTAAAGTTCTTCTAAAGCCGATGTTGATAGGATTGTGGGACAAAATATCGTATACATGAACATTCTTCCTGTGTACAATATTGTAAATAGAAGGATATTGTTAGGAGAGAGGCATATCTCCTAACCAAGCATCTTCCCAGAACCTAATGTATTTCCCATCACCAATTTCAAAAGTACCTCAAGCAAATAACTCATCTTTTACTCCCATTAGTCATTTTCAAAAAAAGGTGAATCGGTCGGTTTAGCTTCAACTTGTGCTAGAGTTTTGTTTGTCAGATATTTATTGTGTAACAACTCTTTCCACACCCCTTATTATATTAATTTCTTATGCAACCATTTTCTTAGCAAGCATTTATTTTTAAGTTCTAGCACCTCAATGCCCAAACCTCCCTGTCTTTGGGTCGGAAAATAATATTCCACTTAGTTAATCTATATTTCTTCTTATGTTCATCACTTTGTTGTGTAACCAAGAACTAGATAAATATGCTCTTATTATTTGTGTGTCATTCTCCTATGTACCAAACGAAGCTATGTCGCAAATGTATGTAGACCTATGATGAAGGTTTTGTACCGTATTTGCATACATCTACTAGGATCCAGGGTCTACACTAGAGATGGTTCATAGTAAAAATGTTGGCAATGTCTATAGTAAGCATACGTCAAGTCCTAAGTAATCGTGTGGAAAATAAGATCAACACATATAATGGAACAACACAAGTCACTTGACATCATCAGGAAACACTACACGTGTGCGAAGGCACTACAATTTGCAGACGGATGGACTCAAGAAACCATATTCCCTTTCGCACACGGTTAAATAAACTGTGTGCGCAGTACATGCACACCACACAACATGGATAGTGGCGGTTGGAAAAGTAGTGTTCAATAGGGTATTTCCATCGTTTATGAAGGCTTGTTCTATAATAGAGTAAATTGAACAGAACTAAACAACAATAAGGATACAAACATTAATTATAGGATCCAATAGATAGTTATCCAGTGGATATATTTATTACATAATTAGGAGCGATTCGTCTTACCTTGAACCCTAGGGTGCTCCGAGCCTTATTTATTACATAGTCTGTAGGAAAGACATGAAAATCAAAGTTTTGGGTAGCACATCACACATGATGGCTACAGGCAACATAGTTGCAAGATTATTACAATATATCATAGTCCATAATACTTAATCCATTAATTATCAGTGGAGCTTGTTTAGCCAAGGAATTTTGCATCAACAGTAGAATTCCCGCTAGAGTTGGCAATGCTAGCATAGACCGAGGTCATAGTGAACGGGTCACACGGGTTAGTAGTTTCTCCAGATTCATCCAGATTCTTTTCAATATTTTCCCAATTGATGTTGTCGAATTTACCTTTGCGGCCACATTCCGCATATATCTGCCCCATTTAAAATAAAAGATAAAAAGAATTAGTAAATGATAACAAATGTTAAAGTTTTGAATGGAAATTTGATTGAAAAAATCATTACCACATTTTATTACCATTTCTACGATAATCTTATTTTCTCAAGTGTTTTTCTTTGTTCCTCCTCTTTACATTTTGCTCCTTTATATTTTTTCTAAGAATTGTGTTTTTCCAGAATGCGTAATGACAACAATTATTTGGAAAGATGGAGTGTCTATGTTTGTGTACTTACCCTCCTTCCAGTAGACTCAGTATCTGCAAAAGCAAGGAGCCATGCACATTCAAAACCAATTCTATTTGTGCCGGAGTACACCACAGCAGCCTTGACACCTTTAGGGTACATGTTTGCCATGGCGAAATCATCGGAGGTGCTAATAGTGTTTGGGAACTGCTTGACAAAGTTTCCTGCAAATACTTTGCTATCCATAATACTCAGTGGTCCCTTTGTTTGATTCTTCAAAATACCTTCTACAATGATAATTTGCATTTTGGCAGCTGCGTCATTATCAAGGCGTTCTTTTTCAACAACTATGGCTTTAGATTTCTTAAACAGCTCCTTAGCCTTCATGGAACGATCAACTTGCACATCATTATCATATTTCTTCTCACACTGGAAAGATGCCATATTCTTGTTTTAAAACCTAAACATACAAATATTAAGTCAAGTATAGATGATTTTAAGATTGCTATATTCTTTGAATGAGACAAAAAGTTTAAAGTGCAATAGTCCTAAAATTATTGAACGTATAAATAAACATGACTTTTGGGGATTCCTTTTCTAGTTTACATAACCTGAATGTATATATTTTTATAGTTATTCTTGAATTTGGATGGTAAAACAACACTAATTTTGGCTAACATTCAAGAAAACATTTCTATTTTTTTTTGGCATGAACCATCATAGTGAAAGGGGTGTTGAACAACTATGGTCTACTCCATGAAGAAAATAAAAGAGTGGCACTAGTTTATCTCTAAAAGTTATCTGCATATTAAGAAATCATTGAGTACATAATTTCTTCAATAATTGTACACTCATATTTTTCCATCGTTAATAAAACCAAGAATGCTGGCCACTATATCAAAAACAATATGTATCCAACATTGCAAAACAACAATTAACAAGCTTAATTTTAGCAAATACAACCCGGCAACAAATACATAGAAGGAATACAACTCTATGGATCTATGTCTAAAACAAAAAACATTTAGATACACAGCTATCAAGGATTGACACTAATAATTAATGTTGTATGACATTTCTCATCTGTATAAACTTTTTCATGCAAGAAATATTTAAAAGTTCTAGCCCATGCAAGTGCACGGGTAAGCTTAATGATTATAAATTCCATAATTGAGTAACAAGAAACCAACTACCTGAATCTATCAGTGCAATTGGTGAGTACATGAAGAGGTAGACCCGTCGATATTTATAGCATTGGAAGAAATGGTTAAAATAGAATAATACTTTATCCCCTCATCCCAACGGAATTTCTTATCACATCATCCCAAAAGGTAAATTCCCGACCCACCTAGTTGGGTATCTGCTATATCCCCACTACCGGTATTGTTTTGCAATTATATACATCCACGTCGCCCCAAAAAGCTAATATCAATTAAAGTCTCTCTTCATGTGCACATATATTTATAGCATTAGATGGTTTAAAGGCAACAATTTACATTATCCACTTTAGTGTACAATCAATTTCATATTTTATATCATAATTAATCTTCCACTCCTTTACTGTAGCTACCTAAGCTCTGAGATTGTTTCCTCTGGCCAGATTTCTATAGTCTCAACCTTTCACATCTGAACGGACTCCCCTTTCCGCATGCTCCATTGTTTCCCTGCCTTAATGCACTTAATTGTTTTTTACCAAACCTAATTCTACTAGTTGTTTTGCCTTAATGCAGGTAATTGCTTCTGGGTGGTCAAAGTTAACATTTGACAATTGTCGATTAACATACCAAGATTTTTGTGAAAAAATCTGAATCGATAGAAGACGATATTCCTCTCGTGTCTAGGTGGGCACCTAATCATCCATCTTGAAGCAATTGAATCCATGGGTCCAACACTAAACGATAACAAGCTAGGAAGTAGATATATCCACTTAATAGATTGATGCTCTACCTAATGTATGACACCATTGTAGAAGCATTTCAAGGTTACTACATGCGAGCAATTTAAGCGCATGGAACAATTTATTCAAAATATACTTATGACCACTTCCACTTTCTGGCATGTGTGTTACAATGTGAAATAGTTAAATGACATAAAGTTGGGTAGGAAATGGGAAGTGCAATGGACCTGTTAAGTGGGGAATAAAAACCATCGGAAAATTATTATGTGTGTCTTACATTGGTGTTGCGCTTTTGAATGTATGTACTATCTTTCAAAACTTTTACACGGATCATGCTACTGTTTAACAAAGCCAGAAAAGTGTTGCGCTCGATCAATACAACCTGAAGGGACCCCAATGCTCATGTGCAATGACAACCCAATGTGCAGGTACCATGGGCTCCACGGAATGCTCCCCAAGAACCTATGATCGGTTGCATGGGTTGTTGTGGTAATCTATTTTTAACCGGTATTCTTATAGTATTCCCAAAGCACATGCCTCTCACCCTTCTCGCGACGAAGCCAGTAGGACACATGTCACTGGTCGAGCGGGCATCGGGGAAAATTATCCGATGGGGGACGCTCATCGTTTCCCAAAGTATTTGCCTGATGATCCAAGTGGTTGTTGTTGTTGGTTTTTAATTTTATAGCTTAAGTATTTCATTGTTCAATAGATAAGATGGTATCAGATGTAGTTTATATAACTGGAATTCTTAAATATCCAATTGAATTTCAGTCATCCATTAAATTTCACTATATCTCGACATAAAAACTCTGCTAATTTCATTGTGTACTGTCTTATGGCCATATTATAATAAATATATATTGATATATATATATATATATATATACATACGGAAAGGTTTAAGTTACATAAAGATTGTTCTTGAAAGTCACCATGAATGCCTCCAAGTATTCATTCAAAATGCCTCGAACTTGTCATGTCGCTTCTTCCAAAGTGCATCCAGCTCGTCTTGGCATCTCTTCTTGAGCGCCTCTATGGTAGGCGTCGCTCTTCCTTAAGCTCATCAAATGTGGGCCATATGACGTTTTTGGGAGTCATTTCTACATGCTTCTAAATAATTGGAGCGTTCATAGTCATCCCATATTAAGGATGTCCTCATGGGATTCACCGGAACTTTTGTTCTGAATCAGAGGTCGTGTTGCATGGATACGTCATATCGAAGGAGGCTGGCTAGAAGCGCAATATGCAAGATAATCTAGTAAGAAATTTTTATGACCTGAAGATCATTCTCCCAGAAGTGACCTCGACTAGGATTCCGGTGGCTCTGGGTTGAGCTAAGCCGGTTTGACTGCTCTTAACTCGGTTTTTGGTTCAACGAACAAACTAAACTTATACTAGTCGTTGTAGAAACAAAAGCATGGACAAAGGTTTGATGCTATCATATGACTATGGAGGTGTTTTGCCATCGTTGGGCAGCGGTGAGGTACTGCTACCACCGGTCTACGGTAGTGCTGCTAGCGGTTCTCAAGGTGTTGCTGTCAATGCTGCTGGTGAGGGCGCTACAAGCCGATGATGCTCGGTGAGTTTGTGCTACACGTAGAGGTTTTTTTCTTGAACGGGGCGGGTGGTATTATACTTCAGTGCAACAATTGCAGGACTGGTTTCAGATGACGAAGGAAATAGGACATGTGTCGCATCTTGAGAGGAGTCGGGGGAAATTGTCCTATGGGGAATGCTCAGCGCTTTGCCAAAGTATATGTGGTTCTTGCTGATCATCACTTTTATAGCTTCATCATTTCAATGTTGAATAAAATAGATGGGATTCTAAATCCAATTGAATTTTAGTCAACCATTAACTTTTAAATTCCCACATTGAAATTCTACTAGATTAATTATAAACTATATTGTGGCCATTAAATATATTGATATATAAGGATAATTTTAAGTTAGATAAAGATACTATTTTCATACTTAGTGGACTTCGTCCTTACAACCGGATTGTTCCTATTAATAGGAAGGGATGATTTCCCTGACTTGATACTAAGAAAATACCATGAATATTCCCCTGAAATAATATATTCATACTATGGCATCCAGCACCATGCATTCTCAGCAGAGGAGAATTTATGCTTCACTGCTGACTTTGTAAAGTATATAAAGTTAAACTTTGTGTGTGGTTGTATTCTATGAGCACACCACGCACTCACGGCAAATATTACATTAACAAAGTATGATAGCCTTAAATTCGGAGTTGTCCGTTCCTGCCACATATACTTGATACGAAGAATTAAGCCATGTTATATTCTTATAGATTGACATTTAATTTGATGGAATAATCAAATAGGAGATCCTGAAGGTACAATAACATTTTTCCAATATTCAAATTATTGGTTGTTTTATTAGCTGGGCCGAATAGGAAAATCATTTATGTTCTCGGATAGTTGACGGTAAAATTTTTGCTCGATTGGCGTATGGCCATTACCACTTTTATATTTTCATAGGATGTTAGGATTCATGGTTGTCAGGTTATCTGGGTCAAACAGATAAATTGTGTATATTCTGGGATAGAAGAAAATCATATATGACCCTTGAAGCATATGACCAAAATCGATGGACCAACTCCCTTGTCTGATGCCTGGCAAACAAACCTCTTCTCTTTGGAACACCCAAATCCCATTCCCTTCTCCAACACTCACCCTCATGTCATTGGTCTCGTTCCTCAAAACAATCTAGATTTAATTAGCTTATAGTAAAATCTTGGCCAATGACTCTCCTAATTCTTCGATAAAGGGAATATATTAATTATGTGAAGAAACCAATTACACCAAACCCCTGCACCAACAAGATGTCCACAAACGTCAAGGACGCACATAAACTTGCAAAAAAAGAGGAGAAATAGAAAAAAGACCCCATCATGATGATGAAATACTCGCAACAACAAGACTCTAACGACCACCAAAAACAACACCCGGACTACAAAAGGAATTATCCAGAGGCAACGCCTCCAAGAAACAAACAATGCACAAGCTTTGTCATTGCCCGATCAAATATCTCGGGTTTTCACCAAGGGGAAAGTCTAAGATCTCAAAACAATGTCTTCAACAATCTGGGGTACAACCACTAAAGGTCGAACCTAGGGTTCGCACCCAGAAAATACCGACTCGATGCTCGAGTAGCACCAACAAAAATGCAGTACACTTGTGTTGCCAACTCTTCTTGCCAAGACCGTTGTTACGGTCACCAAACACTTGACACATAGGAAGAACATGTGTAGCATAGTGTTCATCGCAAACAAAACACCTCTTTGCCATAACTTAAAAACCCTCGAGCACAGTCACCATGAATTTCTCCACATGCATCAATATCATTGAAATATATAATTACACATCTACCATGGAATTAACAAGAAAGCGAAGCTTCGTGACACGCCCTCATGAAGCCAAATTGACTGAAGATAAGCACGCGCTCTACCAGATCGGTTCGGATATAGATATCTAGTAGCTCCAGACACCGATTACTGGAGATCTCTGAGAGGAAGATAGAAACTCGTCAGCGGACAGATGAAGGAGGTCGACATGAATAAGATTGTAGACTTGGTGCCCAAAGATCAGCACGGACAAACCACCTTTATTCGCATAGATCGACTCTGTGCCACCACCAATCCTAGACCAACAGTTCGCCACCTTGACCACATCAGCCACCACGCGAAGGTGACCCTAGGAAGAGTGCTACTACCGCCTAGCCTGGGGTGCTGCCCTGGCGACCGCATGCAACCACCTAACTGAAGCCGTCCCAATGAATACACTGCTGCAACCTCTACTCTCCAGCACTTCGGGCACGAGGGACCGCCTTAAAAATTGAGGGAAAATTTTACTTCCTTAGCCTCTGCACCAACTAGGGATGCGCACAACCATTAAACCTAAGTACCCGGATTTTTAAACTTTCTTAAACACCAAGTATGGTCCTCAGTGTAAAATTGCATGAGTACTAGAATAACATGGTCCTCAACTATAAATAGGAACCTAAATTACAATGAATTAAGATTTGAAAGTAGGTTTTGGGTTTGTAGAGTCCCAACCATCTATGTATATAAGCAAAAGTCTTGAGACAACCATGCCGCTGATAACAGGAGACGAAAACGAAGCGTCGAACTTGTACGGGATGTAAAACAGACAGGCCATTGTAGGCGATGGATATAAACCCATCTAGGGTTTTGTTCCCTTGCCGATGACACCAGCAGTTTGCTCTGCCTCCGTTGCGCTTGGGGCCATGGAGGTGATGGGGACCTTGGCACCTCAGAGGCGGGATCATTTTCGTTCCCTTTTAGCTCTTTTTTAAGTGTCTGATCTAGGATGGTGATGCAATGTCTACATATTGAAGTTGGAATAATGTCCACCCAACCCTCTCGTCGCTCTGCTGGTGCGTCTAGTGTTGGCGGAGGGTGCGTGTAGTCGTGTGTATGGCGACTCTCTTGGGATCCTGTCGTTTTTATTATTCGTAGGTGTCGTTTGATGTTACTCTCTTTTGATATACTCTTGTCATCTTTGATGATGATTGCTACTCTGGTGCGCTGGTCTTTTGGAACCTTTGCACGATGACTTCTCGTCAGTATACTACGACAGGTTTTCCCAACTCTAGTGATGGAGGGGCGGGGATGGAGGCGCGCCTCCGGCTCGTACTAGTGTCAGTAGTGGTCGCTAGATGGTCCAATGACCTATCTGTAATGTTTATTACTTTTGGAATGTTTATATTATCGTTGATGGTTATTAATAGATTGGTGAAATTTCACAGAGAAACATCAACGACGCTGATAGTCCCATCGTGTCCTTGGATAGTCCCATCCAGTTTGCTCTACATTATTCGCGAGACATGCTGTCCCCTTTAATTCAAGTACCAGTGGCCATCGCTATCAGGCACCAAATTGGGGAGAACTGGTTCGCTTCTTGGACGCCACCTGATGGATTCTCTGAATACTCCAATCACACAGAACTCTAGAGGAGCACGCAGAAGCTTCTAACAAGGGCACTTGGTGTGCCTATAATACGCATATACCTTACAGATGTAGGACCAAACTTGTGCTAACTATCATACATGACCTTGGACTCCTAATCCTACACTTAGTGGCACTACTCCCGAACACGAGTTGGTAACTACTCACTGCGTTTCAAAATATAATAGGTTTGAATCTACACACTAAAAGAAGTCTAGATATATATTTTCGCTTGTATCCTTTGGCATGTTGTCGCTGTGACTTTTTATTTGGTTTCTCCAAATAGTGTGGATCATATGTTTGGTTCATGGTTGGATCATATGGATAGTACAACGAAAGCCATGATTCGCACTGGTGTATCGGCTTTATGTTGGTCCATATGGAGATGTCGCAATGATATTGTTTTTAACAGAAAGAAAACTTTCACTTTTATACATGTTATTCATTTGATGGCGCATTGGGTACAGCTGTGGGCGTACCTATTACCACCTGGGAACCGAGATGCCATGTTGTCCGGATGCGAACGGTTGCTGACGGTTGCTCAGGAATTCTACAACCAGGCTACTTGGCAGCATACTAGACGACTACATAATGTGTAGTTCTTATATGTTTACCTTATTTCGCTGGTTGATCTTTGTGGCAACTGTCGCCAACTCTTGAGTTGTAAACTTCTTAATGCACTTATTTATTTAATAAAGGCTGTGTGCATCGATTGATGCAGAGGCCGGGGAGTATTACCCCATTTCGAAAAGAAAAAAATATTTTCACAAATCTAAAACATCTTATATTTTTAAACGGAGGGAGCAGACAATTACCAAACCTGCTTTACCAATTCCAACTTTCTTACATGACTGTCTAGTACAACCAGAACTCGACTGCCAGCTAACCTTGGCATATGCAAACCGATTAGTGCTTTGAACCTTACTCAAGTACTCACGTGCATGCATGTACCATGAGACTCCTATTCATGTAACAATATGTTTCTCATTTATTTCAAACAACATTTCTAACCCTAATAATCTAATATGTTTGTCATTTATTGCAAACAACACAACACGCATATGTGCATTTTTGTTATGGAAAATAAAGGGAGACATCATTTATGTTTACATCATGTGAATGTCAGAACCTCTATTTTACCCAGAGACGAAGGACTAAGCATTTTTGCACCTTTAGAATCTTATATATTCAGTGGCGAACTACAAAGACAAGCATTATGGAGAATGTATTCTGCCATGGAATCCAATGAAAAAAGAAACATAATTTGTACGATATTATGTATTTCTTGGGAGTAAAGGTAAATGAGTTATGAACATTTGGTAAAACTGCACAATTGTGCAATCTCATTGTGTTGTGATTTAGAAACTCACAAAAGGACGATACTTTGACAGGAAATAAAATTTATGAAATGTGAAGAATGATATTAATAAGAATAACCCACTAGTATAGATTGACTCTTTTATTATCAGTAGTAGAAATCATGGAATTAGAGAATGTGCATGGAGTCATTTCTGTCCCCAAAAAAAATGAGTCATACGCAAATGACGCCACCTCATATGGTTTACCTATAAAATCTGTCTCTAGAAGATAAACTACCTTGAATAAATGTAATTTTACAATCGTCACCGAACTGCCGCGAACATGACTTCCCAGTACAACCCGAACTCGACTACCAGCTAACCATGGCATTCAAGCTGGTCATAGTGGGGAGTAACTTGGACTAGTGTCATGCACATGACACTAGTCTAAGTTATCACCTTCATAGTGGATAGTAACTTATATCTAGTAACATGCAAGATCTTATTTATTAGCTTATAGACTCATCTTGTTTTGGAGTATGTGATGTTATGTTAACATAACTAGTTACCATAAGTCTCTATTTCATCATTTAATGCATGCCACATCATCAAAATGCTTAGTTAGCATTGCATATAGATGCATGTTACCATCTTAATTACTCCCACTATGACTAGCCTTAGTGTTTCAACCTAACTCAAGTACTCAGGTGAATGCGTGCACGGGTACTACCATGGGACTCCTATTCACGTAATGAATATAGAGGGGGTCAAATCTTGCAGAGAAAAAATTATATCTTAATGTAATAGAAATTTGCCATCTAAAAGCGAGTGTGACGATTAAGTGTGTCTAGACGATTATAACCGTCAGCGCCGGCTTGCGTGTTGTAGTGCTAGCCACCAAACCTGAGTTTGTGTTCGCACAAAATTAAAGTCTAGCCCTAATAATGTAATTTATTTCAAACAACATTTCTAACCCAGATAGGCTTGTCATTTATTGCAAACAACACAACAAGCATACGTGCATTTTTGTGATGCAGAAAAAAAAGGACACATCATTTTTTTTCACATCGTATGAATGTTAGAACCATATTTACTCTTGTACCCAGAGATAAAGGACTAGGCACTTTTGCACCTTTAGAATCTTATATATTAAGTGGGGAACTACAAAGACAAGCATTATGGAGAATGTATTCTGCCATGCAATCCAATGAAAAGACAAACATGATTAGTGCGAATAGTATGTATTTCTCGGGAGTAAAGGTAATCAGTTGTGAACATTTAGTAAAACTGCACAAGTGTGCAATCTCATTGTGTTGTGATTTAGAAACTCACACAGGATATTTTGTCAGGAACTAAAATTTATGAAATGTGAAGAATGATATTAATAAGTATAACCCACTAGTATAGATTGGCTTTTCTATTATCAATAGTAGAAATCGCGGAATTCGAGACTGTGCATGGAGTCGGTTCTAGCCTAAAAAGTTGAGTCATCCCCAAATGTTGCCCCCTCATACGATTTACCTAGAAAAAACGTCTGAAGAAGATAAACTAACTCGAATAAATGTAATTTTATGGTTATTCACACTGAAATAGCATGGAAATTTGAATACGGGAAGTCTCTGGTCAGACCTAATGAGATCGAGCTTCTACCAACACAAATGCGAAGAGTACATGAGTGGTATGAGAAAGTCTCTACATGCAATGAAGAAGATCAATTATCAGCGCTGCTTGTGAGAGTTACAAATGAGCATTTCAATGGCGAAGACCAGATTCAAATTTATTTTGAGGAATTATATATTTTATTCAAACAAGATGCCCTCGACTTGAGTCTCGTCGGTTCCAATTGTCTATAAATGGTTCATTTATTTCTATTATAAAGTCTCTAACTCAGCTTGTTCATTGCCTGTAATTATCCCCACTACGCTATTATGTAGAATGAAGAGCGATGAATATGACCGAAAGAAGATCTTTGGCACTGGATTCATCGACCCACACCGATATAATGAAGCATTGCTAAAGGAATACCCCAAGGAGATGAAACAAAACTTGCTAAGGGTTCTATTGAGGCAACATGACAAAAATAGAATATTGTTTTCCTACAACTACGGGTGAGAGTTTTACTGCCTT
Organism: Avena sativa; assembly: GCA_916181665.1. Lineage (NCBI taxonomy): Eukaryota > Viridiplantae > Streptophyta > Magnoliopsida > Poales > Poaceae > Avena > Avena sativa. The sequence goes on along the minus strand of OV702300.1, from coordinate 38,314,281 downwards.
GTACACATTCATTTGATTCTACTAAGTGTAATTGATGAGTTACTGACATAGATAAACGTGCGCAACTTTCACTGGATTCTGCTAATCATTGAAGTTGACGGTGGAAGAGTTGAAATCAAGGACTCACTAAGGAAAGACGAATCATTCTTTAAAGCTGGATCCAGAGGTAATTTCAGTCATTATTGCACTATATCGGTCTATTTCGTTCATATACATCTTGAGATATGAAGTAACTAATAACTCATATATTCTTTATTTTTGCCGGGCAGGGTTTAAAAAGCTTTCACCAATGCTACGGTTGGTGAATTTAGAGATGAGCTTAGTTTTCATCGGGTCGAGGTAAGCAGTACGAGCTAGGTTCACACATCTCTTCAATTCTAGTTACAATACCATTATATCATGCTTGATTATTATTTGAGTGAATTCTATTCTCGTAAAGTGCGAGAGGCAGCCACCGGGGACTAATTTGTGTGGATACTTCGTGTGCGAGTATATTCGCTAGGTCAGTGAGCGGGACGGAGCGGCATTTATAGATCTACGTGAACAATATATTCATAAATTGTGTTGAGTGTCATTCATATATTTGTTATGACGATTGATATTCATATTGATCTCCTTCTTTTATATATAGTTGGAAAAATTTCGGGAGAATCTCCAACCAAGGGAGCGCCTAGTAGCAATTCAAGAATTGGATGGATTTCTTGTTGACCATATCATAAACCCAGAAGGAAAATACCATACCAAGGAATTATAGTGATCAAATGCTTTCCATAATCGAATAGAAGGGTTGTGATATCCATGTAATCAAATTGTATATATATAATTGAATTGTATCTATATAATCATGACGATGTTGTGTGTAATGGGTTCCTTCGTTGCATGTCACCCCAAACGCAACCCTCCTCTACCGATCCTCCTACCGCGGCAGAACCCCCTACCCCCCCCATTCGGCTGCCGCGGCGGAAATTGGCCCTAAATTCTGACGCGGCATACCCCCTCATCGGCTGCGTAACCCCCATTGGCTGCCGTGGCAGATAATGTCTAGTCCCGGTTCGTGATACGACCCGGGACTAAAGATCCTCCACCCCGCGCTCTGCTGCGCGGCCACGTGAAGAGCCTCTAGTCCTGGTTGGTACCTGACCCGAGACAAAAGGTTAGGACCTCTAGTCCTGATTCTGTAGTCCTGGTTGCAACCGGGACTAGAGGTTGTCTACAACCAGAACTAGAGACCCATTCTCCACTAGTGAATCTCATTGTGTTGAGATTTAGAAACTCACACAAGGATACTTTGACATGAAATAAAACTTATGAAATGTGATGGATGATATTAATAAGTATAACACACTAGTATAGATTAGATTTTCTATTATCAGTAGTAGAAATCGCAGAATTAGAGACTGTGCATGGAGTCGGTTCTGGCTTAAAATGTTGAGCCGTCCCCAAATTTTGCCCCCTCGTACGATTTACCTATAAAAACGTCTCCATAAGATAAATTGACTCGAATAAATGTAATCATATGGTCGTCTGGAACTTCAAAATGTCTGCAATAATGGTGGCGGCATGTAAAATTTTAGGAAAAGTGCATTAGATGTATTATTCAAGTAGGTTGGAATATTGGGTCCTCATGTAGAAAATAAAGAGGTAGAATAAAACACCGACTATAGACTAATTTTTTCTTGCAAGGCGGTCTGGAGGCCTTCTTTTGCGGAACTTCTTTTATATTGTCATTGCTCAAAATTTCATGCTTGATGAGCAATTTTAAATGTACTAGATTCTTTTTTTCTAAAGACATGGAATAAAGTAAACCCACTATAGTATTTTTTTCTTGGAGGCGGCTAGTTAATAAAAAACGATCGAGGGCATGGTTCAAAACATTCGTCAAACCTCATATTAGCACCAAATGGTGTCCATAATATATTTTGCTAATATTCATTGCAACTCAATAATAACCTAGTGGTAGGGAGGGTTAAATCCTTCTTACCAATCTAAGGTCGAGTCATCTCACATTGGCCATTAAAAATATATATATTTCTTATAATAATGTGTTGACGTGAAAATTCTTTTGTATCTTATGAATTGTCACATCATCATATTATTTGATCATCCCCAAATATGATTTTTCCGATACTAAAATGGTGTTATAAAATGCAAGGATAAATATGATAATCCAATGCCACTAAAATTTTCTTCACACTCATTGGGATCTTTTGTACATTCAAACACCCAAGGTCAAGTCCTCTCACATTGGCCATTACAAAATATTTATTTCTTATAATAATGTGTTGACCTGAAAATTCATTTGTATCTTAGAACAGTCACATCATCATGTTATTTTTTTTTGAAGTAATCATCATGTTATTTGATCATACCCAAATATGATTTTTCCGATAATAAAATGATGTTATAAAATGCCGGGATAAATATGAGAATCCAATGCCACTAAAATTGTCTTCACGCTCATTGGGATCTTTTGTACATTCAAACACCCAAACGAGTTGTACTCATTTGGCCTATTTTTTAGTTGATATTGTCCATAAGCTCTTACCTTAATTAATTAGTAATATGAATTAGAAAAATCTCCATATTTGTATCTTCTACTTCTCTCGTCTAGATTCTAAACCATGCACGAAAACTAGAAAGGTACAAAATTTTTTTTGCATTACTTTACACACACCATTCATCAAGCAATTAACGAACCAATGTAGGAAACTTGCACATAAAGTTAAACATAGTTCATTACACAAAATTGAAATGTTATGTCGTTCAACATAAACTAAACATATTAGTCGAACCAGAAACCATCTTAAACGTCTCTGTTTTCGAACTGCGATAAGTAGGTGCCATTATGGCCATGGCATATCCCACGGGGTTAGGATTTTATTGGCCAGAGAAGATGACTAGACTGTGTGGTTGGTAGTGTTGTCAGTGAAGAAACTCTTCTTCAATGACTCATCTATAGTTTTAAGAAATTCAATACCATTTCCAATTAGCAATATGTCATCCATATATAACACCAAAAATTCCTTTGCGCTCCCACTTTCCTTCTAGTAAACACATGCTTCGTCATAGTTATGGATGAAGTCAAACCTTTTGACTACTTCATCAAAACGTTTCTTCCTACTCCTAGATGCTTGATTCAGGCCATATATCGACCTTTGAATCCTTGCACACCTTTGAAGTCGCTAGAATTGACAAAAAAATCGGGTTGTGTCATCTACACATTATGGCACCAGATTTACTAGGATACCAATTCGTTGGGACTCTAAGCAAAAGGTGATGTGGCAAGGGTGTTTTTCCCACAAGGGTGACTCTAAGGTTTATGTCAAACCCTCAGGAAATAAAAGAGGGATGATTTAGTAAACAAAGTAGGGAGTTAATAAAAATAAATTTAGCGATAAATATATGCATAATGGTGTCATGATGATGCAAAAAATAAAAACAACATGTGTTTTTGTAATTGAGGATTTTTGGGATGCCAGAACACATATTAGGACTGTGGCAATTAATATGTCTTTCTACATAAACAAGAGAACTTCAACGACTAAATGCACTTGAACTGGTTGGTGCAGTATCAGTTTTCATGAAGATGTAATTTTGTATACATGTGAGGCTGCGCGTACCTTTGTATGAGATCCCTCCAAGGATTGATCATGCATTTTACCGGATCAATATAAATGCACGATTGTGATTACATGGTGACGTGGATAAGCTGCATGTTAAGATAGACGATTTAAATGATCTTTCGGTCGGTTTCTGGTGTATATGACATATAGATTATGGTTTGTGATGTAAATCCTGCTTCGTTTCAAGTATGCTTCACATGATCTATTATTTGAATATAGAGCAGGAACACCTGGATTTTTTTTGGATGTAAATCCTGCTTTGTATTTTTGGAAACAACACAACAATCATCATGCATGTTTTGTCATCGAGTCTTGTGATTTTTAAACCATATTCTGCTTTGTACCCAGACTTAAAGAATCTGGAATGTGTGCCCCTTTAGTATCTAACATATTCAGTGGCAAACTACAAAGACAAGCACTACGTAGAACATATTCTCGCATGGAATATATTGAAAAGAGAAACCTAATTCGTATGGTAAGGATGTATATCTAAGGACATGAGGTAATTGAGTTGAGAACGTTTGCAAAATCCGCGCATGTACTCAAGCTCATTGTGACGATATTTAGGAACTCGAACTCATGCGATTAAACTTGGACGACCAATAAAAAGTGTAAATCGAGGAAAATAATTAATTAGTAAGTCAAACTCACTAGTATAGATTGGTTCTTCTATCATGCTCATCCTTGGGACTCTACACCACGAGAGGACATATAACGTTTTTGGGAAATGTCTTCGCATGACTTCTCGCTGCTTCACCATTTTGCACCTATGCTCGCCATCGACATAGCCCCCTTGCATCCCACACACACTGGCGACTATTTCTCGTCCTTGATCCGTATTTTTTTGTTGGTCAGCATGATAGAATTCGTTCATGTACACATAGTATTTAGTTCATGAGTAAATGATATGATTACCACTATGATTCTAATTATTGTCGTTGAGTATGTTATACATATTTTAATTATTAATATGCCTGAGTTTTAACATGTATAGTTAGTTACCGTCTACTTGAAAACGGATTAGAGAGTTCTCACATCCTCAAGAAGGTATAATGACTTTTGGTTGGACTGTGTTCCAATGATCTGCCAAGGAGCAAACTGTTCGTAACCTACTAGAGTTATATGCTACAGTTTTCCTTTATCAGCAATCTACTTAGAGGTTTTTAGAGCCAGATCCTTTTTTGTTAAACTATTTTAGAGGTGGAAATTGAAGGACCTCGTTTCTGGCTTCCTCCGTTTTCTGGAAAAATAGGATTTTTCGGGTATTTTCTAGAATTTTCTGATCTTCGCGAATATTGCATCTAAACACTGCTTTTTCCATCAGAATCCTGAATCTGGCAGTTCATCCTCCAAACGTTATCCAACATGCAAAAATAGATGAAATAACATAAGTATCATCTCTTAATAAGAAATATATAAATGAATAACAGTAAATTATGATATAGAATAGTGATGCAAAATGAACGTATCATGAACCTATGAAATTATGGAAGACTCTTTTTTTCTTTTGATCTTTTGACACTTTTGTAACAAAAAGTTAGCAAGGAACATATGTGCTAGTCCTTCAATAATAGATTGTAGAAAAATAAAGTTTTGAGATATGTAGATCAATTCAACGGTATTCATAAGAGTGGGGTTCCATGCATTGTTTTTGACAGTAGTAGGTATGATTTATGTTTTTGACCCTTTGTAAGTTAAATGTTTCATGCCCCTTGACCACAAGTACCCAGTTTATCAAGAGCACAAAAGATACGCCATCATATGCACACAACTTCAAACAAGGTGCAATGAGGTACCTCCCGCCCCTTTGTATGAGTGGTCCTTGCCCCCTGAGTTCAAATGTAGACCATCCACGATCCAATGATAGAACAAACAGACTGAATGAACTTCTCAGCATCTTGTTTACTCTTCTCGTAGATCTCTCTCTTTCTTTCCTTTTTATATTGCGAGAGTTCTTCATAGAATATTCATGTTGTAAACTTCCACCATGATGCATAGCTTGGCTTAGGTTGGTGGCCCAATGCTCCCTCTAACACATATGCATACTCGAAAAAACTAATCATTTCTATCTTATTTCATATTCATATCTTTATTGAAAAACTAATCTTAATTTTAATTGGTATCTTTATCTTCCATAGATATCTTGTGGAGAAACGTGGATGTCCATTCATGAGATCCTCGTGCATCAATTTAACTATGAACACCCCATTCTCAGTTAGACTCCATATAAATTTATCGGGATCATTTGTCAAAATTATTGCCATTAATCTCTCACATAGATGCAGTCATGCATCCCATTTACTTCCTGTTAAAGTTCGTCTAAAGCCGATGTTGATAGGATTGTGGGACAAAATATCGTATACATGAACATTCTTCCTGTGTACAATATTGTAAATAGAAGGATATTGTTAGGAGAGAGGCATATCTCCTAACCAAGCATCTTCCCAGAACCTAATGTATCCTGGTCTTAGATACATGGCAAAGTGTTTGCCGAGTATCCGAGTTTCATACACTCGGCAAACTCGTCTTTACCAACGAGGTATTTGTTGTGTGTTCTTTGCCGAGTGTAAATACACAACAAAATTTTGCCGAGTGTTTTTTAGGCTTTGCCGTGTATTTTTAATACTCAGCAAAAATTTCGTTTTCCCGTAGTGAGATGAGCAATCTATAATAGGGGGTTATATGTAGCACCCCAGAAAACCCTAAATAATAATATCACAAGTTGTTTTTACTTTTGTGCATCGTTATGACATCATCATGCATATTTGTCCTAAAAATATTTATGCCAAAAAACTATTTCATCTTCTAGTTATTCCCTTCCAATTTCAAATTAAAACCGCAGGTCTTTATGGATATTTTATTTGTCTAAAACTATCTTACAAAAGGCTTTTAAATAAAACGGAAGGCATGTATGCAAACGTGATGCTTAATCATTTTTTTGGAAACAACACAACAATCATCGGGCATGTTTTTTCATCGAAAATATAAAGAGACACCATTTTTGTATAAATCCTGTGAATGTTAAACCATATTTTGATTTATACCTAGACATAAAGAATCTGGAATGTGTCCCCCCTTCAGAATCTAACTTATCCAGTGGAAAACCGCAAAGACAAGCACTATGTAGAACATATTCTCGTATGGAATATACTGAAAAGAGAAACCTAATTTGTATGGTAGGGATGTATATCTATGGACATAAGGTAATTGAGTTGAGAACATTTGCAAAATCCATGCAGGTACTCAAGCTCATTGTAACCATATTTAGGAGCTCATGCGATGAAACCTGGACAACCAATAAAAAGTGTACGAGGAAGAATGATTAATTAATAACTCAAACTCACTACGGAGTAGTATAGATTGGTTCTTCTATCATACTTATCCTTGGGATTCTACCCCACGAGAGGACATATAACGTTTTTGGGAAGGATATTCGCATGACATCTCGCTACTTCTCCGTCACACGGAGTTCTTCACTCCCTCCACTTCTGCTTCATCTTCAACATCTGATTTTGCACCTATGTTCTCCATCGACATAGCCCCCTTGCATCGCACACACACTGGCGACTATTTCTCGTCGTTGATCCGTATTTTTTTGTTGGTCAGCATGGTAGAAGTCGTTCATGTACACATAGTATTTAGTTCATCAGTAAGTGTGATATGATTTTTGTTGTGTTAGATAGAATTAAGAATGAGGTTCGCTTGTGGGTTATTGCGGGCGCCAAACATTTGGGCGAAATAATGCCGGGAGAGTAGGTTTATTGTAATATTCACCTTTCTTTTCTTTGCTATGTTCGTCAAACTCTTTCTTAATTAATAGATTGGGCCAAAGCTTTTGCCCCCGTTTCAAAAAAAAAGTGTGATATGATTCTAATTATTGTTGCTGAGTATGTTATAAATATTTTAATTATTAATATGCCTGACTTTTAACATGTATAGTTAGTTAGCATCTACTTGAAAATGCATTAGAGAAGTTCTCACGTCCTCAAGAAGGTATAATAATTTTTCGTTGGACTGTGTGTTCCAATGATCTGCACCTGATAGATACAGCCAGAGAAGCAAACAGTTCGTAACATACTAGAGGTATGCCACAAAATATTAAATATAAGAGAAAAATGTTCTTCCTGCTGCTATATTGCTATCTTTTGTGCCATCTCTTGTCATTGATGCTATTTCTTATTCCATGAAACCGAAAGGTATCGGATTCCCCATGGGACCCAATACTTTCTATATCGCGTATTCACAACGCAAGCTATAGTACTTCAATCCGGTGGGTTTTCTGATAGGACTCCATCTATAAATACGTTACATCTGATGCCCAATTGTATCTTCATCGAGGACAATTTCCAAGACATCTTATCCACAACGAGGTAATATATTTTGATTTCACGTTTCTTTCGCTCTCCTTTAAATTGATTTCATTCACAGTGGTAATCGAAATGGCCTTTTAGTTATTTTATTGTGCTCCAGAATAAACATATGCTTCCTTGTGTCATACTTTAATAGTTAGTAATCTTAACTGATACTCGAACACAAATTTTACTTTGGACATAATTTCATTCTTGTTAATTATTTCCAACCAAGCTAACTTATTACATTGATCTTCATACATCATCAAACTTCAGCTGATGTTGCGACGCAGCAATGCCAAAGAGTATGTTCGGCCGCTGCCAAGACCGTTAGTGTTGACCGCGCATGAAAATGCTTCAAACTATCCGCAACAGGTAAGGGTTGATCCTCCCTGAGTTCTTCTAGGCCGTGGGGACTTTGCAAGATATTTGAATTAGTTTCCTTAACATGATAGAACAAAGAGTTTTTATCAATTGATACTTAAGTTCTTGCATAGTTCATTGGTGTTTGAGCTTTATTTATTAATTTTTTCTGACAAATAATACTACAGTTTGCCTTTATCAGCAATCTACTTACAGGTTTTTTAAGTCAGACCCTTTTTTTGTTAAACTATTTTAGAGGTGGAAATTGAGGAAGCTCGTTTCTTTGTTTGTTCAACTCTCTTTTATACTCATTATCTCTAGTTGATCGTTGCATTATGGACAGAAACGATGTTCCTTGTAGCGACTCAAACTCAGGTTTCAGTTAGAACATAGCATTAGCTTCATTGCAAAAGTTACAAACGTTAGTGTCAATAAAAAAGTGCGATCATCTCTTGTTGCAAAAAAATCTGTAAATCTTGCTAAAGTGGAAGATTACATAGTATAAATTAATATACTAGCCACGAAAATTATGTGCAGATTAGCACGGTGATTAATTCATAGTAACCTTACTACATGTCAATTGTACCTAACATAAACAAAAACACATTGGCATCATCTTAATCTAAAAAAATGGAATCATCAGGACCGAGGATAAAACACACTTTAATCTCTCAAAACCAAATTCAGCCTCCCTCTAGAAATAAACTTCAAATAGATCCCCGTCGACAAGCCAAATAGTCTTTTCTAGCCACTAATCATCAAGAGTTTCTTCTGACTTTCAAATGGCTAGATTTGTTATTGAGATGAGAGAGGGGCTAAAAGTGATTTTTTTTTGTAAGGACATCAAGTATATAGTTGCTTGATTTGTCAGGTGAAATACGAAAACCGATTTTGTTAACAATCGCATTTCACACTTTTGAGAAGTTCCTCAACTTCGTCCAAACATACCATATGTAGGGAGGGTATTTCCCATCTGTATCTGTTTTTCCATTTGTTGTTTACGGCCTCTACTGCAAAGGATATTTCTCTCCTTGACATGGTAACTTTAATCTAGGTGCACATTTCAACGGTGGGAACAAACCAGATGAGGGTCTCCTGGGTCACCGATGATCGTAATGTGCCATCCATTGTGGAGTACGGCACATCTCCGGGAAGGTACACATCGTCCGCGAAGGGAAGCCACACATCATACAGATACGCCATGTACCAGTCTGGCGCGATACACCACGTCACGATCGGGCCGCTCAAGCCAAGCACGATCTACTACTACCGTTGTGGGAAGGTCGGCGATGAGGATTTCCGCCTCAAGACTCCTCCGGCACAACTACCCATTGAGTTTGTTGTCATTGGCGACCTAGGGCAGACAGACTGGACCAAGTCGACGTTGTCGCACATCGACGCCTTGGACTATGACTTGTTGTTGCTCCCCGGTGACTTGTCGTACGCAGATATGTATCAGCCATATTGGGACACGTTCGGGCGGCTTGTGGAGCCGCAGGCGAGCACCCGGCCGTGGATGGTGACGGAGGGTAACCACGATATGGAGGCGAACCACCAGGATGATAAGATTGCGTTTCTCGCCTACAACAAGCGGTGGCTCATGCCGCACGAGGACAGCAACTCCAAGTCCAACCTTTACTACTCCTTCGATGTAGCAGGTGGCGCGGCCCACGTGGTGATGCTGGGCTCATATGCCGGTTTCAAGCAGGGGTCGGAGCAGTACGCATGGCTGAAGAATGACCTCGCCAACGTGGACCGGCAGAGGACGTCGTGGCTACTGGTGGTGTTGCACACACCGTGGTACAACACCAACGAAGCGCACCAGGGCGAGGGCGAGGACATGCGCGTCGCAATGGAGAGGCTTCTCTACGATGCTAGAGTGGACATCGTCTTCGCCGGACACGTCCACGCCTACGAGCGATTCGTAATCCTTCTGTCCCATTTGTTCTACAAATTAATCATCCATTCATCAAACTAACCATGCAATTTTGTGGGTGATCGATGACCTAGACGAGGATCTACGACAACCAGGCCGACAGCCGAGGTCCAATGTACATCACCATCGGCGATGGCGGCAACAGGGAAGGCCTTGCAAGCAAGTATGTATATGTGATTGACATCACATCCAACTGCTCTTGATTTTAATGGATCTTGCTGTAATTTTGATTATTATGTTAATCTTCTTTTTTTGAAGCTTCATTGAGGATCACAAGTCGTCTCGACTTTCGGTGTTCCGACAAGCGAGCTTCGGGCACGGGCGACTAAGTATCGTCAACGCAACGAGCGCTGTCTGGAGGTGGCACTGCAATGACGACGACAATGCCACCGTGGCCGACGAGGTCTGGCTGGAGAGCTTGGCTAGCACAAAGCCGACATCCCTAGTAGCCGCGCGCAGGTCGAGGTACCCATGAGTACATTCTAGGGTATTTGCCCTGTCAGCCTAGATTGGTATTTGCCCGGTCGGTGGTTCACTACTACACAAAATAACTCTAAATGCAAGTTAAAATTAATAGCTCTGTCGTCCGGTTTTGTCACCGACTTTACCAGTAGCAGCCATGGGTGTCATAGTAATAACGCAATTTAGCTGGTCCTCTAAATAAACCGACTGAGCAGTCAATATCTCAGTCATATTTGCGTTCCCAACGGGTAGGGAATTGAACTACTATGTATTACCACCGCTGTATTGGAAATAAAGAACCGATGTAATATGATTGGAAACAAAGAACCTATGTCCGTACTATAATATAAAATGTAATATGTAAAGCTATTGTGCATAACTGGTTGCAGAATATTATTTTATACATCAAATTGTACTTTATGACATGAATGTTTGTACATTCCAGATTAAAGAAGTACAGTCATAGTCATCCTCTGCGCCTTGTGTCCTGCTCACTCTATCTTAGCATACTAATTTCACATAGAGTTTCTAGCCAGATGCCAGAATAGCACAAATCATGCACTGAACATACCGGAAATATGCAACTTTTTAGTATATAAACTTTCAGATTTGCTAGTTCTCAAGTGCATAAGAACTTCCTATGTCTTAGTCACCTCTCTTATCATTAGATTTATCTTGCGATTCGTGCAATGTGGAAGTTAAACATAAGTTGCAAATAGGTTACATCAGTTGCAAGTAGGTTGCACTGAGAATTAGTACAAATTTTATAAGTTGCAACTAGGTTGCAACTAAGAATTTGTATAAATAGTAGGATGATATCAGCATACTGAGACATAAAAAGTTCTCAGGCGTCAGAGATCTCTATGCACTTCCATAAACTTTTCGCAACTTCTGCACCATTTATATTTAATTTAGGGATGCGATAGATTTCCATAAAATGGCAAAAAACGTACTTTTAAATAGTTTGTGAACCGTCCATTCATGTCTATCAGATGATCCAGTTTCACCCGCTTCCCCCACGCACAACCCCTAAAATACATGTTACTTTGCATCCACGAACATCCACTAGTACAGATTGGGTCTATTAAGGCCCTCCTTCGTAAATCGGTTTGTTCCGTGCGTGGTGGTTCATTATTACCACATTTTGTCCAGTTTCCACCTTTTTTTGCCCCTTCTCACATGGTGCATCATAAATCATAGTTTGTATAGTGAGTTTTTGATGGCTCGAATTCCTTAAAAAACCTAACTGCCACCTGTCTTAAAACTGTGTCTTCTTCCCACATGCTCCTACCATAAAGCCCAGTTTCACCGCCCTCCTGGTTAGACCACCAACTCTACTTTAGCGCCTATAGGGCTCGCACCAAGAAGACAACTTGCCTCTCTTGCGTCTAGCAGTGTCCAAGGCGCGCATCAACGCAATATTGAGCATGCATCTCCTATGATTAAGAGGAGAATGTTTATTGTGTAGTGATTAGTTATGAATTAATTAGTTGTCTTCTGTAAAAAAAATAACCATGGCAACCCTGAATGATTAGTTTCCCTTCCAATCTTCGCTGGTTCTGACTCTTTTTTTGTTTTTTTGTGTGTCTGCGATGTTATCCTCAAAGATACCCTAGGGTACCTTTTATTTAGGCGTTTTTATGTCAAACCAAGTCCGTGGGAGAAAAGTTGACACAAATCGGATGGTCGAAGGAGAAAAGAGGTAGGGTGGCACTCCTAGTAGGGTTGGCCACATCACCAACCCTCTCTTGGGCCTCCAGTCCCCTCTTGTGAAGTCCAATCACTCCAGATCATTACTCTTCACGAAATATTGGCTTTTTCAGAAGCTTAGCTCCATTTGACTTTGTTTAGGACCCTAAAAGATAAAAATACACGAAACATGGTTTTCCTGTCCTGTAGAGTTATAACCAACATAAAGGGGATCACTGGTAAATCCCCAAAAATCAATATAAAACATGCATATTACATTATATTTGTTGCAAATATGTGGGAATATGTATCAATAAACTATAAAGTTCATGTATGCATTTTACATGCATCAACATCCCCAAGCTTAACCTATACTCGTCCTCGAACATGAAGGTGATAAAACTAAACATGAACTTTGGAGATTGTTGCTATGTTTCATGTCAGACATTATTAAACAAATTTTACAAGGTACAATCTTTAATGAATAGTAATAAGCAAATGAGCTATAAAGTGATATCTCTTTTACACTATAAACATGCTTAACAATAAGTTGTTTTGTAATTAAACAATGAAAGTACCATGAAAAATTAAGCATGCTTGGATGAACCTATGAAATTATGGGAGACTCTTTTTATTCTTTTAATCTTTTGGAACTTCTGTAACAAAAAGTTAGCAGGAAACATATGTAGATCAAGTCAACGGTATTCATAAGAGTGGGGTTCCAGGCATTGTTTTTGATAGTAGTATGTATAGTTTATGTGTTTGACCCTTTGTAAGTTAAATGTTTCATGCCCCTTGACCACAAGTACCCAGTTTATCAAGATCACGAGAGATACGCCATCATATACATACAGCTTCAAACAAGGTGGCACTGAGGTACCTCCTACCCCTTTGTATGAGTGGTCCTTGCCCCCTGAGTTCCAAGGTAGACCATCCATAGTCCAATGATAGGACAAACAAACTTAATGAACTTCACAACACTTTGTTTACTCTTCTCATATCTCTCTCTCTCTCCTTTTTTATATTGCGAGAGTTATTCATAAAATATTCATGCTGTAAACTTTCATCCAACCATGTCTGGCTCGACAGCTTTGGTCGTCCTCGGCGTAATCCTGCTCGCGGCGGCGGCAGATGCCCACGGCCGACCCCGGCTGCAACGACATCCAGCTCAACTACAACTTGCAGACCCGCACCAAGATCCGCCACTTCGCCGCCGACCCCGACCAGAGCAAGCAGCCCTACTCCTTCATGGCCAACGCCTCCATCGTCAACGGAGGCACTCGCCCGCTCAACTCCTGGGCAATGCTTGTCACCTTTGGCCATGACGAGATCCTCGTCGGCGTCGATAGCGCTGCTCACCGCCGGCGCCGAACTGCCCTATGACACCACCACCGAGAACGCCACCTCCTTCTCCGGGTACCCGCAGACGGACCTCCTCACGCCGATTGCCACCGCCGGGGACATCGCCCAGATCCAGGCCTCCGTCGCCCTGCGTGGCACGCTCTTCGCCAGGCCGATCGGGATGCTGCTCCCCACCGCCTTGACCCTCGACGACTCGGACTACGACTGCCCACCGGCGACCAATGTCATGGCCTCGCTCCTCTCCACCTGCTGCCTCCTCACACCCATGGCTCCACTACATCAAATTAGACAAACAAACACGCTTAAAAAATCTTATGGCCAAGGGCACGTGTCGTGCCCGTTCTTTTTCTTTATTTTCTTCTCAACTCACTCAATGTGTTACAAGACTCACGGTCTACCTTTGCTTATATATGCAAGCTAGACCTGACTAATACTAAACCTAAACCATCACGTACACACGTACGGATACTACTAGTACTAGGACTCACACATACACTTGCCTAACTAGGAAACCTCTCTAAACTAAGACACGTACACACCACACATACCACGGACACACATAGTCCTAGTGCTACTCGGACATACACTAGTATCACTCGGACTCTCTTACCAAGATTAAGCTAACAGCCTTGGCCAACGCCACAATGGTCATCGATGACGACCCGACCAAGCAGAACTTCCATCGACGACAACGGCGACGGCAACGAGGACGGCGACATTGTCATCGCATACCACGTGATCCAGGCGTACCCGAGCTATACCATGCTGTTGGCTGCATCATCAACATTCCTATTGCTTCAGCAATAATGATCTTGGTGCAACCGCCCTATTCCATGCAGAGTCTTTGATCCTGTGAGTTCTACTACTGATAATAGATGAGCCAATCTATACTAGTGGGTTATATGTAGCATCCTGGGAAACCCTGAATAATAAAATTGCATGTTGTTTTTACTTTGTGCATTGTCATAACATCATCATGCATATTTGTCCTAAAATATTTATGTCAAAAACCTATTTCCTTTTTTAATTATTCTTCTCCTCTAATTTCAAATTAAAACTTTAGGTCTTTCTGGATATCTTATTTGTCTAAAACTATCTTACAAATGGCTTTTAAATGAAACAGACACTTGTGGAAAACGGGTCTCTAGTCTCAGACCGTAACGGGCTCTAGTCCCGGTTTGGACCCGGGACTACCAAATAGGGACTAGAGGCCCCTATCTCTAATCCTGGTTCCCTACGGCCCGAGACTAGAGTCCACCACATGACTAAAGACCCGGAACTAGAGGTTCTTCATGTTCGTAGCCTGGAGACCTTATAGTCCTGGCCCGTAACAAGCCGGACCGCTGCCTAGTTCGGCACCGAACAGAAGCCTTCTTTTCCATTAGTGGGAAGACATAAATGCAAACTCATGATGCTTAATCGGTTTTTTCGAAACAACACAACAATCATCGTGCAACGCATTTAGTGCAGCTTGCCTGATTTTTTACCCTGCTCTACCATTTTTGCAGACATTTTCTATTTCTAGTCGACTGTAAATTACTTTATTGGAGTCGGTTTATCTTATGGAGACATTTTTATGGGTAAACCGTCCGAGGAGGGTAAAAAATCAGGCCAGAACCGACTCCATGCATAGTCTCCCATTCGGCGATTTCTACTACTCACGGAATCATCTACTCATGGAATCAAAGACTGTGAATGGAATCGGTTCCGCCCTTGAAAATAGCTAATCTACACTAGTGGGTTATACTTTTAATTTCATTCTTCACATTTCATATATTTGGCGACCACTCATTATTAAGGCCAGAACCGATTCCATGCAGTCTATGATTCCATGAGTTCTGCTACTGATAATAGATGAGCAATCTATACTAGGGGGTTATATGTAGCACCCTAGAAAACCTTAAATAATAAAATCACATGTTGTTTTTACTTTTGTGCATCGTCATGACATCATCATGCATATTTGTTATAAAAATATTTATGCCAAAAACCTATTTCATCTTCTAGTTATTCCTCTCCAATTTCAAATTAAAACCCCATGTCTTTCTGGATATGTTATTTGTCTAAAACTATCTTACAAAAGGAACATGATGCTTAATCCTTTTTTTGGAAACAACACAACAATCATCGTGCATGTTTTGTCATCGAAAATATGAAGAGACACCATTTTTGTGGACATCCTGTGAATGTTAAACCATATTTTGATTTATACCTAGACATAAAGAATCTGGAATGTGTCCCCCCTTCAGAATCTAACATATTTAGTGGAAAACCGCAAAGACAAGCACTATGTAGAACATATTCTCGTATGGAATATACTGAAAAGAGAAACCTAATTTGTATGGTAGGGATGTATATCTATGGACATAAGGTAATTGAGTTGAGAACATTTGCAAAATCCATGCAGGTACTCAAGCTCATTGTAACCATATTTAGGAGCTCATGCGATGAAACCTGGACAACCAATAAAAAGTGTACGAGGAAGAATGATTAATTAATAACTCAAACTCACTACGGAGTAGTATAGATTGGTTCTTCTATCATACTTATCCTTGGGATTCTACACCACGAGAGGACATATAACGTTTTTGGGAAGGATGTTCGCATGACATCTCGCTACTTCTCCGTCACACGGAGTTCTTCACTCCCTCCACTTCTGCTTCATCTTCAACATCTGATTTTGCACCTATGTTCTCCATCGACATAGCCCCCTTGCATCGCACACACACTGGCGACTATTTCTCGTCGTTGATCCGTATTTTTTTGTTGGTCAGCATGGTAGAAGTCGTTCATGTACACATAGTATTTAGTTCATCAGTAAGTGTGATATGATTCTTATTATTGTCGCTGAGTATGTTATAAATATTTTAATTATTAATATGCCCAACTTTTAACATGTATTGTTAGTTAGCATCTACTTGAAAATGCATTAGAGAAGTTCTCACGTCCTCAAGAAGGTATAATAATTTTTCGTTGGACTGTGTGTTCCAATGATCTGCACCTGATAGATACAGCCAGACACCCTGGCCACAGTGGCGTAGCCAGGGGGTTCTGTGTAGTCAAATGACTACACAGGATTCTTGTCAATCCTTCATGTACATGAGAAAAGTTATAAAAGAATATGTAAAAATTTGAGAATATATACATATAAGATGAGTTTGACAACACAGACTTTTGATCCTGGCACCGTCACTGCCTGGCCAGACAGCAAACAGTTCGTAACATACTAGAGGTACATGCCACAAAATATTAAATATAAGAGAAAAATATTCTTCTTTCTGTTATATTGCTATCTTTTGTGCCATCTCTTGTAATTGATGCTATTTCTTATTCCATGAAACCGAAAGGTATGGGATTCCCCATGGGACCTAATACTTTCTATATCGCGTATTCACAACGCAAGCTATAGTACTTCAATACGGTGGGTTTTCTGATAGGACTCCATCTATAAATACGTTACATCTGATGCACAATTGTATCTTCATCGAGGACAATTTCCAAGACATCTTATCCACAACGAGGTAATATATTTTGATTTCTTTCGCTCTCCTTTAAATTGATTTCATTCACAGTGGTAATCGATATGGCCTTTTAGTTATTTTATTGTGCTCCAGAATAAACATATGCTTCCTTCTGTCATACTTTAATAGTTAATAAATATTAACTGATACTCGAACACAAATTTTACTTTGGACATAATTTCATTCTAGTTAATTATTTCCAACCTAGCTAACTTATTACATTGATCTTCATACATCATCAAACTTCAGCTGATGTTGCGGCGCACCAATGCCAAAGAGTATGTTCGGCCGCCGCCAAGACCGTTAGTGTTGACCGCGCATGAAAATACGTCAAACTATCCACAACAGGTAAGGGTTGATCCTCCCTCTGTTCTTCTAGGTTGTGGGGACTTTGCAAGATAGTTGAATTAGTTGCCTTAACATGACAGAACAAAGAGTTTTTATCGATTGATACTTAAGTTCTTGCATAGTTCATTGGTGTTTGAGCTTTATTTTTTAATTTTTTTAGACAAATACTACAGTTTGCCTTTATCAGCAATCTACTTACAGGTTTTTAGAGCCAGACCCTTTTTTGTTAAACTATTTAGAGGTGGAAATTGAGGGAACTCGTTTCTTTGTTTGTTCAACTCTCTTTTATACTCATTGTCTCTAGTCGATCGTCGCACTATGGACAGAAATGATGTTCCTTGTAGCGACTCAAACTCAGGTTTCAGTTAGAACATAGGATTAGCTTCATTGAACATTTACAAACATTAGTGTCAATAAAAAAGTGCGATCATCTCTTGTTACAAAAAAGTCTATAAATCATGCTAAAGTGGCAGATTACATAGTATAACTTAATATACTAGCCACGAAAACTATTTGCAGATTAGCACAGTGATTAATCCATAGTACCCTAACTACATGTCAATTGTACCTAACAAAATCATAAACAAATTGGCATCATATTAATCTAAAAAAATGGAATAACCAGGACGAGGATAAAACACACTTTTATCTCTCAAAACCAAAATCAGCCTCCCTCTAGAAAGAAAGTTCAAATAGATCCCGACGACAGTCAAATAGTCTTTTCTGGCCACTTATCATCAAGAATTTTTGATGATTTTCAAAGTTCCAGATTTGGTATTGAGATGAGAGGGGGGCTAAAAGTGATTTTTTTCGTAAGGACATCAATTACATAGTTGCTTGCTTTGTCAGGTGACATACGAAAACCGATTTCGTTAAAAATCGCATTTCACTAATTTGAGAAGTTCCTCTATTTCGTCAAAACATACCATATGTAGGGAGAGTATTTTCCATCTGTATGCGTCTTTCTATTTGTTGTTTACGGCCTCTACTGCAAAGGATATTTCTCTCCTTGACATGGTAACTTTAATCTAGGTGCACATTTCAACGGTGGGAACAAACCATATGAGTGTCTCCTGGGTCACCGACGATCGTAATGCGCCATCCATTGTGGAGTACGGAACATCTCCGGGCAGGTACACATCGTCCGCGAAGGGAAGCCACACATCATACAGATACGCCATGTACCACTCTGGCGCGATACACCACGTCAAAATCGGTCCGCTCAAGCCAAGCACGATCTACTACTATCGCTGTGGGAAGGTCGGCGATAAAGATTTCTGCCTCAGGACTCCTCCAGCAAACTTTCCAATCGAGTTTGTTATCATTGGTGACCTAGGGCAGACAGAATGGACCAAGTCGACATTGTCGCACATCAGCGCCGCGGATTACGACATGTTGCTGCTCCCCGGTGACCTGTCCTATGCAGATATGTATCAGCCATATTGGGACACGTTCGGGCGGCTTGTGGAGCCACAGGCAAGGACCCGGCCGTGGATGGTGACAGAGGGTAACCACGAGATAGAGGCGCATCACAAGGATGATAAGATTGCATTTCTCGCCTACAACAAGCGGTGGCTCATGCCGCACGAGGACAGCCACTCCAAGTCCAACCTTTACTACTCCTTCGATGTGGCAGGTGCCGCGGCCCATGTGGTGATGCTGGGCTCATATGCCGGTTTCAAGCAGGGGTCGGAGCAGTACGCATGGCTGAAGAGGGACCTCGCCAACGTGGACCGGCAGAGGACGTCGTGGCTACTGGTGGTGTTGCACACACCGTGGTACAACACCAACGAAGCGCACCAGGGCGAGGGCGAGGACATGCGCGTCGCAATGGAGAGGCTTCTCTACGATGCTAGAGTGGACATCGTGTTCGCCGGACACGTCCACGCCTACGAGCGATTCGTAATCCTTCTGTCCCATTTGTTCTACAAATTAATCATCCATTCATCAAACTAACCATGCAATTTTGTGGGTGATCGATGACCTAGACGAGGATCTACGACAACCAGGCCGACAGCCGAGGTCCAATGTACATCACCATCGGCGATGGCGGCAACAGGGAAGGCCTTGTAAGCAAGTATGTATATGTGATTGACATCACATCCAACTGCTCTTGATTTTAATGGATCTTGCTGTAATTTTGATTATTATGTTAATCTTCTTTTTTTGAAGCTTCATTGAGGATCACAAGTCGTCTCGACTTTCGGTGTTCCGACAAGCGAGCTTCGGGCACGGGCGACTAAGTATCGTCAACGCAACGAGCGCTGTCTGGAGGTGGCACTGCAATGACGACGACAATGCCACCGTGGCCGACGAGGTCTGGCTGGAGAGCTTGGCTAGCACAAAGCCGACATCCCTAGTAGCCGCGCGCAGGTCGAGGTACCCATGAGTACATTCTAGGGTATTTGCCCTGTCAGCCTAGATTGGTATTTGCCCGGTCGGTGGTTCACTACTACACAAAATAACTCTAAATGCAAGTTAAAATTAATAGCTCTGTCGTCCAGTTTTGTCACCGACTTTACCAGTAGCAGCCATGGGTGTCATAGTAATAACGCAATTTAGCTGGTCCTCTAAATAAACCGACTGAGCAGTCAATATCTCAGTCATATTTGCGTTCCCAACGGGTAGGGAATTGAACTACTATGTATTACCACCGCTGTATTGGAAATAAAGAACCGATGTAATATGATTGGAAACAAAGAACCTATGTCCGTACTATAATATAAAATGTAATATGTAAAGCTATTGTGCATAACTGGTTGCAGAATATTATTTTATACATCAAATTGTACTTTATGACATGAATGTTTGTACATTCCAGATTAAAGAAGTACAGTCATAGTCATCCTCTGCGCCTTGTGTCCTGCTCACTCTATCTTAGCATACTAATTTCACATAGAGTTTCTAGCCAGATGCCAGAATAACACAAATCATGCACTGAACATACCGGAAATATGCAACTTTTTAGTATATAAACTTTCAGATTTGCTAGTTCTCAAGTGCATAAGAACTTCCTATGTCTTAGTCACCTCTCTTATCATTAGATTTATCTTGCGATTCGTGCAATGTGGAAGTTAAACATAAGTTGCAAATAGGTTACATCAGTTGCAAGTAGGTTGCACTGAGAATTAGTACAAATTTTATAAGTTGCAACTAGGTTGCAACTAAGAATTTGTATAAATAGTAGGATGATATCAGCATACTGAGACATAAAAAGTTCTCAGGCGTCAGAGATCTCTATGCACTTCCATAAACTTTTCGCAACTTCTGCACCATTTATATTTAATTTAGGGATGCGATAGATTTCCATAAAATGGCAAAAAACGTACTTTTAAATAGTTTGTGAACCGTCCATTCATGTCTATCAGATGATCCAGTTTCACCCGCTTCCCCCACGCACAACCCCTAAAATACATGTTACTTTGCATCCACGAACATCCACTAGTACAGATTGGGTCTATTAAGGCCCTCCTTCGTAAATCGGTTTGTTCCGTGCGTGGTGGTTCATTATTACCACATTTTGTCCAGTTTCCTCCTTTTTTTGCCCCTTCTCACATGGTGCATCATAAATCATAGTTTGTATAGTGAGTTTTTGATGGCTCGAATTCCTTAAAAAACCTAACTGCCACCTGTCTTAAAACTGTGTCTTCTTCCCACATGCTCCTACCATAAAGCCCAGTTTCACCGCCCTCCTGGTTAGACCACCAACTCTACTTTAGACACGCGCCTATAGGGCTCGCACCAAGAAGACAACTTGCCTCTCTTGCGTCTAGCAGTGTCCAAGGCGCGCATCAATGCCATATTGAGCATGCATCTCCTATGATTAAGAGGAGAATGTTTATTGTGTAGTGATTAGTTATGAATTAATTAGCTGTCTTCTGTAAAAAAAATAACCATGGCAACCATGAATGATTAGTTTCCCTTCCAATCTTCGCTGGTTCTGACTCTTTTTTTGTTTTTTTGCGTGTCTGCGATGTTATCCTCAAAGATACCCTAGGGTACCTTTTATTTAGGCGTTTTTATGTCAAACCAAGACCGTGGGAGAAAAGTTGACACAAATCGGATGGTCGAAGGAGAAAAGAGGTAGGGTGGCGCTCCTAGTAGGGTTGGCCACATCACCAACTCTCTCTTGGGCCTCCAGTCCCCTCTTGTGAAGTCCAATCACTCCAGATCATTACTCTTCACGAAATATTGGCTTTTTCAGAAGCTTAGCTCCATTTGACTTTGTTTAGGACCCTAAAAGATAAAAATACAGGAAACATGGTTTTCCTGTCCTGTAGAGTTATAACCAACATAAAGGGGATCACTGGTAAATCCCCAAAAATCAATATAAAACATGCATATTACATTATATTTGTTGCAAATATGTGGGAATATGTATTAATAAACTATAAAGTTCATGTATGCATTTTACATGCATCAACATCCCCAAGCTTAACCTATACTCGTCGTCGAACATGAAGGTGATAAAACTAAACATGAACTTTGGAGATTGTTGCTATGTTTCATGTCAGACATTATTAAACAAATTTTACAAGGTACAATCTTTAATGAATAGTAATAAGCAAATGAGTTATAAAGTGATATCTCTTTTACACTATAAACATGCTTAACAATAAGTTGTTTTGTAATTAAACAATGAAAGTACCATGAAAAATTAAGCATGCTTGGATGAACCTATGAAATTATGGGAGACTCTTTTTATTCTTTTGATCTTTTGGAACTTCTGTAACAAAAAGTTAGCAGGAAACATATGTAGATCAAGTCAACGGTATTCATAAGAGTGGGGTTCCAGGCATTGTTTTTGATAGTAGTATGTATAGTTTATGTGTTTGACCCTTTGTAAGTTAAATGTTTCATGCCCCTTGACCACAAGTACCCAGTTTATCAAGATCACGAGAGATACGCCATCATATACATACAGCTTCAAACAAGGTGGCACTGAGGTACCTCCTACCCCTTTGTATGAGTGGTCCTTGCCCCCTGAGTTCCAAGGTAGACCATCCATAGTCCAATGATAGGACAAACAAACTTAATGAACTTCACAACACTTTGTTTACTCTTCTCATATCTCTGCAAACAAACTTGATAGAATATTATTTTATACATCAAATTGTACTTTATGACATGAATGTTTGTACATTCCAGATTAAAGAAGTACAGTCATAGTCATCCTCTGCGCCTTGTGTCTTGCACACTCTATATTCGCATAATAATTTCACATAGAGTTTGTAGCCAGATGCCAGAGTAGCACAAATCATGGACTGAACATACCGGAAATATGCAACTTTTTTGTATATAAACTTTCAGATTTGCTAGTTCTCAAGCGCATAAGAACTTTCTATGCCTTAGTCACATCTCTTATCATTAGATTTATCTTGTGATTTGTGCAATGTTGGAGTTACACATGAGTTGCAAATAGGTTACTTGAGTTGCAAGTAGGTTGCAACTGAAAATTAGTACAAATTTTATAAGTTGTAACTAGGTTGCAACTAAGAATTTGTATAAACAGTAGGATGATATCAGCATACTGAGACATAAAAAGTTCTCAGCCGTCAGAGATCTATGCACTTCCATAAACTTTTCGCAACTTCTGCACCATTTATATTTAATTTAGGGATGCGATAGATTTCCATAAAATGGCAAAAAACGTACTTTTAAATAGTTTGTGAACCGTCCATTCATGTCTATCAGATGATCCAGTTTCACCCGCTTCCCCCACGCACAACCCCTAAAATACATGTTACTTTGCATCCACGAACATCCACTAGTACAAATTGGGTCTATTAAGGCCCTCCTTCGTAAACGGTTGGTTCCGTGCCTGGTGGTTCATTATTACCACATTTTGTCCAGTTTCCACCTTTTTTTGCCCCTTCTCACATGGTGCATCATAAATCATAGTTTGTACAGTGAGTTTTTTATGGCTCGAATTCCTTAAAAAACCTAAATGCCACCTGTCTTAAAACTGTGTCTTCTTCCCACATGCTCGTACCATAAAGCCCAGTTTCACCGCCCTCCTCGTTAGACCACCAGCTCTACTTTAGACACGCGCCTATAGGGCTCGCACCAAGAAGACAACTTGCCTCTCTTGCGTCTAGCAGTGTCCAAGGCGCGCGCGCATCAACGCCATATTGAGCATGCATCTCCTATGATGAAGAGGAGAATGTTTATTGTGTAGTGAGTAGTTATGAATTAATTAGCTGTCTTCTGTAAAAAAATAACCATGGCAACCATGAATGATTAGTTTCCCTTCCAATCTTCGCTGGTTCTGACTCTTTTTTTGTTTTTCTGTGTGTCTGCGATGTTATCCTCAAGGATACCCTAGGGTACCTTTTATTTAGGCGTTTTTATGTCAAACCAAGTCCGTGGGAGAAAAATTGACACAAATCGGATGGTCGAAGGAGAAAAGAGTAGGGTGGCGCTCCTAGTAGGGTTGGACACGTCACCAACCCTCTCTTGGGCCTCCAGTCCCCTCTTGTAAGGTCCAATCACTCCAGATCATTACTCTTTACGAAATATTGGCTTTTTCAGAATCTTAGCTCCATTTGACTTTGTTTAGGTCCCTAAAAGATAAAAATACACGAAACATGGTTTTCCTGTCCTGTAGAGTTATAACCAACATAAAGGGGATCACTGGTAAATCCCCAAAAATCAATATAAAACATGCATATTATATTATATTTGTTGCAAATATGTGGGAATATGTATCAATAAAGGACAAAGTTCATGTATGCATTTTACATGCATCAACATCCCCAAGCTTAACCTATACTCGTCCTCGAACATGAAGGTGATAAAACAAAACATGAACTTTGAAGATTGTTGCTATGTTTCATGTCAGACATTATTAAACAAATTTTACAAGGTACAATCTTTAAAGAATAGTAATAAGCAAATGAGCTATAAAGTGATATCTCTTTTACACTATAAACATGCTTAACAATAAGTTGTTTTGTAATTAAACAATGAAAGTACCATGAAAAATTAAGCATGCTTGGATGAACCTATGAAATTATGGGAGACTCTTTTTATTCTTTTGACTTTTTGGAACTTCTGTAACAAAAATTTAGCAGGGAACATATGTAGATCAAGTCAACGGTATTCATAAGAGTGGGGTTCCAGGCATTGTTTTTGATAGTAGTATGTATAGTTTATGTGTTTGACCCTTTGTAAGTGATATGTTTCATGCCCCTTGACCACAAGTACCCAGTTTATCAAGATCACGAGAGATACGCCATCATATGCATACAGCTTCAAACAAGGTGGCACTGAGGTACCTCCTACCCCTTTGTATGAGTGGTCCTTGCCCCCTGAGTTCCAAGGTAGACCATCCATAGTCCAATGATAGGACAAACAAACTTATTGAACTTCACAACACTTTGTTTACTCTTCTCATAGATCTCTCTCTCTCTCTCCTTTTTTATATTGCGAGAGTTATTCATAGAATATTCACGCTGTAAACTTTCATCCAACCATGTCTGTCTCGACAGCTTTGGTCGTCCTCAGCGCAATCTTGCTCGCGGCGGCGGCACAGACGCCCACGGCCGACGCCGGCTGCAACGACATCCAGCTCAACTACAACTTGCAGACCCGCCCCTTTGTATGAGTGGTCCTTGCCCCCTGAGTTCAAAGGTAGACCATCCACGATCCAATGATAGAACAAACAGACTGAATGAACTTCTCAGCATCTTGTTTACTCTTCTCGTAGATCTCTCTCTCTTTCTTTTCTTTTTATATTGCGAGAGTTCTTCATAGAATATTCATGTTGTAAACTTCCACCATGATGCATAGCTTGGCTTAGGTTGGTGGCCCAATGCTCCCTCTAACACATATGCATACTCGAAAAAACTAATCATTTCTATCTTATTTCATATTCGTATCTTTATTGAAAAACTAATCTATTGGTATCTTTATCTTCCATAGATATCTTGTGGAGAAACGTGGATGTCCATTCATGAGATCCTCGTACATCGATTTAACTATGAACACCCCATTCTCAGTTAGACTCCATATAAATTTATCGGGATCATTTGTCAAAATTATTGCCATTAATCTCTCACATAGATGCAGTCATGCATCCCATTTACTTCCTGTTAAAGTTCGTCTAAAGCCGATGTTGATAGGATTGTGGGACAAAATATCGTATACATGAACATTCTTCCTGTGTACAATATTGTAAATAGAAGGATATTGTTAGGAGAGAGGCATATCTCCTAACCAAGCATCTTCCCAGAACCTAATGTATTTCCCATCACCAATTTCAAAAGTACCTCAAGCAAATAACTCATCTTTTACTCCCATTAGTCCTTTTCAAAAAAAGGTGAATCGGTCGGTTTAGCTTCAACTTGTGCTAGAGTTTTGTTTGTCAGATATTTATTGTGTAACAACTCTTTCCACACCCCTTATTATATTAATTGCTTATGCAACCATTTTCTTAGCAAGCATTTATTTTTAAGTTCTAGCACCTCAATGCCCAAACCTCCCTGTCTTTGGGTCGGAAAATAATATTCCACTTAGTTAATCTATATTTCTTCTTATGTTCATCACTTTGTTGTGTAACCAAGAAGTAGATAAATATGCTCTTATTATTTGTGTGTCATTCTCCTATGTACCAAACGAAGCTATGTCGCAAATGTATGTAGACCTATGATGAAGGTTTTGTACCGTATTTGCATACATCTACTAGGATCCAGGGTCTACACTAGAGATGGTTCATAGTAAAAATGTTGGCAATGTCTATAGTAAGCATACGATCAAGTCCTAAGTAATCGTGTGGAAAATAAGATCAACACATATAATGGAACAACACAAGTCACTTGACATCATCAGGAAACACTACACGTGTGCGAAGGCACTACAATTTGCAGACGGATGGACTCAAGAAACCATATTCCCTTTCGCACACGGTTAAATAAACTGTGTGCGCAGTACATGCACACCACACAACATGGATAGTGGCGGTTGGAAAAGTAGTGTTCAATAGGCTATTTCCATCGTTTATGAAGGCTTGTTCTATAATAGAGTAAATTGAACAGAACTAAACAACAATAAGGATACAAACATTAATTATAGGATCCAATAGATAGTTATCCAGTGGATATATTTATTACATAATTAGGAGCGATTCGTCTTACCTTGAACCCTAGGGTGCTCCGAGCCTTATTTATTACATAGTCTGTAGGAAAGACATGAAAATCAAAGTTTTGGGTAGCACATCACACATGATGGCTACAGGCAACATAGTTGCAAGATTATTACAATATATCATAGTCCATAATACTTAATCCATTAATTATCAGTGGAGCTTGTTTAGCCAAGGAATTTTGCATCAACAGTAGAATTCCCGCTAGAGTTGGCAATGCTAGCATAGACCGAGGTCATAGTGAACGGGTCACACGGGTTAGTAGTTTCTCCAGATTCATCCAGATTCTTTTCAATATTTTCCCAATTGATGTTGTCGAATTTACCTTTGCGGCCACATTCCGCATATATCTGCCCCATTTAAAATAAAAGATGAAAAGAATTAGTAAATGATAACAAATGTTAAAGTTTTGAATGGAAATTTGATTGAAAAAATCATTACCACATTTTATTACCATTTCTACGATAATCTTATTTTCTCAAGTGTTTTTCTTTGTTCCTCCTCTTTACATTTTGCTCCTTTATATTTTTTCTAAGAATTGTGTTTTTCCAGAATGCGTAATGACAACAATTATTTGGAAAGATGGAGTGTCTATGTTTGTGTACTTACCCTCCTTCCAGTAGACTCAGTATCTGCAAAAGCAAGGAGCCATGCACATTCAAAACCAATTCTATTTGTGCCGGAGTACACCACAGCAGCCTTGACACCTTTAGGGTACATGTTTGCCATGGCGAAATCATCGGAGGTGCTAATAGTGTTTGGGAACTGCTTGACAAAGTTTCCTGCAAATACTTTGCTATCCATAATACTCAGTGGTCCCTTTGTTTGATTCTTCAAAATACCTTCTACAATGATAATTTGCATTTTGGCAGCTGCGTCATTATCAAGGCGTTCTTTTTCAACAACTATGGCTTTAGATTTCTTAAACAGCTCCTTAGCCTTCATGGAACGATCAACTTGCACATCATTATCATATTTCTTCTCACACTGGAAAGATGCCATATTCTTGTTTTAAAACCTAAACATACAAATATTAAGTCAAGTATAGATGATTTTAAGATTGCTATATTCTTTGAATGAGACAAAAAGTTTAAAGTGCAATAGTCCTAAAATTATTGAACGTATAAATAAACATGACTTTTGGGGATTCCTTTTCTAGTTTACATAACCTGAATGTATATATTTTTATAGTTATTCTTGAATTTGGATGGTAAAACAACACTAATTTTGGCTAACATTCAAGAAAACATTTCTATTTTTTTTTGGCATGAACCATCATAGTGAAAGGGGTGTTGAACAACTATGGTCTACTCCATGAAGAAAATAAAAGAGTGGCACTAGTTTATCTCTAAAAGTTATCTGCATATTAAGAAATCATTGAGTACATAATTTCTTCAATAATTGTACACTCATATTTTTCCATCGTTAATAAAACCAAGAATGCTGGCCACTATATCAAAAACAATATGTATCCAACATTGCAAAACAACAATTAACAAGCTTAATTTTAGCAAATACAACCCGGCAACAAATACATAGAAGGAATACAACTCTATGGATCTATGTCTAAAACAAAAAACATTTAGATACACAGCTATCAAGGATTGACACTAATAATTAATGTTGTATGACATTTCTCATCTGTATAAACTTTTTCATGCAAGAAATATTTAAAAGTTCTAGCCCATGCAAGTGCACGGGTAAGCTTAATGATTATAAATTCCATAATTGAGTAACAAGAAACCAACTACCTGAATCGAGCTAGAGTAGGCGATGACTGAGATCAAGGTAGGAGATATTGCATCTATCAGTGCAATTGGTGAGTACATGAAGAGGTAGACCCGTCGATATTTATAGCATTGGAAGAAATGGTTAAAATAGAATAATACTTTATCCCCTCATCCCAACGGAATTTCTTATCACATCATCCCAAAAGGTAAATTCCCGACCCACCTAGTTGGGTATCTGCTATATCCCCACTACCAGTATTGTTTTGCAATTATATACATCCACGTCGCCCCAAAAAGCTAATATCAATTAAAGTCTCTCTTCATGTGCACATATATTTATAGCATTAGATGGTTTAAAGGCAACAATTTACATTATCCACTTTAGTGTACAATCAATTTCATATTTTATATCATAATTAATCTTCCACTCCTTTACTGTAGCTACCTAAGCTCTGAGATTGTTTCCTCTGGCCAGATTTCTATAGTCTCAACCTTTCACATCTGAACGGACTCCCCTTTCCGCATGCTCCATTGTTTCCCTGCCTTAATGCACTTAATTGTTTTTTACCAAACCTAATTCTACTAGTTGTTTTGCCTTAATGCAGGTAATTGCTTCTGGGTGGTCAAAGTTAACATTTGACAATTGTCGATTAACATACCAAGATTTTTGTGAAAAAATCTGAATCGATAGAAGACGATATTCCTCTCGTGTCTAGGTGGGCACCTAACCATCCATCTTGAAGCAATTGAATCCATGGGTCCAACACTAAACGATAACAAGCTAGGAAGTAGATATATCCACTTAATAGATTGATGCTCTACCTAATGTATGACACCATTGTAGAAGCATTTCAAGGTTACTACATGCGAGCAATTTAAGCGCATGGAACAATTTATTCAAAATATACTTATGACCACTTCCACTTTCTGGCATGTGTGTTACAATGTGAAATAGTTAAATGACATAAAGTTGGGTAGGAAATGGGAAGTGCAATGGACCTGTTAAGTGGGGAATAAAAACCATCGGAAAATTATTATGTGTGTCTTACATTGGTGTTGCGCTTTTGAATGTATGTACTATCTTTCAAAACTTTTACACGGATCATGCTACTGTTTAACAAAGCCAGAAAAGTGTTGCGCTCGATCAATACAACCTGAAGGGACCCCAATGCTCATGTGCAATGACAACCCAATGTGCAGGTACCATGGGCTCCACGGAATGCTCCCCAAGAACCTATGATCGGTTGCATGGGTTGTTGTGGTAATCTATTTTTAACCGGTATTCTTATAGTATTCCCAAAGCACATGCCTCTCACCCTTCTCGCGACGAAGCCAGTAGGACACATGTCACTGGTCGAGCGGGCATCGGGGAAAATTATCCGATGGGGGACGCTCATCGTTTCCCAAAGTATTTGCCTGATGATCCAAGTGGTTGTTGTTGTTGGTTTTTAATTTTATAGCTTAAGTATTTCATTGTTCAATAGATAAGATGGTATCAGATGTAGTTTATATAACTGGAATTCTTAAATATCCAATTGAATTTCAGTCATCCATTAAATTTCACTATATCTCGACATAAAAACTCTGCTAATTTCATTGTGTACTGTCTTATGGCCATATTATAATAAATATATATTGATATATATATATATATATACATACGGAAAGGTTTAAGTTACATAAAGATTGTTCTTGAAAGTCACCATGAATGCCTCCAAGTATTCATTCAAAATGCCTCGAACTTGTCATGTCGCTTCTTCCAAAGTGCATCCAGCTCGTCTTGGCATCTCTTCTTGAGCGCCTCTATGGTAGGCGTCGCTCTTCCTTAAGCTCATCAAATGTGGGCCATATGACGTTTTTGGGAGTCATTTCTACATGCTTCTAAATAATTGGAGCGTTCATAGTCATCCCATATTAAGGATGTCCTCATGGGATTCACCGGAACTTTTGTTCTGAATCAGAGGTCGTGTTGCATGGATACGTCATATCGAAGGAGGCTGGCTAGAAGCGCAATATGCAAGATAATCTAGTAAGAAATTTTTATGACCGGAAGATCATTCTCCCAGAAGTGACCTCGACTAGGATTCCGGTGGCTCTGGGTTGAGCTAAGCCGGTTTGACTGCTCTTAACTCGGTTTTTGGTTCAACGAACAAACTAAACTTATACTAGTCGTTGTAGAAACAAAAGCATGGACAAAGGTTTGATGCTATCATATGACTATGGAGGTGTTTTGCCATCGTTGGGCAGCGGTGAGGTACTGCTACCACCGGTCTACGGTAGTGCTGCTAGCGGTTCTCAAGGTGTTTCTGTCAATGCTGCTGGTGAGGGCGCTACAAGCCGATGATGCTCGGTGAGTTTGTGCTACACGTAGAGGTTTTTTTCTTGAACGGGGCGGGTGGTATTATACTTCAGTGCAACAATTGCAGGACTGGTTTCAGATGACGAAGGAAATAGGACATGTGTCGCATCTTGAGAGGAGTCGGGGGAAATTGTCCTATGGGGAATGCTCAGCGCTTTGCCAAAGTATATGTGGTTCTTGCTGATCATCACTTTTATAGCTTCATCATTTCAATGTTGAATAAAATAGATGGGATTCTAAATCCAATTGAATTTTAGTCAACCATTAACTTTTAAATTCCCACATTGAAATTCTACTAGATTAATTATAAACTATATTGTGGCCATTAAATATATTGATATATAAGGATAATTTTAAGTTAGATAAAGATACTATTTTCATACTTAGTGGACTTCGTCCTTACAACCGGATTGTTCCTATTAATAGGAAGGGATGATTTCCCTGACTTGATACTAAGAAAATACCATGAATATTCCCCTGAAATAATATATTCATACTATGGCATCCAGCACCATGCATTCTCAGCAGAGGAGAATTTATGCTTCACTGCTGACTTTGTAAAGTATATAAAGTTAAACTTTGTGTGTGGTTGTATTCTATGAGCACACCACGCACTCACGGCAAATATTACATTAACAAAGTATGATAGCCTTAAATTCGGAGTTGTCCGTTCCTGCCACATATACTTGATACGAAGAATTAAGCCATGTTATATTCTTATAGATTGACATTTAATTTGATGGAATAATCAAATAGGAGATCCTGAAGGTACAATAACATTTTTCCAATATTCAAATTATTGGTTGTTTTATTAGCTGGGCCGAATAGGAAAATCATTTATGTTCTCGGATAGTTGACGGTAAATTTTTTGCTCGATTGGCGTATGGCCATTACCACTTTTATATTTTCATAGGATGTTAGGATTCATGGTTGTCAGGTTATCTGGGTCAAACAGATAAATTGTGTATATTCTGGGATAGAAGAAAATCATATATGACCCTTGAAGCATATGACCAAAATCGATGGACCAACTCCCTTGTCCGATGCCTGGCAAACAAACCTCTTCTCTTTGGAACACCCAAATCCCATTCCCTTCTCCAGCACTCACCCTCATGTCATTGGTCTCGTTCCTCAAAACAATCTAGATTTAATTAGCTTATAGTAAAATCTTGGCCAATGACTCTCCTAATTCTTCGATAAAGGGAATATATTAATTATGTGAAGAAACCAATTACACCAAACCCCTGCACCAACAAGATGTCCACAAACGTCAAGGACGCACATAAACTTGCAAAAAAAGAGGAGAAATAGAAAAAAGACCCCATCATGATGATGAAATACTCGCAACAACAAGACTCTAACGACCACCAAAAACAACACCTGGACTACAAAAGGAATTATCCAGAGGCAACGCCTCCAAGAAACAAACAATGCACAAGCTTTGTCATTGCCCGATCAAATATCTCGGGTTTTCACCAAGGGGAAAGTCTAAGATCTCAAAACAATGTCTTCAACAATCTGGGGTACAACCACTAAAGGTCGAACCTAGGGTTCGCACCCAGAAAATACCGACTCGATGCTCGAGTAGCACCAACAAAAATGCAGTACACTTGTGTTGCCAACTCTTCTTGCCAAGACCGTTGTTACGGTCACCAAACACTTGACACATAGGAAGAACATGTGTAGCATAGTGTTCATCGCAAACAAAACACCTCTTTGCCATAACTTAAAAACCCTCGAGCACAGTCACCATGAATTTCTCCACATGCATCAATATCATTGAAATATATAATTACACATCTACCATGGAATTAACAAGAAAGCGAAGCTTCGTGACACGCCCTCATGAAGCCAAATTGACTGAAGATAAGCACGCGCTCTACCAGATCGGTTCGGATATAGATATCTAGTAGCTCCAGACACCGATTACTGGAGATCTCTGAGAGGAAGATAGAAACTCGTCAGCGGACAGATGAAGGAGGTCGACATGAATAAGATTGTAGACTTGGTGCCCAAAGATCAGCACGGACAAACCACCTTTATTCGCATAGATCGGCTCTGTGCCACCACCAATCCTAGACCAACAGTTCGCCACCTTGACCACATCAGCCACCACGCGAAGGTGACCCTAGGAAGAGTGCTACTACCGCCTAGCCTGGGGTGCTGCCCTGGCGACCGCATGCAACCACCTAACTGAAGCCGTCCCAATGAATACACTGCTGCAACCTCTACTCTCCAGCACTTCGGGCACGAGGGACCGCCTTAAAAATTGAGGGAAAATTTTACTTCCTTAGCCTCTGCACCAACTAGGGATGCGCACAACCATTAAACCTAAGTACCCGGATTTTTAAACTTTCTTAAACACCAAGTATGGTCCTCAGTGTAAAATTGCATGAGTACTAGAATAACATGGTCCTCAACTATAAATAGGAACCTAAATTACAATGAATTAAGATTTGAAAGTAGGTTTTGGGTTTGTAGAGTCCCAACCATCTATGTATATAAGCAAAAGTCTTGAGACAACCATGCCGCTGATAACAGGAGACGAAAACGAAGCGTCGAACTTGTACGGGATGTAAAACAGACAGGCCATTGTAGGCGATGGATATAAACCCATCTAGGGTTTTGTTCCCTTGCCGATGACACCAGCAGTTTGCTCTGCCTCCGTTGCGCTTGGGGCCATGGAGGTGATGGGGACCTTGGCACCTCAGAGGCGGGATCATTTTCGTTCCCTTTTAGCTCTTTTTTAAGTGTCTGATCTAGGATGGTGATGCAATGTCTACATATTGAAGTTGGAATAATGTCCACCCAACCCTCTCGTCGCTCTGCTGGTGCGTCTAGTGTTGGCGGAGGGTGCGTGTAGTCGTGTGTATGGCGACTCTCTTGGGATCCTGTCGTTTTTATTATTCGTAGGTGTCGTTTGATGTTACTCTCTTTTGATATACTCTTGTCATCTTTGATGATGATTGCTACTCTGGTGCGCTGGTCTTTTGGAACCTTTGCACGATGACTTCTCGTCAGTATACTACGACAGGTTTTCCCAACTCTAGTGATGGAGGGGCGGGGATGGAGGCGCGCCTCCGGCTCGTACTAGTGTCAGTAGTGGTCGCTAGATGGTCCAATGACCTATCTGTAATGTTTATTACTTTTGGAATGTTTATATTATCGTTGATGGTTATTAATAGATTGGTGAAATTTCACAGAGAAACATCAACGACGCTGATAGTCCCATCGTGTCCTTGGATAGTCCCATCCAGTTTGCTCTACATTATTCGCGAGACATGCTGTCCCCTTTAATTCAAGTACCAGTGGCCATCGCTATCAGGCACCAAATTGGGGAGAACTGGTTCGCTTCTTGGACGCCACCTGATGGATTCTCTGAATACTCCAATCACACAGAACTCTAGAGGAGCACGCAGAAGCTTCTAACAACGGCACTTGGTGTGCCTATAATACGCATATACCTTACAGATGTAGGACCAAACTTGTGCTAACTATCATACATGACCTTGGACTCCTAATCCTACACTTAGTGGCACTACTCCCGAACACGAGTTGGTAACTACTCACTGCGTTTCAAAATATAATAGGTTTGAATCTACACACTAAAAGAAGTCTAGATATATACTTTCGCTTGTATCCTTTGGCATGTTGTCGCTGTGACTTTTTATTTGGTTTCTCCAAATAGTGTGGATCATATGTTTGGTTCATGGTTGGATCATATGGATAGTACAACGAAAGCCATGATTCGCACTGGTGTATCGGCTTTATGTTGGTCCATATGGAGATGTCGCAATGATATTGTTTTTAACAGAAAGAAAACTTTCACTTTTATACATGTTATTCATTTGATGGCGCATTGGGTACAGCTGTGGACGTACCTATTACCACCTGGGAACCGAGATGCCATGTTGTCCGGATGCGAACGGTTGCTGACGGTTGCTCAGGAATTCTACAACCAGGCTACTTGGCAGCATACTAGACGACTACATAATGTGTAGTTCTTATATGTTTACCTTATTTCGCTGGTTGATCTTTGTGGCAACTGTGGCCAACTCTTGAGTTGTAAACTTCTTAATGCACTTATTTATTTAATAAAGGCTGTGTGCATCGATTGATGCAGAGGCCGGGGAGTATTACCCCATTTCGAAAAGAAAAAAATATTTTCACAAATCTAAAACATCTTATATTTTTAAACGGAGGGAGCAGACAATTACCAAACCTGCTTTACCAATTCCAACTTTCTTACATGACTGTCTAGTACAACCAGAACTCGACTGCCAGCTAACCTTGGCATATGCAAACCGATTAGTGCTTTGAACCTTACTCAAGTACTCACGTGCATGCATGTACCATGAGACTCCTATTCATGTAACAATATGTTTCTCATTTATTTCAAACAACATTTCTAACCCTAATAATCTAATATGTTTGTCATTTATTGCAAACAACACAACACGCATATGTGCATTTTTGTTATGGAAAATAAAGGGAGACATCATTTATGTTTACATCATGTGAATGTCAGAACCTCTATTTTACCCAGAGACGAAGGACTAAGCATTTTTGCACCTTTAGAATCTTATATATTCAGTGGCGAACTACAAAGACAAGCATTATGGAGAATGTATTCTGCCATGCAATCCAATGAAAAAAGAAACATAATTTGTACGATATTATGTATTTCTTGGGAGTAAAGGTAAATGAGTTATGAACATTTGGTAAAACTGCACAATTGTGCAATCTCATTGTGTTGTGATTTAGAAACTCACAAAAGGACGATACTTTGACAGGAAATAAAATTTATGAAATGTGAAGAATGATATTAATAAGAATAACCCACTAGTATAGATTGACTCTTTTATTATCAGTAGTAGAAATCATGGAATTAGAGAATGTGCATGGAGTCATTTCTGTCCCCAAAAAAAATGAGTCATACGCAAATGACGCCACCTCATATGGTTTACCTATAAAATCTGTCTCTAGAAGATAAACTACCTTGAATAAATGTAATTTTACAATCGTCACCGAACTGCCGCGAACATGACTTCCCAGTACAACCCGAACTCGACTACCAGCTAACCATGGCATTCAAGCTGGTCATAGTGGGGAGTAACTTGGACTAGTGTCATGCACATGACACTAGTCTAAGTTATCACCTTCATAGTGGATAGTAACTTATATCTAGTAACATGCAAGATCTTATTTATTAGCTTATAGACTCATCTTGTTTTGGAGTATGTGATGTTATGTTAACATAACTAGTTACCATAAGTCTCTATTTCATCATTTAATGCATGCCACATCATCAAAATGCTTAGTTAGCATTGCATATAGATGCATGTTACCATCTTAATTACTCCCACTATGACTAGCCTTAGTGTTTCAACCTAACTCAAGTACTCAGGTGAATGCGTGCACGGGTACTACCATGGGACTCCTATTCACGTAATGAATATAGAGGGGGTCAAATCTTGCAGAGAAAAAATTATATCTTAATGTAATAGAAATTTG
This sequence comes from Avena sativa, assembly GCA_916181665.1. Lineage (NCBI taxonomy): Eukaryota > Viridiplantae > Streptophyta > Magnoliopsida > Poales > Poaceae > Avena > Avena sativa. The sequence goes on along the minus strand of OV702300.1, from coordinate 38,277,883 downwards.
CCATCTAAAAGCGAGTGTGACGATTAAGTGTGTCTAGACGATTATAACCGTCAGCGCCGGCTTGCGTGTTGTAGTGCTAGCCACCAAACCTGAGTTTGTGTTCGCACAAAATTAAAGTCTAGCCCTAATAATGTAATTTATTTCAAACAACATTTCTAACCCAGATAGGCTTGTCATTTATTGCAAACAACACAACAAGCATACGTGCATTTTTGTGATGCAGAAAAAAAAGGACACATCATTTTTTTTCACATCGTATGAATGTTAGAACCATATTTACTCTTGTACCCAGAGATAAAGGACTAGGCACTTTTGCACCTTTAGAATCTTATATATTAAGTGGGGAACTACAAAGACAAGCATTATGGAGAATGTATTCTGCCATGCAATCCAATGAAAAGACAAACATGATTAGTGCGAATAGTATGTATTTCTCGGGAGTAAAGGTAATCAGTTGTGAACATTTAGTAAAACTGCACAAGTGTGCAATCTCATTGTGTTGTGATTTAGAAACTCACACAGGATATTTTGTCAGGAACTAAAATTTATGAAATGTGAAGAATGATATTAATAAGTATAACCCACTAGTATAGATTGGCTTTTCTATTATCAATAGTAGAAATCGCGGAATTCGAGACTGTGCATGGAGTCGGTTCTAGCCTAAAAAGTTGAGTCATCCCCAAATGTTGCCCCCTCATACGATTTACCTAGAAAAAACGTCTGAAGAAGATAAACTAACTCGAATAAATGTAATTTTATGGTTATTCACACTGAAATAGCATGGAAATTTGAATACGGGAAGTCTCTGTCAGACCTAATGAGATCGAGCTTCTACCAACACAAATGCAAAGAGTACATGAGTGGTATGAGAAAGTCTCTACATGCAATGAAGAAGATCAATTATCAGCGCTGCTTGTGAGAGTTACAAATGAGCATTTCAATGGCGAAGACCAGATTCAAATTTATTTTGAGGAATTATATATTTTATTCAAACAAGATGCCCTCGACTTGAGTCTCGTCGGTTCCAATTGTCTATAAATGGTTCATTTATTTCTATTATAAAGTCTCTAACTCAGCTTGTTCATTGCCTGTAATTATCCCCACTACGCTATTATGCAGAATGAAGAGCGATGAATATGACCGAAAGAAGATCTTTGGCACTGGATTCATCGACCCACACCGATATAATGAAGCATTGCTAAAGGAATACCCCAAGGAGATGAAACAAAACTTGCTAAGGGTTCTATTGAGGCAACATGACAAAAATAGAATATTGTTTTCCTACAACTACGGGTGAGAGTTTTACTGCCTTGTACACATTCATTTGATTCTACTAAGTGTAATTGATGAGTTACTGACATAGATAAACGTGCGCAACTTTCACTGGATTCTGCTAATCATTGAAGTTGACGGTGGAAGAGTTGAAATCAAGGACTCACTAAGGAAAGACGAATCATTCTTTAAAGCTGGATCCAGAGGTAATTTCAGTCATTATTGCACTATATCGGTCTATTTCGTTCATATACATCTTGAGATATGAAGTAACTAATAACTCATATATTCTTTATTTTTGCCGGGCAGGGTTTAAAAAGCTTTCACCAATGCTACGGTTGGTGAATTTAGAGATGAGCTTAGTTTTCATCGGGTCGAGGTAAGCAGTACGAGCTAGGTTCACGCATCTCTTCAATTCTAGTTACAATACCATTATATCATGCTTGATTATTATTTGAGTGAATTCTATTCTCGTAAAGTGCGAGAGGCAGCCACCGGGGACTAATTTGTGTGGATACTTCGTGTGCGAGTATATTCGCTAGGTCAGTGAGCGGGACGGAGCGGCATTTATAGATCTACGTGAACAATATATTCATAAATTGTGTTGAGTGTCATTCATATATTTGTTATGACGATTGATATTCATATTGATCTCCTTCTTTTATATATAGTTGGAAAAATTTCGGGAGAATCTCCAACCAAGGGAGCGCCTAGTAGCAATTCAAGAATTGGATGGATTTCTTGTTGACCATATCATAAACCCAGAAGGAAAATACCATACCAAGGAATTATAGTGATCAAATGCTTTCCATAATCGAATAGAAGGGTTGTGATATCCATGTAATCAAATTGTATATATATAATTGAATTGTATCTATATAATCATGACGATGTTGTGTGTAATGGGTTCCTTCGTTGCATGTCACCCCAAACGCAACCCTCCTCTACCGATCCTCCTACCGCGGCAGAACCCCCTACCCCCCCCATTCGGCTGCCGCGGCGGAAATTGGCCCTAAATTCTGACGCGGCATACCCCCTCATCGGCTGCGTAACCCCCATTGGCTGCCGTGGCAGATAATGTCTAGTCCCGGTTCGTGATACGACCCGGGACTAAAGATCCTCCACCCCGCGCTCTGCTGCGCGGCCACGTGAAGAGCCTCTAGTCCTGGTTGGTACCTGACCCGAGACAAAAGGTTAGGACCTCTAGTCCTGATTCTGTAGTCCTGGTTGCAACCGGGACTAGAGGTTGTCTACAACCAGAACTAGAGACCCATTCTCCACTAGTGAATCTCATTGTGTTGAGATTTAGAAACTCACACAAGGATACTTTGACATGAAATAAAACTTATGAAATGTGATGGATGATATTAATAAGTATAACACACTAGTATAGATTAGATTTTCTATTATCAGTAGTAGAAATCGCAGAATTAGAGACTGTGCATGGAGTCGGTTCTGGCTTAAAATGTTGAGCCGTCCCCAAATTTTGCCCCCTCGTACGATTTACCTATAAAAACGTCTCCATAAGATAAATTGACTCGAATAAATGTAATCATATGGTCGTATGGAACTTCAAAATGTCTGCAATAATGGTGGCGGCATGTAAAATTTTAGGAAAAGTGCATTAGATGTATTATTCAAGTAGGTTGGAATATTGGGTCCTCATGTAGAAAATAAAGAGGTAGAATAAAACACCGACTATAGACTAATTTTTTCTTGCAAGGCGGTCTGGAGGCCTTCTTTTGCGGAACTTCTTTTATATTGTCATTGCTCAAAATTTCATGCTTGATGAGCAATTTTAAATGTACTAGATTCTTTTTTTCTAAAGACATGGAATAAAGTAAACCCACTATAGTATTTTTTTCTTGGAGGCGGCTAGTTAATAAAAAACGATCGAGGGCATGGTTCAAAACATTCGTCAAACCTCATATTAGCACCAAATGGTGTCCATAATATATTTTGCTAATATTCATTGCAACTCAATAATAACCTAGTGGTAGGGAGGGTTAAATCCTTCTTACCAATCTAAGGTCGAGTCATCTCACATTGGCCATTAAAAATATATATATTTCTTATAATAATGTGTTGACGTGAAAATTCTTTTGTATCTTATGAATTGTCACATCATCATATTATTTGATCATCCCCAAATATGATTTTTCCGATACTAAAATGGTGTTATAAAATGCAAGGATAAATATGATAATCCAGTGCCACTAAAATTTTCTTCACACTCATTGGGATCTTTTGTACATTCAAACACCCAAGGTCAAGTCCTCTCACATTGGCCATTACAAAATATTTATTTCTTATAATAATGTGTTGACCTGAAAATTCATTTGTATCTTACGAACAGTCACATCATCATGTTATTTTTTTTTGAAGTAATCATCATGTTATTTGATCATACCCAAATATGATTTTTCCGATAATAAAATGATGTTATAAAATGCCGGGATAAATATGAGAATCCAATGCCACTAAAATTGTCTTCACGCTCATTGGGATCTTTTGTACATTCAAACACCCAAACGAGTTGTACTCATTTGGCCTATTTTTTAGTTGATATTGTCCATAAGCTCTTACCTTAATTAATTAGTAATATGAATTAGAAAAATCTCCATATTTGTATCTTCTACTTCTCTCGTCTAGATTCTAAACCATGCACGAAAACTAGAAAGGTACAAAAATTTTTTTGCATTACTTTACACACACCATTCATCAAGCAATTAACGAACCAATGTAGGAAACTTGCACATAAAGTTAAACATAGTTCATTACACAAAATTGAAATGTTATGTCGTTCAACATAAACTAAACATATTAGTCGAACCAGAAACCATCTTAAACGTCTCTGTTTTCGAACTGCGATAAGTAGGTGCCATTATGGCCATGGCATATCCCACGGGGTTAGGATTTTATTGGCCAGAGAAGATGACTAGACTGTGTGGTTGGTAGTGTTGTCAGTGAAGAAACTCTTCTTCAATGACTCATCTATAGTGTTAAGAAATTCAATACCATTTCCAATTAGCAATATGTCATCCATATATAACACCAAAAATTCCTTTGCGCTCCCACTTTCCTTCTAGTAAACACATGCTTCGTCATAGTTATGGATGAAGTCAAACCTTTTGACTACTTCATCAAAACGTTTCTTCCTACTCCTAGATGCTTGATTCAGGCCATATATCGACCTTTGAATCCTTGCACACCTTTGAAGTCGCTAGAATTGACAAAAAAATCGGGTTGTGTCATCTACACATTATGGCACCAGATTTACTAGGATACCAATTCGTTGGGACTCTAAGCAAAAGGTGATGTGGCAAGGGTGTTTTTCCCACAAGGGTGACTCTAAGGTTTATGTCAAACCCTCAGGAAATAAAAGAGGGATGATTTAGTAAACAAAGTAGGGAGTTAATAAAAATAAATTTAGCGATAAATATATGCATAATGGTGTCATGATGATGCAAAAAATAAAAACAACATGTGTTTTTGTAATTGAGGATTTTTGGGATGCCAGAACACATATTAGGACTGTGGCAATTAATATGTCTTTCTACATAAACAAGAGAACTTCAACGACTAAATGCACTTGAACTGGTTGGTGCAGTATCAGTTTTCATGAAGATGTAATTTTGTATACATGTGAGGCTGCGCGTACCTTTGTATGAGATCCCTCCAAGGATTGATCATGCATTTTACCGGATCAATATAAATGCACGATTGTGATTACATGGTGACGTGGATAAGCTGCATGTTAAGATAGACGATTTAAATGATCTTTCGGTCGGTTTCTGGTGTATATGACATATAGATTATGGTTTGTGATGTAAATCCTGCTTCGTTTCAAGTATGCTTCACATGATCTATTATTTGAATATAGAGCAGGAACACCTGGATTTTTTTTGGATGTAAATCCTGCTTTGTATTTTTGGAAACAACACAACAATCATCATGCATGTTTTGTCATCGAGTCTTGTGATTTTTAAACCATATTCTGCTTTGTACCCAGACTTAAAGAATCTGGAATGTGTGCCCCTTTAGTATCTAACATATTCAGTGGCAAACTACAAAGACAAGCACTACGTAGAACATATTCTCGCATGGAATATATTGAAAAGAGAAACCTAATTCGTATGGTAAGGATGTATATCTAAGGACACGAGGTAATTGAGTTGAGAACGTTTGCAAAATCCGCGCATGTACTCAAGCTCATTGTGACGATATTTAGGAACTCGAACTCATGCGATTAAACTTGGACGACCAATAAAAAGTGTAAATCGAGGAAAATAATTAATTAGTAAGTCAAACTCACTAGTATAGATTGGTTCTTCTATCATGCTCATCCTTGGGACTCTACACCACGAGAGGACATATAACGTTTTTGGGAAATGTCTTCGCATGACTTCTCGCTGCTTCACCATTTTGCACCTATGCTCGCCATCGACATAGCCCCCTTGCATCCCACACACACTGGCGACTATTTCTCGTCCTTGATCCGTATTTTTTTGTTGGTCAGCATGATAGAATTCGTTCATGTACACATAGTATTTAGTTCATGAGTAAATGATATGATTACCACTATGATTCTAATTATTGTCGTTGAGTATGTTATACATATTTTAATTATTAATATGCCTGAGTTTTAACATGTATAGTTAGTTACCGTCTACTTGAAAACGGATTAGAGAGTTCTCACATCCTCAAGAAGGTATAATGACTTTTGGTTGGACTGTGTTCCAATGATCTGCCAAGGAGCAAACTGTTCGTAACCTACTAGAGTTATATGCTACAGTTTTCCTTTATCAGCAATCTACTTAGAGGTTTTTAGAGCCAGATCCTTTTTTGTTAAACTATTTTAGAGGTGGAAATTGAAGGACCTCGTTTCTGGCTTCCTCCGTTTTCTGGAAAAATAGGATTTTTCGGGTATTTTCTAGAATTTTCTGATCTTCGCGAATATTGCATCTAAACACTGCTTTTTCCATCAGAATCCTGAATCTGGCAGTTCATCCTCCAAACGTTATCCAACATGCAAAAATAGATGAAATAACATAAGTATCATCTCTTAATAAGAAATATATAAATGAATAACAGTAAATTATGATATAGAATAGTGATGCAAAATGAACGTATCATGAACCTATGAAATTATGGAAGACTCTTTTTTTCTTTTGATCTTTTGACACTTTTGTAACAAAAAGTTAGCAAGGAACATATGTGCTAGTCCTTCAATAATAGATTGTAGAAAAATAAAGTTTTGAGATATGTAGATCAATTCAACGGTATTCATAAGAGTGGGGTTCCATGCATTGTTTTTGACAGTAGTAGGTATGATTTATGTTTTTGACCCTTTGTAAGTTAAATGTTTCATGCCCCTTGACCACAAGTACCCAGTTTATCAAGAGCACAAAAGATACGCCATCATATGCACACAACTTCAAACAAGGTGCAATGAGGTACCTCCCGCCCCTTTGTATGAGTGGTCCTTGCCCCCTGAGTTCAAATGTAGACCATCCACGATCCAATGATAGAACAAACAGACAGAAATGAACTTCTCAGCATCTTGTTTACTCTTCTCGTAGATCTCTCTCTTTCTTTCCTTTTTATATTGCGAGAGTTCTTCATAGAATATTCATGTTGTAAACTTCCACCATGATGCATAGCTTGGCTTAGGTTGGTGGCCCAATGCTCCCTCTAACACATATGCATACTCGAAAAAACTAATCATTTCTATCTTATTTCATATTCATATCTTTATTGAAAAACTAATCTTAATTTTAATTGGTATCTTTATCTTCCATAGATATCTTGTGGAGAAACGTGGATGTCCATTCATGAGATCCTCGTGCATCAATTTAACTATGAACACCCCATTCTCAGTTAGACTCCATATAAATTTATCGGGATCATTTGTCAAAATTATTGCCATTAATCTCTCACATAGATGCAGTCATGCATCCCATTTACTTCCTGTTAAAGTTCGTCTAAAGCCGATGTTGATAGGATTGTGGGACAAAATATCGTATACATGAACATTCTTCCTGTGTACAATATTGTAAATAGAAGGATATTGTTAGGAGAGAGGCATATCTCCTAACCAAGCATCTTTCCAGAACCTAATGTATCCTGGTCTTAGATACATGGCAAAGTGTTTGCCGAGTATCCGAGTTTCATACACTCGGCAAACTCGTCTTTACCAACGAGGTATTTGTTGTGTGTTCTTTGCCGAGTGTAAATACACAACAAAATTTTGCCGAGTGTTTTTTAGGCTTTGCCGTGTATTTTTAATACTCAGCAAAAATTTCGTTTTCCCGTAGTGAGATGAGCAATCTATAATAGGGGGTTATATGTAGCACCCCAGAAAACCCTAAATAATAATATCACAAGTTGTTTTTACTTTTGTGCATCGTTATGACATCATCATGCATATTTGTCCTAAAAATATTTATGCCAAAAAACTATTTCATCTTCTAGTTATTCCCCTCCAATTTCAAATTAAAACCGCAGGTCTTTATGGATATTTTATTTGTCTAAAACTATCTTACAAAAGGCTTTTAAATAAAACGGAAGGCATGTATGCAAACGTGATGCTTAATCATTTTTTTGGAAACAACACAACAATCATCGGGCATGTTTTTTCATCGAAAATATAAAGAGACACCATTTTTGTATAAATCCTGTGAATGTTAAACCATATTTTGATTTATACCTAGACATAAAGAATCTGGAATGTGTCCCCCCTTCAGAATCTAACTTATCCAGTGGAAAACCGCAAAGACAAGCACTATGTAGAACATATTCTCGTATGGAATATACTGAAAAGAGAAACCTAATTTGTATGGTAGGGATGTATATCTATGGACATAAGGTAATTGAGTTGAGAACATTTGCAAAATCCATGCAGGTACTCAAGCTCATTGTAACCATATTTAGGAGCTCATGCGATGAAACCTGGACAACCAATAAAAAGTGTACGAGGAAGAATGATTAATTAATAACTCAAACTCACTACGGAGTAGTATAGATTGGTTCTTCTATCATACTTATCCTTGGGATTCTACCCCACGAGAGGACATATAACGTTTTTGGGAAGGATATTCGCATGACATCTCGCTACTTCTCCGTCACACGGAGTTCTTCACTCCCTCCACTTCTGCTTCATCTTCAACATCTGATTTTGCACCTATGTTCTCCATCGACATAGCCCCCTTGCATCGCACACACACTGGCGACTATTTCTCGTCGTTGATCCGTATTTTTTTGTTGGTCAGCATGGTAGAAGTCGTTCATGTACACATAGTATTTAGTTCATCAGTAAGTGTGATATGATTTTTGTTGTGTTAGATAGAATTAAGAATGAGGTTCGCTTGTGGGTTATTGCGGGCGCCAAACATTTGGGCGAAATAATGCCGGGAGAGTAGGTTTATTGTAATATTCACCTTTCTTTTCTTTGCTATGTTCGTCAAACTCTTTCTTAATTAATAGATTGGGGCAAAGCTTTTGCCCCCGTTTCAAAAAAAAAGTGTGATATGATTCTAATTATTGTCGCTGAGTATGTTATAAATATTTTAATTATTAATATGCCTGACTTTTAACATGTATAGTTAGTTAGCATCTACTTGAAAATGCATTAGAGAAGTTCTCACGTCCTCAAGAAGGTATAATAATTTTTCGTTGGACTGTGTGTTCCAATGATCTGCACCTGATAGATACAGCCAGACACCCTGGCCACAGTGGCGTAGCCAGGGGGTTCTGTGTAGTCAAATGACTACACAGGATTCTTGTCAATCCTTCATGTACATGAGAAAAGTTATAAAAGAATATGTAAAAATTTGAGAATATATACATATAAGATGAGTTTGACAACACAGACTTTTGATCCTGGCACCGTCACTGCCTGGCCAGACAGCAAACAGTTCGTAACATACTAGAGGTACATGCCACAAAATATTAAATATAAGAGAAAAATATTCTTCTTTCTGTTATATTGCTATCTTTTGTGCCATCTCTTGTAATTGATGCTATTTCTTATTCCATGAAACCGAAAGGTATGGGATTCCCCATGGGACCTAATACTTTCTATATCGCGTATTCACAACGCAAGCTATAGTACTTCAATACGGTGGGTTTTCTGATAGGACTCCATCTATAAATACGTTACATCTGATGCACAATTGTATCTTCATCGAGGACAATTTCCAAGACATCTTATCCACAACGAGGTAATATATTTTGATTTCTTTCGCTCTCCTTTAAATTGATTTCATTCACAGTGGTAATCGATATGGCCTTTTAGTTATTTTATTGTGCTCCAGAATAAACATATGCTTCCTTCTGTCATACTTTAATAGTTAATAAATATTAACTGATACTCGAACACAAATTTTACTTTGGACATAATTTCATTCTAGTTAATTATTTCCAACCTAGCTAACTTATTACATTGATCTTCATACATCATCAAACTTCAGCTGATGTTGCGGCGCACCAATGCCAAAGAGTATGTTCGGCCGCCGCCAAGACCGTTAGTGTTGACCGCGCATGAAAATACGTCAAACTATCCACAACAGGTAAGGGTTGATCCTCCCTCTGTTCTTCTAGGTTGTGGGGACTTTGCAAGATAGTTGAATTAGTTGCCTTAACATGACAGAACAAAGAGTTTTTATCGATTGATACTTAAGTTCTTGCATAGTTCATTGGTGTTTGAGCTTTATTTTTTAATTTTTTTAGACAAATACTACAGTTTGCCTTTATCAGCAATCTACTTACAGGTTTTTAGAGCCAGACCCTTTTTTGTTAAACTATTTAGAGGTGGAAATTGAGGGAACTCGTTTCTTTGTTTGTTCAACTCTCTTTTATACTCATTGTCTCTAGTCGATCGTCGCACTATGGACAGAAATGATGTTCCTTGTAGCGACTCAAACTCAGGTTTCAGTTAGAACATAGGATTAGCTTCATTGAACATTTACAAACATTAGTGTCAATAAAAAAGTGCGATCATCTCTTGTTACAAAAAAGTCTATAAATCATGCTAAAGTGGCAGATTACATAGTATAACTTAATATACTAGCCACGAAAACTATTTGCAGATTAGCACAGTGATTAATCCATAGTACCCTAACTACATGTCAATTGTACCTAACAAAATCATAAACAAATTGGCATCATATTAATCTAAAAAAATGGAATAACCAGGACGAGGATAAAACACACTTTTATCTCTCAAAACCAAAATCAGCCTCCCTCTAGAAAGAAAGTTCAAATAGATCCCGACGACAGTCAAATAGTCTTTTCTGGCCACTTATCATCAAGAATTTTTGATGATTTTCAAAGTTCCAGATTTGGTATTGAGATGAGAGGGGGGCTAAAAGTGATTTTTTTCGTAAGGACATCAATTACATAGTTGCTTGCTTTGTCAGGTGACATACGAAAACCGATTTCGTTAAAAATCGCATTTCACTAATTTGAGAAGTTCCTCTATTTCGTCAAAACATACCATATGTAGGGAGAGTATTTTCCATCTGTATGCGTCTTTCTATTTGTTGTTTACGGCCTCTACTGCAAAGGATATTTCTCTCCTTGACATGGTAACTTTAATCTAGGTGCACATTTCAACGGTGGGAACAAACCATATGAGTGTCTCCTGGGTCACCGACGATCGTAATGCGCCATCCATTGTGGAGTACGGAACATCTCCGGGCAGGTACACATCGTCCGCGAAGGGAAGCCACACATCATACAGATACGCCATGTACCACTCTGGCGCGATACACCACGTCAAAATCGGTCCGCTCAAGCCAAGCACGATCTACTACTATCGCTGTGGGAAGGTCGGCGATAAAGATTTCTGCCTCAGGACTCCTCCAGCAAACTTTCCAATCGAGTTTGTTATCATTGGTGACCTAGGGCAGACAGAATGGACCAAGTCGACATTGTCGCACATCAGCGCCGCGGATTACGACATGTTGCTGCTCCCCGGTGACCTGTCCTATGCAGATATGTATCAGCCATATTGGGACACGTTCGGGCGGCTTGTGGAGCCACAGGCAAGGACCCGGCCGTGGATGGTGACAGAGGGTAACCACGAGATAGAGGCGCATCACAAGGATGATAAGATTGCATTTCTCGCCTACAACAAGCGGTGGCTCATGCCGCACGAGGACAGCCACTCCAAGTCCAACCTTTACTACTCCTTCGATGTGGCAGGTGCCGCGGCCCATGTGGTGATGCTGGGCTCATATGCCGGTTTCAAGCAGGGGTCGGAGCAGTACGCATGGCTGAAGAGGGACCTCGCCAACGTGGACCGGCAGAGGACGTCGTGGCTACTGGTGGTGTTGCACACACCGTGGTACAACACCAACGAAGCGCACCAGGGCGAGGGCGAGGACATGCGCGTCGCAATGGAGAGGCTTCTCTACGATGCTAGAGTGGACATCGTGTTCGCCGGACACGTCCACGCCTACGAGCGATTCGTAATCCTTCTGTCCCATTTGTTCTACAAATTAATCATCCATTCATCAAACTAACCATGCAATTTTGTGGGTGATCGATGACCTAGACGAGGATCTACGACAACCAGGCCGACAGCCGAGGTCCAATGTACATCACCATCGGCGATGGCGGCAACAGGGAAGGCCTTGCAAGCAAGTATGTATATGTGATTGACATCACATCCAACTGCTCTTGATTTTAATGGATCTTGCTGTAATTTTGATTATTATGTTAATCTTCTTTTTTTGAAGCTTCATTGAGGATCACAAGTCGTCTCGACTTTCGGTGTTCCGACAAGCGAGCTTCGGGCACGGGCGACTAAGTATCGTCAACGCAACGAGCGCTGTCTGGAGGTGGCACTGCAATGACGACGACAATGCCACCGTGGCCGACGAGGTCTGGCTGGAGAGCTTGGCTAGCACAAAGCCGACATCCCTAGTAGCCGCGCGCAGGTCGAGGTACCCATGAGTACATTCTAGGGTATTTGCCCTGTCAGCCTAGATTGGTATTTGCCCGGTCGGTGGTTCACTACTACACAAAATAACTCTAAATGCAAGTTAAAATTAATAGCTCTGTCGTCCGGTTTTGTCACCGACTTTACCAGTAGCAGCCATGGGTGTCATAGTAATAACGCAATTTAGCTGGTCCTCTAAATAAACCGACTGAGCAGTCAATATCTCAGTCATATTTGCGTTCCCAACGGGTAGGGAATTGAACTACTATGTATTACCACCGCTGTATTGGAAATAAAGAACCGATGTAATATGATTGGAAACAAAGAACATATGTCCGTACTATAATATAAAATGTAATATGTAAAGCTATTGTGCATAACTGGTTGCAGAATATTATTTTATACATCAAATTGTACTTTATGACATGAATGTTTGTACATTCCAGATTAAAGAAGTACAGTCATAGTCATCCTCTGCGCCTTGTGTCCTGCTCACTCTATCTTAGCATACTAATTTCACATAGAGTTTCTAGCCAGATGCCAGAATAGCACAAATCATGCACTGAACATACCGGAAATATGCAACTTTTTAGTATATAAACTTTCAGATTTGCTAGTTCTCAAGTGCATAAGAACTTCCTATGTCTTAGTCACCTCTCTTATCATTAGATTTATCTTGCGATTCGTGCAATGTGGAAGTTAAACATAAGTTGCAAATAGGTTACATGAGTTGCAAGTAGGTTGCACTGAGAATTAGTACAAATTTTATAAGTTGCAACTAGGTTGCAACTAAGAATTTGTATAAACAGTAGGATGATATCAGTATACTGAGACATAAAAAGTTCTCAGCCGTCAGAGATCTATGCACTTCCATAAACTTTTCGCAACTTCTGCACCATTTATATTTAATTTAGGGATGCGATAGATTTCCATAAAATGGCAAAAAACGTACTTTTAAATAGTTTGTGAACCGTCCATTCATGTCTATCAGATGATCCAGTTTCACCCGCTTCCCCCACGCACAACCCCTAAAATACATGTTACTTTGCATCCACGAACATCCACTAGTACAGATTGGGTCTATTAAGGCCCTCCTTCGTAAACGGTTGGTTCCGTGCGTGGTGGTTCATTATTACCACATTTTGTCCAGTTTTCACCTTTTTTTGCCCCTTCTCACATGGTGCATCATAAATCATAGTTTGTACAGTGAGTTTTTGATGGCTCGAATTCCTTAAAAAACCTAACTGCCACCTGTCTTAAAACTGTGTCTTCTTCCCACATGCTCGTACCATAAAGCCCAGTTTCACCGCCCTCCTCGTTAGACCACCAGCTCTACTTTAGACACGCGCCTATAGGGCTCGCACCAAGAAGACAACTTGCCTCTCTTGCGTCTAGCAGTGTCCAAGGCGCGCATCAACGCCATATTGAGCATGCATATCCTATGATGAAGAGGAGAATGTTTATTTTTATCTTTTATTGTGTAAAAAAATAAACCATGGCAACCATGAATGATTAGTTACCCTTCCAATCTTCGCTGGTTCTGACTCTTTTTTTGTTTTTCTGTGTGTCTGCGATGTTATCCTCAAGGATACCCTAGGGTACCTTTTATTTAGGCGTTTTTATGTCAAACCAAGTCCGTGGGAGAAAAAATGACACAAATCGGATGGTCGAAGGAAAAAAGAGGTAGGGTGGCGCTCCTAGTAGGGTTGGACACGTCACCAACCCTCTCTTGGGCCTCCAGTCCCCTCTTGTAAGGTCCAATCACTCCAGATCATTACTATTCACGAAATATTGGCTTTTTCAGAATCTTAGCTCCATTTGACTTTGTTTAGGTCCCTAAAAGATAAAAATACACGAAACATGGTTTTCCTGTCCTGTAGAGTTATAACCAACATAAAGGGGATCACTGGTAAATCCCCAAAAATCAATATAAAACATGCATATTACATTATATTTGTTGCAAATATGTGGGAATATGTATCAATAAACGACAAAGTTCACGTATGCATTTTACATGCATCAACATCCCCAAGCTTAACCTATACTCGTCCTCGAACATGAAGGTGATAAAACTAAACATGAACTTTGGAGATTGTTGCTATGTTTCATGTCAGACATTATTAAACAAATTTTACAAGGTACATCTTTAAAGAATAGTAATAAGCAAATGAGCTATAAAGTGATATCTCTTTTACACTATAAACATTCTTAACAATAAGTTGTTTTGTAATTAAACAATGAAAGTACCATGAAAAATTAAGCATGCTTGGATGAACCTATGAAATTATGGGAGACTCTTTTTATTCTTTTGATCTTTTGGAAATTCTGTAACAAAAATTTAGCAGGGAACATATGTAGATCAAGTCAACGGTATTCATAAGAGTGGGGTTCCAGGCATTGTTTTTGATAGTAGTATGTATAGTTTATGTGTTTGACCCTTTGTAAGTGATATGTTTCATGCCCCTTGACCACAAGTACCCAGTTTATCAAGATCACGAGAGATACGCCATCATATGCATACAGCTTCAAACAAGGTGGCACTGAGGTACCTCCTACCCCTTTGTATGAGTGGTCCTTGCCCCCTGAGTTCCAAGGTAGACCATCCATAGTCCAATGATAGGACAAACAAACTTATTGAACTTCACAACACTTTGTTTACTCTTCTCATAGATCTCTCTCTCTCTCTCTCTCCTTTTTTATATTGCGAGAGTTATTCATAGAATATTCACGCTGTAAACTTTCATCCAACCATGTCTGGCTCGACAGCTTTGGTCGTCCTCAGCGCAATCCTGCTCGCGGCGGCGGCACAGACGCCCACGGCCAACGCCGGCTGCAACGACATCCAGCTCAACTACAACTTGCAGACCCGCCCCTTTGTATGAGTGGTCCTTGCCCCCTGAGTTCAAAGGTAGACCATCCACGATCCAATGATAGAACAAACAGACTGAATGAACTTCTCAGCATCTTGTTTACTCTTCTCGTAGATCTCTCTCTCTTTCTTTCCTTTTTATATTGCGAGAGTTCTTCATAGAATATTCATGTTGTAAACTTCCACCATGATGCATAGCTTGGCTTAGGTTGGTGGCCCAATGCTCCCTCTAACACATATGCATACTCGAAAAAACTAATCATTTCTATCTTATTTCATATTCGTATCTTTATTGAAAAACTAATCTTAATTTTAATTGGTATCTTTATCTTCCATAGATATCTTGTGGAGAAACGTGGATGTCCATTCATGAGATCCTCGTACATCGATTTAACTATGAACACCCCATTCTCAGTTAGACTCCATATAAATTTATCGGGATCATTTGTCAAAATTATTGCCATTAATCTCTCACATAGATGCAGTCATGCATCCCATTTACTTCCTGTTAAAGTTCGTCTAAAGCCGATGTTGATAGGATTGTGGGACAAAATATCGTATACATGAACATTCTTCCTGTGTACAATATTGTAAATAGAAGGATATTGTTAGGAGAGAGGCATATCTCCTAACCAAGCATCTTCCCAGAACCTAATGTATTTCCCATCACCAATTTCAAAAGTACCTCAAGAAAATAACTCATCTTTTACTCCCATTAGTCCTTTTCAAAAAAAGGTGAATCGGTCGGTTTAGCTTCAACTTGTGCTAGAGTTTTGTTTGTCAGATATTTATTGTGTAACAACTCTTTCCACACCCCTTATTATATTAATTGCTTATGCAACCATTTTCTTAGCAAGCATTTATTTTTAAGTTCTAGCACCTCAATGCCCAAACCTCCCTGTCTTTGGGTCGGAAAATAATATTCCACTTAGTTAATCTATATTTCTTCTTATGTTCATCACTTTGTTGTGTAACCAAGAAGTAGATAAATATGCTCTTATTATTTGTGTGTCATTCTCCTATGTACCAAACGAAGCTATGTCGCAAATGTATGTAGACCTATGATGAAGGTTTTGTACCGTATTTGCATACATCTACTAGGATCCAGGGTCTACACTAGAGACGGTTCATAGTAAAAATGTTGGCAATGTCTATAGTAAGCATACGTCAAGTCCTAAGTAATCGTGTGGAAAATAAGATCAACACATATAATGGAACAACACAAGTCACTTGACATCATCAGGAAACACTACACGTGTGTGAAGGCACTACAATTTGCAGACGGATGGACTCAACAAACCATATTCCCTTTCGCACACGGTTAAATAAACTGTGTGCGCAGTACATGCACACCACACAACATGGATAGTGGCGGTTGGAAAAGTAATGTCCAATAGGCTATTTCCACCGTTTATGAAGGCTTGTTCTATAATAGAGTAAATTGAACAGAACTAAACAACAATAAGGATACAAACATTAATTATAGGATCCAATAGATAGTTATCCAGTGGATATATTTATTACATAATTAGGAGCAACACTTCTCACCTTGAAACCTAGGGTGCTCCGAGCCTTATTTATTACATAGTCTGAAGGAAAGACATGAAAATCAAAGTTTTGGGTAGCACATCACACATGATGGCTACAGGCAACATAGTTGCAAGATTATTACAATATATCATAGTCCATCAGACTTAATCCATTAATTATCAGTGGAGCTCGTTTATCCAAGGAATTTTGCATCAACAGTAGAATTCCCGCTAGAGTTGGCAATGCTAGCATAGACCGAGGTCATAGTGAATGGGTCACACGGGTTAGTAGTTTCTCCAGATTCATCCAGATTCTTTTCAATATTTTCCCAATTGATGTTGTCGAATTTACCTTTACGGCCACATTCAGCATATATCTGCCCCATTTAAAATAAAAGATGAAAAGAATTAGTAAATGATAACAAATGTTAAAGTTTTGAATGGAAATTTGATTGAAAAAATCATTACCACATTTTATTACCATTTCTACGATAATCTTATTTTCTCAAGTGTTTTTCTTTGTTCCTCCTCTTTACATTTTGCTCCTTTATATTTTTTCTAAGAATTGTGTTTTTCCAGAATGCGTAATGACAACAATATTTGGAAAGATGGAGTGTCTATGTTTGTGTACTTACCCTCCTTCCAGTAGACTCAGTATCTGCAAAAGCAAGGAGCCATGCACATTCAAAACCAATTCTATTTGTGCCGGAGTACACCACAGCAGCCTTGACACCTTTAGGGTACATGTTTGCCATGGCGAAATCATCGGAGGTGCTAATAGTGTTTGGGAACTGCTTGACAAAGTTTCCTGCAAATACTTTGCTATCCATAATACTCAGTGGTCCCTTTGTTTGATTCTTCAAAATACCTTCTACAATGATAATTTGCATTTTGGCAGCTGCGTCATTATCAAGGCGTTCTTTTTCAACAACTATGGCTTTAGATTTCTTAAACAGCTCCTTAGCCTTCATGGAACGATCAACTTGCACATCATTATCATATTTCTTCTCACACTGGAAAGATGCCATATTCTTGTTTTAAAACCTAAACATACAAATATTAAGTCAAGTATAGATGATTTTAAGATTGCTATATTATTTGAATGAGACAAAAAGTTTAAAGTGCAATAGTCCTAAAATTATTGAACGTATAAATAAACATGACTTTTGGGGATTCCTTTTCTAGTTTACATAAACTGAATGTATATATTTTTATAGTTATTCTTGAATTTGGATGGTAAAACAACACTAATTTTGGCTAACATTCAAGAAAACATTTCTATTTTTTTGGCATGAACCATCATAGTGAAAGGGGTGTTGAACAACTATGGTCTACTCCATGAAGAAAACAAAGAGTGGCACTAGTTTATCTCTAAAAGTTATCTGCGTATTAAGAAATCATTGAGTACATAATTTCTTCAATAATTGTACACTCATATTTTTCCATCGTTAATAAAACCAAGAATGCTGGCCACTATATCGAAAACAATATGTATCCAACATTGCAAAACAACAATTAACAAGCTTAATTTTAGCAAATGCAACCCGGCAACAAATACATAGAAGGAATACAACTCTATGGATCTATGTCTAAAACAAAAAACATTTAGATACACAGCTATCAAGGATTGACACTAATAATTAATGTTGTATGACATTTCTCATCTGTATAAACTTTTTCATGCAAGAAATATTTAAAAGTTCTAGCCCATGCAAGTGCACGGGTAAGCTTAATGATGATAAAATCCATAATTGAGTAACAAGAAACCAACTACTTGAATCGAGCTAGAGTAGGCGATGACTGAGATCAAGGTAGGAGATATTGCATCTATCAGTGCAATTGGTGAGTACATGAAGAGGTAGACCCGTCAATATTTATAGCATTGGAAGAAATGGTTAAAATAGAATAATACTTTATCCCCTCATCCCAACGGAATTTCTTATCACATCATCCCAAAAGGTAAATTCCCGACCCACCTAGTTGGGTATCTGCTATATCCCCACTACCGGTATTGTTTTGCAATTATATACATCCACGTCGCCCCAAAAAGCTAATATCAATTGAAGTCTCTCTTCATGTGCACATATATTTATAGCATTAGAAGGTTTAAAGGCAACAATTTACATTATCCACTTTAGTGTACAATCAATTTCATATTTTATATCATAATTAATCTTCCACTCCTTTACTGTAGCTACCTAAGCTCTGAGATTGTTTCCTCTGGCCAGATTTCTATAGTCTCAACCTTTCACATCTGAACGGACTCCCCTTTCCGCATGCTCCATTGTTTCCCTGCCTTAATGCACTTAATTGTTTTTTTACCAAACCTAATTCTACTAGTTGTTTTGCCTTAATGCAGGTAATTGCTTCTGGGTGGTCAAAGTTAACATTTGACAATTGTCGATTAACATACCAAGATTTTTGTGAAAAAATCTGAATCGATAGAAGACGATATTCCTCTCGTGTCTAGGTGGGCACCTAACCATCCATCTTGAAGCAATTGAATCCATGGGTCCAACACTAAACGATAACAAGCTAGGAAGTAGATATATCCACTTAATAGATTGATGCTCTACCTAATGTATGACGCCATTGTAGAAGCATTTCAAGGTTACTACATGCGAGCAATTTAAGCGCTTGGAACAATTTATTCAAAATATACTTATGACCACTTCCACTTTCTAGCATGTGTGTTACAATGTGAAATAGTTAAATGACATAAAGTTGGGTAGGAAATGAGAAGTGCAATGGACCTGTTAAGTGGGGAATAAAAACCATCGGAAAATTATTATGTGTGTCTTACATTGGTGTTGCGCTTTTGAATGTATGTACTATCTTTGAAAACATTTACACGGATCATGCTACTGTTTAACAAAGCCAGAAAAGTGTTGCGCTCGATCAATACAACCTGAAGGGACCCCAATGCTCATGTGCAATGACAACCCAATGTGCAGGTACCATGGGCTCCACGGAATGCTCCCCAAGAACCTATGATCGGTTGCATGGGTTGTTGTGGTAATCTATTTTTAACCGGTATTCTTATAGTATTCCCAAAGCACATGCCTCTCACCCTTCTCGCGACGAAGCCAGTAGGACACATGTCACTGGTCGAGCGGGCATCGGGGAAAATTATCCGATGGGGGACGCTCATCGTTTCCCAAAGTATTTGTCTGATGATCCAAGTGGTTGTTGTTGTTGGTTTTTAATTTTATAGCTTAAGTATTTCATTGTTCAATAGATAAGATGGTATCAGATGTAGTTTATATAACTGGAATTCTTAAATATCCAATTGAATTTCAGTCATCCATTAAATTTCACTATATCTCGACATAAAATCTCTGCTAATTTCATTGTGTACTGTCTTATGGCCATATTATAATAAATATATATTGATATATATATATATATATATACATACGGAAAGGTTTAAGTTACATAAAGATTGTTCTTGAAAGTCACCATGAATGCCTCCAAGTATTCATTCAAAATTCCTCGAACTTGTCATGTCGCTTCTTCCAAAGTGCATCCAGCTCGTCTTGGCATCTCTTCTTGAGCGCCTCTATGGTAGGCGTCGCTCTTCCTTAAGCTCATCAAATGTGGGCCATATGACGTTTGGGAGTCATTTCTACATGCTTCTAAATAATTGGAGCGTTCATAGTCATCCCATATTAAGGATGTCCTCATGGGATTCACCGGAACTTTTGTTCTGAATCAGAGGTCGTGTTGCATGGATACGTCATATCGAAGGAGGCTGGCTAGAAGCGCAATATGCAAGATAATCTAGTAAGAAATTTTTATGACCTGAAGATCATTCTCCCAGAAGTGACCTCGACTAGGATTCCGGTGGCTCTGGGTTGAGCTAAGCCGGTTTGACTGCTCTTAACTCGGTTTTTGGTTCAACGAACAAACTAAACTTATACTAGTCGTTGTAGAAACAAAAGCATGGACAAAGGTTTGATGCTATCATATGACTATGGAGGTGTTTTGCCATCGTTGGGCAGCGGTGAGGTACTGCTACCACCGGTCTACGGTAGTGCTGCTAGCGGTTCTCAAGGTGTTGCTGTCAATGCTGCTGGTGAGGGCGCTACAAGCCGATGATGCTCGGTGAGTTTGTGCTACACGTAGAGGTTTTTTTCTTGAACGGGGCGGGTGGTATTATACTTCAGTGCAACAATTGCAGGACTGGTTTCAGATGACGAAGGAAATAGGACACGTGTCGCATCTTGAGAGGAGTCGGGGGAAATTGTCCTATGGGGAATGCTCAGCGCTTTGCCAAAGTATATTTGGTTCTTGCTGATCATCACTTTTATAGCTTCATCATTTCAATGTTGAATAAAATATATGGGATTCTAAATCCAATTGAATTTTAGTCAACCATTAACTTTTAAATTCCCACATTGAAATTCTACTAGATTAATTATAAACTATATTGTGGCCATTAAATATATTGATATATAAGGATAATTTTAAGTTAGATAAAGATACTATTTTCATACTTAGTGGACTTCGTCCTTACAACCGGATTGTTCCTATTAATAGGAAGGGATGATTTCCCTGACTTGATACTAAGAAAATACCATGAATATTCCCCTGAAATAATATATTCATACTATGGCATCCAGCACCATGCATTCTCAGCAGAGGAGAATTTATGCTTCACTGCTGACTTTGTAAAGTATATAAAGTTAAACTTTGTGTGTGGTTGTATTCTATGAGCACACCACGCACTCACGGTAAATATTACATTAACAAAGTATGATAGCCTTAAATTCGGAGTTGTCCGTTCCTGCCACATGTACTTGATACGAAGAATTAAGCCATGTTATATTCTTATAGATTGACATTTAATTTGATGGAATAATCAAATAGGAGATCCTGAAGGTACAATAACATTTTTCCAATATTCAAATTATTGGTTGTTTTATTAGCTGGGCCGAATAGGAAAATCATTTATGTTCTCGGATAGTTGACGGTAAAATTTTTGCTCGATTGGCGTATGGCCATTACCACTTTTATATTTTCATAGGATGTTAGAATTCATGGTTGTCAGGTTATCTGGGTCAAACAGATAATTTGTGTATATTCTGGGATAGAAGAAAATCATATATGACCCTCGAAGCATATGACCAAAATCGATGGACCAACTCCCTTGTCTGATGCCTGGCAAACAAACCTCTTCTCTTTGGAACACCCAAATCCCATTCCCTTCTCCAGCACTCACCCTCATGTCATTGGTCTCGTTCCTCAAAACAATCTAGATTTAATTAGCTTATAGTAAAATCTTGGCCAATGACTCTCCTAATTCTTCGATAAAGGGAATATATTAATTATGTGAAGAAACCAATTACACCAAACCCCTGCACCAACAAGATGTCCACAAACGTCAAGGACGCACATAAACTTGCAAAAAAAGAGGAGAAATAGAAAAAAGACCCCATCATGATGATGAAATACTCGCAACAACAAGACTCTAACGACCACCAAAAACAATACCCGGACTACAAAAGGAATTATCCAGAGGCAACGCCTCCAAGAAACAAACAATGCACAAGCTTTGTCATTGCCCGATCAAATATCTCGGGTTTTCACCAAGGGGAAAGTCTAAGATCTCGAAACAATGTCTTCAACAATCTGGGGTACAACCACTAAAGGTCGAACCTAGGGTTCGCACCCAGAAAATACCGACTCGATGCTCGAGTAGCACCAACAAAAATGCAGTACACTTGTGTTGCCAACTCTTCTTGCCAAGACCGTTGTTACGGTCACCAAACACTTGACACATAGGAAGAACATGTGTAGCATAGTGTTCATCACAAACAAAACACCTCTTTGCCATAACTTAAAAACCCTCGAGCACAGTCACCATGAATTTCTCCACATGCATCAATATCATTGAAATATATAATTACACATCTACCATGGAATTAACAAGAAAGCGAAGCTTCGTGACACGCCCTCATGAAGCCAAATTGACTGAAGATAAGCACGCGCTCTACCAGATCGGTTTGGATATAGATATCTAGTAGCTCCAGACACCGATTACTGGAGATCTCTGAGAGGAAGATAGAAACTCGTCAGCGGACAGATGAAGGAGGTCGACATGAATAAGATTGTAGACTTGGTGCCCAAAGATCAGCTTGGACAAACCACCTTTATTCGCATAGATCGGCTCTGTGCCACCACCAATCCTAGACCAACAGTTCGCCACCTTGACCACATCAGCCACCACGCGAAGGTGGCCCTAGGAAGAGTGCTACTACCGCCTAGCCTGGGGTGCTGCCCTGGCGACCGCATGCAACCACCTAACTGAAGCCGTCCCAATGAATACACTGCTGCAACCTCTACTCTCCAGCACTTCGGGCACTAGGGACCGCCTTAAAAATTGAGGGAAAATTTTACTTCCTTAGCCTCTGCACCAACTAGGGATGCGCACAACCATTAAACCTAAGTACCCGGATTTTTAAACTTTCTTAAACACCAAGTATGGTCCTCAGTGTAAAATTGCATGAGTACTAGAATAACATGGTCCTCAACTATAAATAGGAACCTAAATTACAATGAATTAAGATTTGAAAGTAGGTTTTGGGTTTGTAGAGTCCCAACCATCTATGTATATAAGCAAAAGTCTTGAGACAACCATGCCGCTGATAACAGGAGACGAAAACGAAGCGTCGAACTTGTACGGGATGTAAAACAGACAGGCCATTGTAGGCGATGGATATAAACCCATCTAGGGTTTTGTTCCCTTGCCGATGACACCAGCAGTTTGCTCTGCCTCCGTTGCGCTTGGGGCCATGGAGGTGATGGGGACCTTGGCACCTCAGAGGCGGGATCATTTTCGTTCCCTTTTAGCTCTTTTTTAAGTGTCTGATCTAGGATGGTGATGCAATGACTACATATTGAAGTTGGAATAATGTCCACCCCACCCTCTCGTCGCTCTGCTGGTGCCTCTAGTGTTGGCGGAGGGTGCGTGTAGTCGTGTGTCTGGCGACTCTCTTGGGATCCTGTCGTTTTTATTATTCGTAGGTGTCGTTTGATGTTACTCTCTTTTGATATACTGTTGTCATCTTTGATGATGATTGCTACTCTGGTGCGCTGGTCTTTTGGAACCTTTGCACGATGACTTCTCGTCAGTATACTACGACAGGTTTTCCCAACTCTAGTGATGGAGGGACGGGGATGGAGGCGCGCCTCCGGCTCGTACTAGTGTCAGTAGTGGTCGCTAGATGGTCCAATGACCTATCTGTAATGTTTTTTACTTTTGGAATGTTTATATTATCGTTGATGGTTATTAATAGATTGGTGAAATTTCGCAGAGAAACATCAACGACGCTGATAGTCCCATCGTGTCCTTGGATAGTCCCATCCAGTTTGCTCTGCATTATTCGCGAGACATGCTGTCCCTTTAATTCAAGTACCAGTGGCCATCGCTATCAGGCACCAAATTGGGGAGAACTGGTTCGCTTCTTGGACGCCACCTGATGGATTCTCTGAATACTCCAATCACATAGAACTCTAGAGGAGCACGCAGAAGCTTCTAACAACGGCACTTGGTGTGCCTATAATACGCATATACCTTACAGATGTAGGACCAAACTTGTGCTAACTATCATACATGACCTTGGACTCCTAATCCTACACTTAGTGGCACTACTCCCGAACACGAGTTGGTAACTACTCACTGCGTTTCAAAATATAATAGGTTTGAATCTACACACTAAAAGAAGTCTAGATATATATTTTCGCTCGTATCCTTTGGCATGTTGTCGCTGTGACTTTTCATTTGGTTTCTCCAAATAGTGTGGATCATATGTTTGGTTCATGGTTGGATCATATGGATAGTACAACGAAAGCCATGATTCGCACTGGTGTATCGGCTTTATGTTGGTCCATATGGAGATGTCGCAATGATATTGTTTTTAACAGAAAGAAAACTTTCACTTTTATGCAGGTTATTCATTTGATGGCGTATTGGGTACAGCTGTGGGCGTACCTATTACCACCTGGGAACCGAGATGCCATGTTGTCCGGATGCGAACGGTTGCTGACGGTTGCTCAGGAATTCTACAACCAGGCTACTTGGCAGCATACTAGACGACTACATAATGTGTAGTTCTTATATGTTTACCTTATTTCGCTGGTTGATCTTTGTGGCAACTGTGGCCAACTCTTGAGTTGTAAACTTCTTAATGCACTTATTTATTTAATAAAGGCTGTGTGCATCGATTGATGCAGAGGCCGGGGAGTATTACCCCATTTCGAAAAGAAAAAAATATTTTCACAAATCTAAAACATCTTATATTTTTAAACGGAGGGAGCAGACAATTACCAAACCTGCTTTACCAATTCCAACTTTCTTACATGACTGTCTAGTACAACCAGAACTCGACTGCCAGCTAACCTTGGCATATGCAAACCGATTAGTGCTTTGAACCTTACTCAAGTACTCACGTGCATGCATGTACCATGAGACTCCTATTCATGTAACAATATGTTTCTCATTTATTTCAAACAACATTTCTAACCCTAATAATCTAATATTTTTGTCATTTATTGCAAACAACACAACACGCATATGTGCATTTTTGTTATGGAAAATAAAGGGAGACATCATTTATGTTTACATCATGTGAATGTCAGAACCTCTTTTTTACCTAGAGACGAAGGACTAAGCATTTTTGCACCTTTAGAATCTTATATATTCAGTGGCGAACTACAAAGACAAGCATTATGGAGAATGTATTCTGCCATGCAATCCAATGAAAAAAGAAACATAATTTGTACGATATTATGTATTTCTTGGGAGTAAAGGTAAATGAGTTATGAACATTTGGTAAAACTGCACAATTGTGCAATCTCATTGTGTTGTGATTTAGAAACACACAAAAGGACGATACTTTGACAGGAAATAAAATTTATGAAATGTGAAGAATGATATTAATAAGAATAACCCACTAGTATAGATTGACTCTTTTATTATCAGTAGTAGAAATCATGGAATTAGAGAATGTGCATGGAGTCATTTCTGTCCCCAAAAAAAATGAGTCATACGCAAATGACGCCACCTCATATGGTTTACCTATAAAATCTGTCTCTAGAAGATAAACTACCTCGAATAAATGTAATTTGACAATCGTCACCGAAATGCCTCGAACATGACTTCCCAGTACAACCCGAACTCGACTACCAGCTAACCATGGCATTCAAGCTGGTCATAGTGGGGAGTAACTTGGACTAGTGTCATGCACATGACACTAGTCTAAGTTATCACCTTCATAGTGGATAGTAATTTATATCTAGTAACATGCAAGATCTTATTTATTAGCTTATAGACTGATCTTGTTTTGGAGTATGTGATGTTATGTTAACATAACTAGTTACCATAAGTCTCTATTTCATCATTTAATGCATGCCACATCATCAAAATGCTTAGATAGCATTGCATATAGATGCATGTTACCATCTTAATTACTCCCACTATGACTAGCCTTAGTGTTTCAACCTAACTCAAGTACTCAGGTGAATGCGTGCACGAGTACTACCATGGGACTCCTATTCACGTAATGAATATAGAGGGGGTCAAATCTTGCAGAGAAAAAATTATATCTTAATGTAATAGAAATTTGCCATCTAAAAGCGAGTGTGACGATTAAGTGTGTCTAGACGATTATAACCGTCAGCACCGGATTGCGTGCTGTAGTGCTAGCCACCAAACCTGAGTTTGTGTTCGCACAAAATAAAAGTCTAGCCCTAATAATGTAATTTATTTCAAACAACATTTCTAACCTAGATAGGCTTGTCATTTATTGCAAACAACACAACAAGCATACGTGCATTTTTGTTATGCAGAAAAAAAAGGACACATCATTTCTTTTCACATCGTATGAATGTTAGAACCATATTTCCTCTTGTACCCAGAGATAAAGGACTAAGCACTTTTGCACCTTTAGAATCTTATATATTAAGTGGGGAACTACAAAGACAAGCATTATGGAGAATGTATTCTGCCATGCAATCCAATGAAAAGACAAACATGATTAGTGCGAATAGTATGTATTTCTCGGGAGTAAAGGTAATCAATTGTGAACATTTAGTAAAACTGCACAAGTGTGCAATCTCATTGTGTTGTGATTTAGAAACTCACACAGGATATTTTGTCAGGAACTAAAATTTATGAAATGTGAAGAACGATATTAATAAGTATAACCCACTAGTATAGATTGGCTTTTCTATTATCAATAGTAGAAATCGCGGAATTCGAGACTGTGCATGGAGTCGGTTCTAGCCTAAAAAGTTGAGTCATCCCCAAATGTTGCCCCCTCATACGATTTACCTAGAAAAAACGTCTGAAGAAGATAAACTAACTCGAATAAATGTAATTTTATGGTTATTCACACTGAAATAGCATGGAAATTTGAATACGGGAAGTCTCTGGTCAGACCTAATGAGATCGAGCTTCTACCAACACAAATGCGAAGAGTACATGAGTGGTATGAGAAAGTCTCTACATGCAATGAAGAAGATCAATTATCAGCGCTGCTTGTGAGAGTTACAAATGAGCATTTCAATGGCGAAGACCAGATTCAAATTTATTTTGAGGAATTCTATATTTTATTCAAACAAGATGCCCTCGACTTGAGTCTCGTCGGTTCCAATTGTCTATAAATGGTTCATTTATTTCTATTATAAAGTCTCTAACTCAGCTTGTTCATTGCCTGTAATTATCCCCACTACGCTATTATGCAGAATGAAGAGCGATGAATATGACCGAAAGAAGATCTTTTGCACTGGATTCATCGACCCACACCGATATAATGAAGCATTGCTAAAGGAATACCCCAAGGAGATGAAACAAAACTTGCTAAGGGTTATATTGAGGCAACATTACAAAAATAGAATATTGTTTTCCTACAACTACGGGTGAGAGTTTTACTGCCTTGTACACATTCATTTGATTCTGCTAAGCGTAATTGATGAGTTACTGACATAGATAAACGTGCGCAACTTTCACTGGATTCTGCTAATCATTGAAGTTGACGGTGGAAGAGTTGAAATCAAGGACTCACTAAGGAAAGACAAATCATTCTTTAAAGCTGGATCCAGAGGTAATTTCAGTCATTATTGCACTATATCGGTCTATTTCGTTCATATACATCCTGAGATATGAAGTAACTAATAACTCATATATTCTTTATTTTTGCCGGGCAGGGTTTAAAAAGCTTTCACCAATGCTACGGTTGGTGAATTTAGAGATGAGCTTAGTTTTCATCGGGTCGAGGTAAGCAGTACGAGCTAGGTTCACACATCTCTTCAATTCTAGTTACAATACCATTATATCATGCTTGATTATTATTTGAGTGAATTCTATTCTCGTAAAGTGCGAGAGGCAGCCACCGGGGACTAATTTGTGTGGATACTTCGTGTGCG
The DNA here is from genome assembly GCA_916181665.1 of Avena sativa. Classification (NCBI taxonomy): domain Eukaryota; kingdom Viridiplantae; phylum Streptophyta; class Magnoliopsida; order Poales; family Poaceae; genus Avena; species Avena sativa. Next base: position 38,249,841 of record OV702300.1, on the reverse strand, counting down.
AGTATATTCGCTAGGTCAGTGAGCGGGATGGAGCGGCATTTATAGATCTACGTGAACAATATATTCACAAATTGTGTTGAGTGTCATTCATATATTTGTTATGACGATTGATATTCATATTGATCTCCTTCTTTTATATATAGTTGGAAAAATTTCGGGAGAATCTCCAACCAAGGGAGCGCCTAGTAGCAATTCAAGAATTGGATGGATTTCTTGTTGACCATATCATAAACCCAGAAGGAAAATACCATACCAAGGAATTATAGTGTCAAATGCTTTCCATAATCGAATAGAAGGGTTGTGATATCCATGTGATCAAATTGTATATATATAATTGAATTGTATCTATATAATCATGACGATGTTGTGTGTAATGGGTTCCTTCGTTGCATGTCACCCCAAACGCAACCCTCCTCTACCGATCCTCCTACCGCGGCAGAACCCCCTACCCCCCCCCCCCATTCGGCTGCCGCGGCGGAAATCGGCCCTAAATACTGCCGCGGCATACCCCCTCATCGGCTGCGTGGCAGAAACCCCCATTGGCTGCCGCGGCAGATAATGTCTAGTCCCGGTTCGTGATACGACCCGGGACTAAAGATCCTCCACCCCGCGCTCTGCTGCGCGGCCACGTGAAGAGCCTCTAGTCCTGGTTGGTACCTGACCCGAGACAAAAGGTTAGGACCTCAAGTCCTGATTCTGTAGTCCTGGTTGCAACCGGGACTAGAGGTTGTCTACAACCAGAACTAGAGACCCATTCTCCACTAGTGAATCTCATTGTGTTGAGATTTAGAAACTCACACAAGGATACTTTGACAGGAAATAAAACTTATGAAATGTGATGGATGATATTAATAAGTATAACACACTAGTATAGATTAGATTTTCTATTATCAGTAGTAGAAATCGCAGAATTAGAGACTGTGCATGGAGTCGGTTCTGGCTTAAAATGTTGAGCCGTCCCCAAATTTTGCCCCCTCGTACGATTTACCTATAAAAACGTCTCCATAAGATAAACTGACTCGAATAAATGTAATCATATGGTCGTCTGGAACTTCAAAATGTCTGCAATAATGGTGGCGGCATGTAAAATTTTAGGAAAAGTGCATTAGATGTATTATTCAAGTAGGTTGGAATATTGGGTCCTCATGTAGAAAATAAAGAGGTAGAATAAAACACCGACTATAGACTAATTTTTTCTTGCAAGGCGGTCTGGAGGCCTTCTTTTGCGGAACTTCTTTTATATTGTCATTGCTCAAAATTTCATGCTTGATGAGCAATTTTAAATGTACTAGATTCTTTTTTCTAAAGACATGGAATAAGGTAAACCCACTATAGTATTTTTTTTCTTGGAGGCGGCTAGTTAATAAAAAACGATCGAGGGCATGGTTCAAAACATTCGTCAAACCTCATATTAGCACCAAATGGTGTCCATAATATATTTTGCTAATATTCATTGCAACTCAATAATAACCTAGTGGTAGGGAGGGTTAAATCCTTCTTACCAATCTAAGGTCGAGTCATCTCACATTGGCCATTAAAAATATATATATTTCTTATAATAATGTGTTGACGTGAAAATTCTTTTGTATCTTATGAATTGTCACATCATCATATTATTTGATCATCCCCAAATATGATTTTTCCGATACTAAAATGGTGTTATAAAATGCAAGGATAAATATGATAATCCAGTGCCACTAAAATTTTCTTCACACTCATTGGGATCTTTTGTACATTCAAACACCCAAGGTCAAGTCCTCTCACATTGGCCATTACAAAATATTTATTTCTTATAATAATGTGTTGACCTGAAAATTCATTTGTATCTTTCGAACAGTCACATCATCATGTTATTTTTTTTGAAGTAATCATCATGTTATTTGATCATACCCAAATATGATTTTTCCGATAATAAAATGATGTTATAAAATGCCGGGATAAATATGAGAATCCAATGCCACTAAAATTGTCTTCACGCTCATTGGGATCTTTTGTACATTCAAACACCCAAACGAGTTGTACTCATTTGGCCTATTTTTGAGTTGATATTGTCCATAAGCTCTTACCTTAATTAATTAGTAATATGAATTAGAAAATTCTCCATATTTGTATCTTCTACTTCTCTCGTCTAGATTCTAAACCATGCACGAAAACTAGAAAGGTACAAAAAAAAATTTGCATTACTTTACACACACCATTCATCAAGCAATTAACGAACCAATGTAGGAAACTTGCACATAAAGTTAAACATAGTTCATTACACAAAATTGAAATGTTAAGTCGTTCAACATAAACTAAACATATTAGTCGAACCAGAAACCATCTTAAACGTCTCTGTTTTCGAACTGCGATAAGTAGGTGCCATTATGGCCATGGCATATCCCACGGGGTTAGGATTTTATTGGCCAGAGAAGATGACTAGACTGTGTGGTTGGTAGTGTTGTCAGTGAAGAAACTCTTCTTCAATGACTCATCTATAGTGTTAAGAAATTCAATACCATTTCCAATTAGCAATATGTCATCCATATATAACACCAAAAATGCCTTTGCGCTCCCACTTTCCTTCTAGTAAACACATGCTTCGTCATAGTTATGGATGAAGTCAAACCTTTTGACTACTTCATCAAAACGTTTCTTCCTACTCCTAGATGCTTGATTCAGGCCATATATCGACCTTTGAATCCTTGCACACCTTTGAAGTCGCTAGAATTGACAAAAAAATCGGGTTGTGTCATCTACACATGATGGCACCAGATTTACTAGGATACCAATTCCTTGGGACTCTAAGCAAAAGGTGATGTGGCAAGGGTGTTTTTCCCACAAGGGTGACTCTAAGGTTTATGTCAAACCCTCAGGAAATAAAAGAGGGATGATTTAGTAAACAAAGTAGGGAGTTAATAAAAATAAATTTAGCGATAAATATATGCATAATGGTGTCATGATGATGCAGAAAATAAAAACAACATGCGTTTTTGTAATTGAGGATTTTTGGGATGCCAGAACACATATTAGGACCAATGAAAAAAATAGCGCGCTATTTAACGCTATTAGCGCCGCTATAGCGTTTTCGGGAGCTGAACGCTATGCTATGCATTCCATGGGCGCTATGGCGCTACGCACGCTAAATACGGCGCTATTCGCGCTATTTGACGTTACGTCATAGCGGCGCTATTTTTTTGTCGGTTTTTTTAGTAGCTCATTCCCCATTTTGAACCATTTTGGTCTAGTGGCCTACCCTAATCCAACTAACCCTAATAGGACAACATGGTAACACACATAACGTCAGTTCCCTGTTCATCTCCTCCACTTCCTTAGAGAGGCGACGTCGCGATGAAGATACGGCGTCTCCGCCTGGAATCAACATGCCTCTGCCTAGAATCGCTTCCGCCTTGGATGCCTTCACGTCTAGCTTCGGTGCTTCACGCCTTCACCCTACCTCCGTTCCCCTCCTTCAATCCGTCATCGATAATCCCTGCATCGAATGTCAACTATGTGTCTGACTCTATGTTAGTGTGTGAATTCTGAACTATGGTTGTGATTTCGGCTATGTGATATGGAGTTATGAACTATGTGAACTATCTATAGTTGATGTTTGGCTACAGAATGTTATACCTGTGGTTTTATAGCTGCGGAATGTTATATCTATAATTTTATAGCTGCTGAAATATCGATTTTTTATACTTTATATGAAACGCTATTTTGAAAAATAGCGCGCTATTAGCACGCTATAGCGTTCATAGCATTTTTTTGAAGTCCGCGCTATTTAAGTTAGCGCGCTATTTTTTTCCTTGATTAGGACTGTGGCAATTAATATGTCTTTCTACATAAACAAGAGAACTTCAATGACTAAATGCACTTGAACTGGTTGGTGCAGTATCAGTTTTCATGAAGATGTAATTTTGTATACATGTGAGGCTGCGCGTACCTTTTTATGAGATCCCTCCAAGGATTGATCATGCATTTTACCGGATCAATATAAATGCACGATTGTGATTACATGGTGACGTGAATAAGCTGCATGTTAAGATAGACGATTTAAATGATCTTTCGGTCGGTTTCTGGTGTATATGACATATAGATTATGGTTTGTGATGTAAATCCTGCTTCGTTTCAAGTATGCTTCACATGATCTATTATTTGAATATAGAGCAGGAACACCTGGATTTTTTTTGGATGTAAATCCTGCTTTGTTTTTTTGGAAACAACACAACAATCATCATGCATGTTTTGTCATCGAGTCTTGTGATTGTTAAACCATATTCTGCTTTGTACCCAGACTTAAAGAATCTGGAATGTGTGCCCCTTTAGTATCTAACATATTCAGTGGCAAACTACAAAGACAAGCACTACGTAGAACATATTCTCGCATGGAATATATTGAAAAGAGAAACCTAATTCGTATGGTAAGGATGTATATATAAGGACATGAGGTAATTGAGTTGAGAACGTTTGCAAAATCCGCGCATGTACTCAAGCTCATTGTGACGATATTTAGGAACTCGAACTCATGCGATTAAACTTGGACGACCAATAAAAAGTGTAAATCGAGGAAAATAATTAATTAGTAAGTCAAACTCACTAGTATAGATTGGTTCTTCTATCATGCTCATCCTTGGGACTCTACACCACGAGAGGACATATAACGTTTTTGGGAAATGTCTTCGCATGACTTCTCGCCGCTTCACCATTTTGCACCTATGCTCGCCATCGACATAGCCCCCTTGCATCCCACACACACTGGCGACTATTTCTCGTCCTTGATCCGTATTTTTTTGTTGGTCAGCATGATAGAATTCGTTCATGTACACATAGTATTTAGTTCATGAGTAAATGATATGATTACCACTATGATTCTAATTATTGTCGTTGAGTATGTTATACATATTTTAATTATTAATATGCCTGAGTTTTAACATGTATAGTTAGTTACTGTCTACTTGAGAACGGATTAGAGAGTTCTCACATCCTCAAGAAGGTATAATGACTTTTGGTTGGACTGTGTTCCAATGATCTGCCAAGGAGCAAACTGTTCGTAACCTACTAGAGTTATATGCTACAGTTTTCCTTTATCAGCAATCTACTTAGAGGTTTTTAGAACCAGACCCTTTTTTGTTAAACTATTTTAAGGTGGAAATTGAAGGACCTCGTTTCTGGCTTCCTCCATTTTCTGGAAAAATAGGATTTTTCGGGTATTTTCTAGAATTTTCTGATCTTCGCGAATATTGCATCTAAACACTGCTTTTTTCATCAGAATCCGGAATCTGGCAGTTCATCCTCCAAATGTTATCCAACATGCAAAAATAGATGAAATAACATAAGTATCACCTCTTAATAAGAAATATATAAATGAATAACAGTAAATTATGATATAGAATAGTGATGCAAAATGAACGTATCATGAACCTATGAAATTATGAAAGACTCTTTTTTTTCTTTTGATCTTTTGACACTTTTGTAACAAAAAGTTAGCAAGGAACATATGTGCTAGTCCTTCAATAATAGATTGTAGAAAAATAAAGTTTTGAGATATGTAGATCAATTCAACGGTATTCATAAGAGTGGGGTTCCATGCATTGTTTTTGACAGTAGTAGGTATGATTTATGTTTTTGACCCTTTGTAAGTTAAATGTTTCATGCCCCTTGACCACAAGTACCCAGTTTATCAAGAGCACAAAAGATACGCCATCATATGCACACAACTTCAAACAAGGTGGCACTGAGGTACCTCCCGCCCCTTTGTATGAGTGGTCCTTGCCCCCTGAGTTCAGATGTAGACCATCCACGATCCAATGATAGAACAAACAGACTGAATGAACCTCTCAGCATCTTGTTTACTCTTCTCGTAGATCTCTCTCTCTTTCTTTCCTTTTTATATTGCGATTCTTCATAGAATATTCATGTTGTAAACTTCCACCATGATGCATAGCTTGGCTTAGGTTGGTGGCCCAATGCTCCCTCTAACACATATGCATACTCGAAAAAACTAATCATTTCTATCTTATTTCATATTCGTATCTTTATTGAAAAACTAATCTTAATTTTAATTGGTATCTTTATCTTCCATAGATATCTTGTGGAGAAACGTGGATGTCCATTCATGAGATCCTCGTGCATCAATTTAACTATGAACACCCCATTCTCAGTTAGACTCCATATAAATTTATCGGGATCATTTGTCAAAATTATTGCCATTAATCTCTCACATAGATGCAGTCATGCATCCCATTTACTTCCTGTTAAAGTTCGTCTAAAGCCGATGTTGATAGGATTGTGGGACAAAATATCGTATACATGAACATTCTTCCTGTGTACAATATTGTAAATAGAAGGATATTGTTAGGAGAGAGGCATATCTCCTAACCAAGCACCTTCCCAGAACCTAATGTATTTCCCATCACCAATTTCAAAAGTACCTCAAGCAAATAACTCATCTTTTACTCCCATTAGTCCTTTTCAAAAAAGGTGAATAGGTCGGTTTAGCTTCAACTTGTGCTAGAGTTTTGTTTGTCAGATATTTGTTGTGTAACAACTCTTTCCACACCCCTTATTATATTAATTGCTTATGCAACCATTTTCTTAGCAAGCATTTATTTTTAAGTTCTAGCACCTCAATGCCCAAACCTCCCTGTCTTTGGGTCGGAAAATAATATTCCACTTAGTTAATCTATATTTCTTCTTATGTTCATCACTTTGTTGTGTAACCAAGAAGTAGATAAATATGCTCTTATTATTTGTGTGTCATTCTCCTATGTACCAAACGAAGCTATGTCGCAAATGTATGTAGACCTATGATGAAGGTTTTGTACCGTATTTGCATACATCTACTAGGATCCAGGGTCTACACTAGAGAAGGTTCATAGTAAAAATGTTGGCAATGTCTATAGTAAGCATACGGCAAGTCCTAAGTAATCGTGTGGAAAATAAGATGAACACATATAATGGAACAACACAAGTCACTTGACATCATCAGGAAACACTACACGTGTGCGAAGGCACTAGAATTTGCAGACGGATGGACTCAAGAAACCATATTCCCTTTCGCACACGGTTAAATAAACTGTGTGCGCAGTACATGCACACCACACAACATGGATAGTGGCGGTTGGAAAAGTAGTGTTCAATAGGCTATTTCCATCGTTTATGAAGGCTTGTTCTATAATAGAGTAAATTGAACAGAACTAAACAACAATAAGGATACAAACATTAATTATAGGATCCAATAGATAGTTATCCAGTGGATATATTTATTACATAATTAGGAGCAACACTTCTCACCTTGAACCCTAGGGTGCTCCGAGCCTTATTTATTACATAGTCTGTAGGAAAGACATGAAAATCAAAGTTTTGGGTAGCACATCACACATGATGGCTACAGGCAACATAGTTGCAAGATTATTACAATATATCATAGTCCATAATACTTAATCCATTAATTATCAGTGGAGCTCGTTTAGCCAAGGAATTTTGCATCAATAGTAGAATTCCCGCTAGAGTTGGCAATGCTAGCATAGACCGAGGTCATAGTGAACGGGTCACACGGGTTAGTAGTTTCTCCAGATTCATCCAGATTCTTTTCAATATTTTCCCAATTGATGTTGTCGAATTTACCTTTGCGGCCACATTCCGCATATATCTGCCCCATTTAAAATAAAAGATGAAAAGAATTAGTAAATGATAACAAATGTTAATGTTTTGAATGGAAATTTGATTGAAAAAATCATTACCACATTTTATTACCATTTCTACGATAATCTTATTTTCTCAAGTGTTTTTCTTTGTTCCTCCTCTTTACATTTTGCTCCTTTATATTTTTTCTAACAATTGTGTTTTTCCAGAATGCGTAATGACAACAATTATTTGGAAAGATGGAGTGTCTATGTTTGTGTACTTACCCTCCTTCCAGTAGACTCAGTATCTGCAAAAGCAAGGAGCCATGTGTAGGGGTTCGTAGCATGGAAAACAAAAATTTTCTATCGCATACAAACAAACAAGCCAAGATCTATCTACTAGATTGTAGCAACGAGTCGATGGAATAACTCACCCTCGAAGATTCCAAAGTGTTTAACGAGAGCAGATTCTCGTGGGTGATGTAGTCGTACTCTTTCCGATCTCAAGATCGCGTAGACGATCCTTCCGGCGCCGCGTTCCCGCAGCGCTCCCGCAGTCGGTCACACGTTCGGTACTCGACGAAGACCTTCCTCTCCCTTGTTCCAGCAGGCAGCGGAGGTTGTAGCACTCTCCTCGCGATTCCGGCAGCACAACGGCGTGGTACCGGAGGTAGAGGGGAGATCCCGCAGGGCTTCGCCTTAAGCCGGTGCGAGTATGGTGGAGCTTATGAAAGAGGCTATTAGTGGTCTAGTAATTAGACACACCAATTAGAGGGCTCTAAACCAATTAGAAGGCTCTAAACCGAAACAGCTCTAAACCGGGGTCTAGGTCTAGTTTCTAGTTTAGAGGATAGGAACTTGTGTGTACTAGGAGGGGAGCCCTGCCCCTCCTTATATAGGTGGGAGGGCTGGCTGCGCCATGGGGAGGAGAGTCCCTCCCCAAGTCGGCTTGGTGGGGCGCCGGCCAAGGGAGGAGTCCTCCCCCAATTCGGCCTCCACCAATCCTCCTCTTTTCCCACTTCCCAAAATTGGCAGTTTGACTTTCAAATTAGCCGTTTGACTTTTCCAATTTAGGAATTAAATAAACCCTTTATTTTGGACAGCGAGAACACCTAGTACATGATGCAATCATTCCAACTTGCAATGACACATTCATGTACCCCTTCCCCCCCGGAGTGCCGGACATTCCGGGACCTTCTAGAATGTTCCCGATGAAAACACCGGAACCATTCCCCAACTCCGAAATGGGACTTTCCTTATATGAATCTTATTCTCCGGACCATTCCGGATCACCTCGTGATATCCCGGATCCCATCCGAGACTCCGAACAACATTCGGTCTCTTTCTCATAATACCATAACTACTCAAACAACGTCGAATCCTTAAGTGTGTCTCCCTACGGTTCGTGAATTATGCGGACATGATCGAGACACTTCTCCGAACAATAACCAATAGAGGAATCTGGAAATTCATATGGCTCCCACATATTTCTACGATTACTTTGCGATCGAATGAACCACTTACATACGATACCAATTTCCCTTTGTCTCACGATATGTTACTTATCCGAGGTCATGATCGTCGGTATCTCTGCATACCTAGTTCAACCTCGTTACTGATAAGTACTCTTTTCTCGTTCCCGTGATATGTGATCCCTTGTGACCAAGTCACATGCTTGCAAGCTAATTGGATGACATTTCACCGAGAGGGCCCAGAGAATATCTATCCGTCATGTGGATGGACAAATCCCACTCTTGATCCATGTGTTTCAACCAATACTTTCCGAACACCCAATGCCACTTTTATAGCCACCCTGTTACGGTGTGGTGTTTGATGACATCAAAGCATCCATCCAGTAAAGGCAATATGCATGATCTCATGGTCGAAGGAATTAGGTTACTATGTATCAGAAAGCATATAGCAATTGAACTATTGAAATGACTTGATCTTTATGCTACGCTTGTCTATAGGAGTATGTCCACCATATCATTCTCCTAACGATATGATCTTGTTGTTGATAACATCTCAATGTTCATGACAAAGAAACCACATCATCAATCAACCAACAAGCTAGTGAAGTATAGAGGCCATACTAGGGACTTCAAATTAAGTTTACAAATCACACAAGTATTAATGGTTTCCTTGTTAATACTATTATAGCATGAATGTAAACATTTATCATAAACACAAAGATATATAATAATAACTATATTTATTATTGCCTCTAGGGCATATCTCCAACAGTCTCCCACTTGCACTAGAGTCATCTAATCTAGATTACATGGTAATATACCGAACACCCATGGCAGTTTGGTGTTGGTCATGTTTTGCCCTCGGGAGAGGTTTAGTCAACGGATCCGCCACATTCAGATCTGTGTGTACTTTGCAAATCTTTATATCCCCATCCTGGATATGTTCTCGAATAGCGTGAAAACGCAGCTTGATATGCTTCAGCTTCTTGTGTGACCTTGGTTCTTGCGCATTGGCTATGGCGCCCATGTTATCACAGTAGATAGACATTGGGTCCAGCGCACTTGGAACCACACCCAGCTCTGTAATGAACTCTTTCATCCATATCGCTTCTTGTGAAGCCTCCGAAGCAGCCATGTATTCCGATTCAGTTGAAGATCTCGCCACAACGCTTTGCTTTGCACTCCTCCAGCTAACTGCTGCACCATTCAAAATAAATACGTATCCAGATTGTGATTTAGAATCATCCGGATCGGTGTTCCAACTAGCATCGGTGTAACCATTAACAACGAGCTGTTCATCACCTCCATAAGAAAGAACCATATCCTTAGTTCTTCTCAAGTACTTAAGGATGTTTTTGACCGCTGTCCAATGATCCACTCCTGGATCACTTTGATATCTGCTAGCTAGACTAACAGCATATGCGATGTCGGGTCTAGTACATAGCATGGCATACATTAGAGATCCTATGGCTGAGGCATAGGGAGTCTTACTCATCCTTTCTCTATCTTCTGCCGATGTCGGACATTGATTTTTACTCAAGGTCGTATTGGGCAACATGGGCAAGAACCCTTTCTTGCTATCTTCCATTCCAAACCTCTTTAGAACTTTGTCCAAATATGTACTTTGTGACAATGATATTTGGCGTTTCGATCTATCTCTATAAATCTTTATGCCTAATATGTAAGCTGCTTCGCCAAGATCCTTCATTGAAAAACTATTATTCAAATACTCTTTGACACTATTAAGAAGGTCTACATCATTCCCAATCAACAATATGTCATCCACATACAGTATTAAGAATGCTATAGAGCTCCCACTCACTTTCTTGTAAATACAAGCTTCTCCATAAGTTTGTATAAAACCAAAACTTTTGATTACCTCATCAAAACGTTGATTCCAACTTCGGGATGCTTGCTTCAATCCATAGATGGACCGTTGAAGCTTGCATACCTTGTTAGCATCTTTAGGATCGACAAAACCTTTGGGTTGTATCATATACAACTCTTCATCAATGTCTCCATTGAGGAATGCTGTTTTGACATCCATCTGCCATATCTCATAATCATAATATGCAGCGATTGCTAACATAATCCTCACAGACTTTAGCTTCGCTACCGGTGAGAAAGTCTCATCGTAGTCAACTCCTTGAATTTGTCGAAACCCTTTTGCGACAAGTCGAGCTTTATAGACAGTAACATTACCATCAGCATCTGTTTTCTTCTTGAAAATCCATTTGTTCTCGACAGCCTTCCGGCCATCCGGTAAGTCCACCAAAGTCCATACTTGGTTTTCGTACATGGATCCAATCTCGGATTTCATGGCTTCTTGCCATTTATTGGAATCTGGGCTCATCATCGCTTCCTCATATGTCTCGGGGTTATCGGTGTTGTCCACCAACATGACATTCATAACGGAATCATACCAATCTGGAGTGGTACGAGTTCTCGTTGACCTCCGAGGCTCTGTAGTAACTTCAACCGAAGTTTCATGATCACCATCATTAGCTTCCTCTCTTATTGGTGCAGGCACCACAGGAACTTCTTCCGGTGCTGCGCTACTCGCAATTTCGAGAGAAGGTTCGACAACCTCGTCGAGTTCTACTTTCCTTCCAGTCACTTCTTTCGAGAGAAATTCCTTCTCTAGAAAGGATCCATTCTTAGCAACGAAGATTTTGCCTTCGGATCTATGATAGAAGGTATACCCAACAGTTTCCTTCGGGTATCCTATGAAGACGCATTTTTCCGCTTTGGGTTCAAGCTTGTCCGGCTGTAACTTCTTTACATAGGCTTCGCATCCCCAAACTTTAAGGAACGACAATTTAGGTTTCTTCCCAAACCATAATTCATACGGTGTCGTTTCAACGGATTTAGACGGTGCCCTATTTAAAGTGAATGCGGCTGTTTCTAATGCATAACCCCAAAATGATAGTGGCAAATCTGTAAGTGACATCATAGAACGAACCATATCTAAGAGAGTTCGATTACGACGTTCAGACACACCATTACGCTGTGGTGTTCCCGGCGGTGTCAACTGCGAAAGTATTCCACATTTCTTCAAATGCTCGCCAAACTCGTAACTTAGATATTCACCTCCACGATCAGATCGTAGAAATTTAATCTTCTTGTTACGTTGATTCTCTACCTCACTTTGAAACTCCTTAAACTTCTTGAAAGTTTCGGACTTATGTTTCATAAAATAGATATACCCATATCTACTCAAGTCATCCGTGAAGGTAAGAACATAACGATAACCACTGCGCGATGCTACACTCATTGGACCACACACATCGGTATG